>CM060733.1:22030480-22449149 GCA_030704615.1 Takakia lepidozioides
TATGGCACGGGTAAGCCTTCACGTGCACAGTTTGTCCCCTGGTCCGATTGCAATTGCATACCGCATGCTACTAACCGCCCGCTTTGTTCCTCAGGTGCTTCAATGTGGGCATGGATGTTGTCTGACACGCATGTCTTCGCCTTCGAGCCAGATATTGCCCTCCACAACTCCAAACTTGCAGCGGCTGAATGTTTGCCGAAAGAGGCATCCTCGGAGGATGAGGAAGAATCCGAGAAGGAGCAGGGGGAGGATAAGTTGGGGTCGAGGCCGAGGAACCCCCATTCCCTTCAGATTTATCCCTTCAGTTCTATTGCATTGAGTTCCGATATGATTTTCTCCCTTCATATATTTCCCTTTAGTTCCATTGTATTCAATTAGGTCTTCTTCTCCTTCTTTAAGGGAAGTCTCAGCTTCACTAGTTCTTTTGTGTGTTTTCCATGTGCCCATGTCCTCACTGTAGGTGTTTCGTGGCAAGGTTCATGGGCTTTGCTACCTGGTATCGTCAACTAACTAGCTTTCCCAGCTGTGGATCTCAGGGTGTGATACCATTCTTTGTGCACCTCATGGCTGTACACATGGTTATTTTTCATTTTTTTAATATGATGTAAAAGCCTCGTCTCCTTTTTTTAGTCTTAAACAAAAAAAAACTGCAACCCCAAAGGCCTATTTTAACATAGATTTCTAGAGAACAAAACTCAAGATGTGGTCATACATTTCATCCTATGCCCAAGCAGGTCATTGTTTTACATGAACTAATGTAGGTAACCTTCCCCATTTTTTAAATATGTTACGTCCAAAACTCTATGTAATCACGTCCATCCTCAACAATGGTAAGAATGTACAGTGGAGTAACAATATGCTTTAGAACAAGTGTTATGTGCATGGGATTAGTCATGACCTTCCCAAGCCCCAGTGTGAGAGACATCCAACTTGGGTAAATATTGGAGCTCCTTTATAAATTCATTTGCAGCTCATTGGTAGCATTGGCAACAACCAATCTCCGTCTCTTTGAATCTTCTTATCTACAGATTCAAGAGACTTGGACAACTTTGTCCCATTCTTCTCCCTTCAAACAAATAATGGTTTATCTCTTGTCCACAATGAGACTGCACTTTGTGCAACCACAGCCGAGTGTGCCAATTCTGCTTGAATTAGCAAAGCCAAATTTGACACATATATTTTGGGGATGATGCTAGCAATTAGACCAGCAATATGACCGTGCAAGTCAAGGAGGCCCAACGTTGACAACTAACACAATTAGAACCATTGTCCAAGGGATTACAATGGGCACTAACACACCTTCCTAAATGAAAATCATACTATATATACGCCCTCGTGGTACTAATGCCTAATAGTGAAGAGTTCATCACTCGTGTAGTCAGCGACTGTTAGAAATTACTATTTGTCAGGTGGTGGGAGTCTTCTGCCAAAAGTCAACATGCACAAATGGGTGATCCCCATTTTTAAATAAGTATAGATCAAAGTGGATCGTTCGCAATGTGGTCACCACGTTGAAGATGTAGGATCCATTCTTCTTTGAATGTTTTGGTAGGGGAAACAATCAAGTCAGCTATATTGGTCCTGCTCTCAACTATATTCATGCCATGAAGTAAATCACATAGCCAACGTAAAAAGATTGTGAAAAGGCATAAAACCCAGACACACGTGAGGAAAATGTTGTTGCGCACATCAAAGACAGCGAGTCGCGAAGACGAAGAATGTGCGTTCTCAGAAAACGAACTACCAGTTGGAACTTGAGACACCATCCTAGAGTACGAATACAGAACAACAAAACCGCTAATAACGAATAGCGGGAGAAAACTACGTAACTCCGGAATCCTTTTATCTGCTAGTCACTCTTCGTCACAGTATATATTAATAATGTGTATTGTTGATCTCTTAGATGACTCTGATATGATAACTTGAGCCAATAGCACCGTCACAAATAAGAGAAAAATAAAGAAGAAAAAAATTCCACAAATAATTGTAAACTGCAAAACAAACTTATGAGATCAAAGTTGTGAGAAACAACAAACAAATGAACTGATAATCTTATGATGTAATTGTCGGTTATTGTTGAGCTAGTACTAGGGTATTGTCCTTACTTCTCAACTACCTCAACGTGTTTAATTATATTTCCATTGGCGTACAAATAAATATTTGATAATTTTTTATTTTCCCCCTTAAACTTTCAACTTCTCAAACAATCCAAAATAATACATGAACTAAAATCAAGGAAAAAAGACACATGAGCGAAGGTATTGGTGTAGTTAATCCTTCTCGGCAACATTGGTTATATGACAGATTTTGTCGCCGGATCCCTCAAAGGTTTTATGTTGTATCCTAATATTCTCAGTTTACTTCATTTATTATGGAAAATATATACTCAGTGATGGGTTGTAGATCGATGCTCTCTTTATTCTTTGATGTTTTTTGTCTCATTCAGTTTGTTTCAACAAGCTTTGGAACAATTTTCCACATTTGGTCGCTTTTCCGGCTCACTTGAATGCTTCACTTAGCTCTTGGTCACTTAATGGACTTTCATCACTCTTAGAAAATATACTACTCATATGTACTTGGCGAGGATCTCCCAGTTTTAGAATGCCACCACAGATACCTCGATTCCCTAGGAGGAGCTGCAGTGAGTCATGAGACTCTCCCACGACTCCCACCTCACCGTTTTCGAGTTTCATTATGTGATCTTGATTTTTTTCAATTGAATTTGAGGTTTTTTTTGTTAAGCTTTGCATTGGTAGGTGCATATCGGTTAGCGCCAATGCAATGAGGTACACCAAATCTTTCCTAAAGTCGGCGGCTAATTTGTGGAGTCTCTCAGATGGCCTCCACATTTGGTGGGCTGGCCATGACAATTTGTAAGATAACTTTCTATTAATAAGAGATATCATTGTCCGTAAAATGTCATAGATTGTGGAAGATTGGTTGGTTTCCATGTTTGCCTGATGTGAAGTTACATATGTTCTCTTATGATGCATCTATTATGGTCCTGATTGGACAAAACTTCCACCTTATTTGTATTTTGTGATGGTAGAGAAGCAAGTGAGAGTCTGTGGTGCATCTAAAAGGTTAGAGACCTGATCATACCAGGTCTTGAAACCAGCGTTTTTGAATCTGATAGAGGTTGCACAGGCCCAGGCTGTCAGCCATTTGAGTGGAAGGGCTTGCAACCTTGTAAAAAAGATTGTAAGCCAGCAGTGTCGCGCACCTCACTTCGGTAAGCTCCCCTTCAAGTCATAGTTACTCGCTTTGATGCGCGCGCCTAACTCCCGACCTAGCCGCCGGGCCAACTCGAAGCTTCGGCTGCTCACCAGAACATAACGGTCCCCCTTTCTTCCCCCAACAGACCCTCCACCAATTTGGGCCTAGTGGAAACTCCCTTTGGTAGATGGCAGTCCGGAATAGCTCCCCACTCCTTGGTCGCTTTCCAGCTCGCTCGCTTATTCACTAGTTTTTGGTCACCAATGCGCTTGCACCGTTCTCGGGGTTACTACTCCCTATATATACTTCTGTGACTGTCCGCGGGGGTTTCACAAACAACCATGTCATTTTATGGCGAACCACCACGAAGACCCTCGATTCCCGGTGATGAGTCACGGTGAGTCTTGGCCCACCCACCACGGCAAGACTCCCCACGACTCACACCACAAGGTCTCCGTCCCATGGTGAGTCCTGTGCCACCCCCACTAAGTACTGCAAGTAAAAAAATATTAAAACATTATTTTAATGGGATGTGTCAGGGAAAAAAACAAAAAAAAAACATTATAATATTCATTGTTTGAAGTCGAAATTGTAGTTTTGAGAGCCGTACTCATGATATTTCGTCTCCCGCTCAATGGCGCCGAATTTCGCGGTAATAGGTTCCGCAAGCAGAAAAATCGGCGATGTATTGTGCGGTAATAGGTGTCTCCGACGAAAAATGGTACCGAATTTCGCGGTTATAGGTCCCAACTTCATTGAAGTGTAAGCCCAAAATTTGGAAATGTGGCGCCGAATTTTGGTACATGGTGCCGGACATTGCACAAATGTTGGGCAGTTCTGGGCCATGTAACTGGAAATTCGGCACCATTTTTCCAGACATCGTTTCCAGACAATGTTAGGACTTAACCAGTTTTCGGCCCAAGAAAGGGAAATTCGGTGCCATTTTTCCAGAAATGGCCCCCTCAACTACAACTGTTGGAACTCAGTTTTCTGGAAGATTTGCAAATTTTTCCTGACGCCGTCTTTGTATTGATTCTGTTTCGACATTGAATTGCCACTGGATGTCAACGGATATCCAGCAGTCCCTAGTGTTTAAAAGACATCACTTTAATATTGTCTGTCTCATTCCAGGAGTTTTGGGGTGCAATTTGTTACACTGCAAAACAAAGTCTAATGCATCAAAATGCAATTGCAAATATCCATATGGTGGATTCCCTTTTCCCCATCAATGAAATCTGGAATCCCGGTGGAGGAGTTTGTGCAGCTCGTTCACGCTCAACGTTGGTGCATGAATAAAGTCATCAATAGTCAAGTTCATCCTCAACCTCTTCAAGTAAATGTAATACAGATGCTTGCACGGATAATACTTTGACCCATTCTTTGCTTCCATCAACGAGAAGTCCGTACAATTGCAAGTCGGCTCCACTCCAATCGTAATTGTGTATACGTCGTCGCGTACAGCTGAGCCGACCGTTGCCATCCGATAAACACGCCCAAGGCCGGGTGGGGGTACGTCCATGGAGCTCTGAATAGTGCAAGCCATCCCAAGAGCATTGGCAATCCGAGTCTCATTCAACTTGTTGGGAGGGTGTCGTTTCTTCCGGGTCTGAGGAACTGGAAACGAGTGGGCCGGGACGTCTGTGCGTTGCACCATTCGAAATCCTGCTGTAGAAAGAGCATCCGCCTCATTCTGAGAGAGGTTGCAATCCGGTGCAACAGGCCAGACGCCCGGAGGCTCCGGCATTCCTAAATCCCGTACTTGGGCTTGCCAAATACACAGGTCATTATGTCGTGCCTACACAACCAAAACGTCTGCGTTGTGGCGTGAGAGAATGTGGGAGTCAAAAATATGCCGCTGAAACAAGGTGCAGGTACAGCACCGTGTGGGTTCCTCCGAATCATCTCACCACAACGTGCTCTCGTATCCACCCGGATGGCGCAACACTTCCCTCGAAATGCCGGCAATGTCCTTGCAATTCTCCATTGTGACTCCGACACTCTTGTCTCCACAATGGGTATGTTGTACTGCGTTACTATAGATGGCTCGCTATGTTCCTCGGGCACATGCCCTGTAAAAGGAGATGGCGATCTTGAACGTGCAGGACTTGCGATGCTCCACGAGACCTCCTCGGGCAATATCACGGGAGCGTGCGAATATTCTTGTCAGCTCGCCATGAATCCTCTTCTCCGTCAGGTGCCTCATCAAGTCTTTGTCTCACTGGACGGGTGTGAACATCTCCTTCCAAGTGTTGGCCTCTTCGAAGCAATGGCGTGTCCCGAAGGCCCTCTCGCAAGGCTGCCGCCCACTTGCGAGGATTCTTCGATCTGGAGGCAGTCCGCATTAGTATTTCCTGCCTGTCCGGCCCCAAGCACCACTGTTTCCTTTTCAGGAACTCGTTGTACCTGCATTGCTGCATAATTGACCTGACAATGTCCTCCGTTGTGGCAGTAAGGATGTCCACCAGATGCGCCGCATAGGAGGCACGCTAGGAAGAATGTACTGATTCGGCCATGTTTGTTGTCGGCATGTCGGTGTTGGAGTCTAGACCCATTTCCTTGCACATGCACATGTTGAGGTTACAAGCAAGTTACAAATAACGAGTAGCATAATATTCAACGGGACGCGAATTCGTCCAACTCACCTCCCGCATATAGTCGCCGAACTGGAGGAAACGATAATGCCACCATGCTAGCCAACTGACCATTGCTCCCTCGTCTGGTTTCTTTACAGCACCTGACGTTGTCCACCAAGCCCGTATACATGCAAATTGTGTCTATGCATCGTCCAAGGTAGGAGCACGCTTCCACGCAAGACACATGGAACGGTGCTCTTCTCTGAAATTTGGCGCCACGAGCCGGGTTGTGTATTGCGACAAGCTCTGCAGAAAATGGAACCCACAAGATCTCTCCTTGCCTTCCATCAGAACATTGGGGTCTTCCCCGTACACCCTTCGGACGGCAACCCAATTTGCTTGTGCGTTGTCCGCCATGAAACCATGGAAATTGGGAGGGGGCAATCTCGCCCTGGCCATCTGTTTGTTTATTCCCTGCCAAAGAAGCATCTCCGATTGTGTGTCCTCTTCTTTCATCTCACAAATAACAATGGTCATTAGCATCCTGCAGTGGGTGTCGTAGACATGTGCAGCCATTGTCACCCACTGGTGATTTGTAATTTGCTTGATATGGTCGAACATGACCCAACTGTTTGATAAGTCCCCACTCGTGATCCGGTCGACCAGTTCGACGCCGTTGCCAGGCCCACACGTGGACATTTTTAATACGAAACAACGATCTGCCTCAGTCCATTGTCCAGGAAACCTACTTCCATGAATGTAGTCATATCCACATCGTCGTTTCACCTCAAGAATGGAGTGCATATCCGAGCCACGCCCAATTTTCTATTTAGAGGAGACAATGTGGTTTCGGACATTCGGTGAACAGACGTGGGACACTGACTCCAGCAATGCCTCCATTTCCTTCTCATTGAGAGGAACTCTGTCGGAGCCGTCTTCCGACATAAGTCTGGCCAATGCCATCTTATGGGCGGCCTGCAGCTGTATCTGTTTGGGTTTGGCACCAGGTCTCAACCTAACCTCCTCCTGAACAAGCTGCTCTGCCTCGTGGGCAACCTCCCACGAGTTCCTCCTCGCCAATTTGTGACAATGGGAACCAACGTGTATGCAAGCTCGTGTGAGGTTAGGGAAACGGTGCAACACATAGAACTGCTTGATGTTACAAACAGACAAGCAATGTGGAGGTGCTTTGCAATGCGCACACTTAAATGTGGAATCTGGAACCTTCTCCTGAGCTCAAAATGGTTGATGAGCTGTGCCTGTCCAATCCGTCTCGTTCCTGTAACCTCTGGATTTAAAGTGGAAGCAAGTTGGGGAGAAACACCGCAACGCGCCCGCACAGACAACGTAGCGCACCCGCACACCATCGAGCATCTTCATGCTGGTGGTTTTGGTGACGCACCAAGGATGACCGTCATGTTTCCTATCCATATCTGTCAACATTCCGGACGCCCTCGAATAGTCCGTTCGAGGAGGGAACTCAAAGAACATATTACCGTCGACATCTGCGGGTATCGGATTTAATTGCAAACTTGCTATAGTCCAGCCCAGCCAGCTCCGAGCAGTGTCCCTCCATGTGAAGCCCTCGCAAAATTTCAAGAATGGATCGAATTGCTGTATTCGTGCTGGGAATATGACTCCCTCGTCCGCTGATGTCCATTGAGGACTTGCCTGATCTCCAGGATGATCTCGGAACTTCCATGACCTCGTCGGAGTTGGACAGGTTGTGAACAACCCGGTTCTCGCTCATCTTCAGTGATGGGTTCTGCTCTAGATTTACTTCGTTGCGGACTTCTCTCTTTGAGGTACCCACTCTTTGATTCGCGGATTGTTTTGTGGAAGGCGCCTTGATAGAAGGCGCATTTGGCGGGCAAATGAAGTCCCCAACAGCCCTGTATATGACGTTGTCCGATGGTGGAACTTGCCATTCCCTGCCGTCGCCGAAATCATCGTGGAGCACAACAATACTTTCGACTACAACTCCGTTTGAATCCTTTCTTTCCTCCTCCAAAAATACTGACCCCGGTTTTCAGGTGGTATCGAACGCAGAGATATTTCTCCATCACCCGGTAGATCTCCCCTCTGCACGGAAATGTAGCTCTATGCTCGTGAGGAGGGCAGTACAATATAGCGCTCGGGTTTTCTGCCATGGGAGTTGTGCACACAAGACTGCCAGGACGGCGTTCGAATAAGCGCCCTGGGAGAAGGGGGGATGCAGCAAGGAGAAGGAATGCAGGGCCGATTTTTGGAAGCGACGAAGCCTATTCACGAATCCGGGGAGCCCACTCTCCCGAAAAACCACTGTCAGAGAGTTAATGAACCTTGTCTGCGGAATGCGGCCCCTGGCCTTTGCGCAATAACTGCCAACGGTATGCAGTCAGAAGGTATATGACCTGTGCAGATGCGCTGGGCAAACCAATCATTACAGCCTCTGACAAAAAGTGTGGGGGGGCGAGCGTGCAAGCACCTTCCCCATGGACTGAGGGAACTGACAGAGGTGGCATTCCAGTGGGTCTGATTACAAGATTGAATGCCAGAACCTCGCTGCCAATCATCAACATACAACAGCGGCGCCGAATTTGCATCCGAGGCCGGTCGGACAAAGTTGTCTCGGGGGTGAGTCAGTCACCTGGCCGACAGAGAACATTAAACGGCGCTGAATTTCCATCCGAGGCCCGTTGGATGAAGTCGTCTCGGGGGGAGAGGCCGACACCTGGCCGACTGAGATCATCCCCCGGATGGAAACTCGGCGCCGTTTTTCCATCCGAGCCGGCCGGATGAAGTCGTCTCGGGGGGAGAGGCCGACACCTGGCCGATAGAGAACATCCCCCGGATGGAAATTCGGCGCCGAATTTCCATCCGAGGCCCGTTGGATAAAGTCGTCTCGAGGGGAGAGGCCGACACCTGGCCGACTGAGATCATCCCCCAGATGGAAATTCGGCGTTGTTTTTCCATCCCAGCTGGCAGGATGAAGTCGTCTCGGGGGGAGAGGCCGACACCTGGCCGACAGAGAGCATCCCCCGGATGGAAATTCGCCGAATTTCCATCCGAGGCCCGTTGGATGAAGTCGTCTCAGGGGGAGAGGCCGACACCTGGCCGACTGAGATCATCCCCCGGATGGAAATTCGGCGCCATTTTTCCATCCGAGCCGGCCGGATGAAGTCGTCTCGGGGGGAGAGGCCGACACCTGGCCGACAGAGAACATCCCCCGGATGGAAATTCGGCGCCGAATTCCCATCCAAGGCCCGTTGGATGTAGTTGTCTCGGGGGGAGAGGCCGACACCTGGCCGACAGAGAGCATCCCCCGGATGGAAATTCGGCGCCGAATTTCCATCCGAGGCCCGTTGGATGAAGTCGTCTCGGCGGGAGAGGCTGACACATGGCCGCCAGAGGACATCCCCCGGATGGAAAAACGGCGCCAAATTTCCATCCGAGGCCCGTTGGATGAAGTCGTCTCGGGGGGAGAGGCCGACACCTGGCCGACTGAGATCATCCCCCGGATGGAAATTCAGCGCCATTTTTCCATCCGAGCCGGCCGGATGAAGTCGTCTCGGGGGGAGAGGCCGACACCTGGCCGACATAGAACATCCCCCGGATGGAAATTCGGCGCCGAATTTCCATCCGAGGCCCGTTGAATGAAGCCCGTATCGGCACTTCTTCAAGATTTTTTAGTCGTTGCATCAAGATTTTTCATGTTTTTTTTGTCTGGTTACACACTAAACTTGGAGTTTTTTGCCTACAGGCCACATTTGGCACGTTATTCCCACCATTCTCGTCCGCTAAAGACAAATTTGTTGCTGGTTTGCCATCGATGAGGTGGACCGAATCACCTGTAGGATGGAAATCCGGCGCCGGTTTCCCATCCAGCTTCTCTCCGTGTTACCTGTGGGATGGAAATTCGGCGCCGGATTTCCATCTGGCCGAGCTCCAAATTACCTCTGGTATGGAAATTCGGCACCGGATTTCCATCCGGCCGCACTCCGAATTACCTGCAGGATGGAAATGCGGCGCCGGATTTCCATCCGGTGTCTCCTGGATAAAAACGGCTCGGGCGGAGGGATGGCCTCGTTGCGTCATTCTTCATCCGCTGGATGGGAATTCGTCGCCGATTTTTTCCATCCAGCGGGCGATTGACGAAGTCTCGGGGGGAGGGTGGGCGCCTGTGACCGACCTCCATACCTACAACATTTAATGGCGCAGTTGGGCATTAAATGTCCTCCGCCGTCGGTTTTGAACCGGGCTGGCGACACAGGGATTCCGCGCTTGCTTCCCGGATATGCCTTGGAAACCTGATGCTAAACTTGGATGAACTTCTATTCGAGGCATGTACGCACACATACTGCGAGATTTTTTTTCTTTTGCTGGGACTTATGCCGCGTGGAGAAGGGCGTGGCTCTCCTGAGAGAAACCCAACATCCAGACCGCGGTGGAAGCTGAAGGCTTTGTACTACGGGCGACGTCCAACCTCTCGTATGGCCAAACTTATGCTCCAGCAGGAAATTCCATTGTCTTGCTCACAACCCGCTCCAACTGAAGCCGAGCACTCTCAGGTTCCGCCCCTTCCTCTTTCGGTTTTCTTCGTTTTTTTGTTTGTTTTCGCATCTTCTGCCTAGCAGCCCTGGAAGCGCATGGTTGCATCGCAAAAGCACGAGTTGTTGAATGATCAAGGTCAAAGTGTTTAGAAAGGAGCCAAGTCGTTGCTGCATTAAGATTTGCAACAGGGTGCACACCTCGCTGTAGATAACAAGTTGCATCTCGGAATTAAGAAAATCCATGATGAGCTGAGAAGATTGTCTGAGCAGATGAAGTGCCTTCAAAACATTTCACCCTGTTTTCCCGTCTCATGGAATTCGTGTTTCATGTTGATTTCTGCAAGTTACTGGTTTAGTGAACCTTAGATAGTTTGCAATGCGTGTGCATGTCATTCATAGGCATTGCTTGGATTTGTTTTTCATTGTTGTTCCATGCCACTCCATACTTGGTTTTGTTTTGTTTTCATTGTTGTTCCACGATTGTTGCGATGGTGGTTGCGCTGCTCGTTGCGATGGTGGTTTTCATTCCAATGTTGGTTCTCACGATTTTTGGGGATGACAGAGTGACGACGAGCCCGACACGCTGGTGGTATCATCGACAGCTCCAACTGTTTGAGTAGTGACTCCAAAAGCCGTTACTCATCGCATGTTTGGATCGCCCAACTTGGGATGGGAGGGCAAACTAAAACCTTTTGTTGGTGGACGGGAGGACCTGCAGCGAGAGTACGACAGAATAGGCATTGGGGAGGTTGGTGCAAGCGGCATGGCAGGTGAAGGGCGTTGGATGAGGACAGCAGATCCGGCAATGGAGGATGTTGATGCACATGCAGTAGGGCCAGCCCACGCAAAGAAGAAGAAGAAAGCGAAGCACATGCAATCCCCGGCGAGAGAGCCGTCACGGGCTGTGGAGGGGGGAGTGAGCAGGGCGCGCGAGGGTGTCAGTTCGCCTCAATCAAAGGTGGTCGTCCTGGAGGCCTCCCCTGCTGCTACCCCTAGTAAGAAACAGAAGGCCCGTGAGAGGGCAAAAGAGAGGGCAAAAGAACAGGCGAGACAAAAGGCTAGCCATGAGGCAAGAGAAAAGGCCACTGAAGAGGCTAGGGGTGTCGAAATGACAGATGCCCATGTAAGCGAGGGACCCACAGAGACGGTGGATCCCTCCAAGACACCACAAAGAGGCAGTAACACACAGGTTACACCATCGCGGGCAGGAGTAGCCCCCGCAATTACCCATACGGTGGAGACTGGAGGAGGTGAAAGAACACCACAAAGAGCACGGATTGTGCAAGTTTGAGGTGAAGCCGGGGAGAGGGCAGTAGAGACGGAGAGAGTGCTCCAGGTGCTTCCGCCGGAGGATGACCATGTTGAGGACGACAAGAGGGAGCTTTATGACCAGGATGACATCCTCCCGGACATCCCTAGGCCCCAAACCTGCATCATACAGGCCCGATTTGGCGGTCCGGGTGGGCTATTGGAGAACCCCCCTGCAACAGACGTCATGTCGGAGGCGGATATGAAGTTGGCCGCTGCCAAGATGTTGGAGGCAACCCACAACAACATTGGCAGGGTCCTGGGGGGCATGGTGTACCCGGCCAAGCTTCGGATTCCCTTTTGCCGCTAGGTTTCATTGCAGGTGGTGAGACCTGCCCTTCCAGGCGATATCGACAAGCTGAAATTCTCTTTCCGGGAGGGATATCGAATGGGGTCTGCCGCGTTTTACGTTTCCATGGAGAACGACCACGGAGCTTCTCGTGCCCACACTTCCGATGAGGTGGACAAATGGGGTCCCCATTGGCAAAGGCGAAATGAGGAATTCGAGAGATTGATTGCTACTGATCCTCTTTTCCAGCACTTGTCCGGAAAGATGTTTACGTGTGGGACGGCAATCATTGCCTCCTGGCATGGATGGAGTACATAGCCCAAGCCCACCCCAACGACTTGGATTGGCATTTCGCCGTGGAGTGTGTTGTGCTCAAGGTTACGGGGCCCAAAGATCGTAGTCTTCTCAAAGCGGCAATGGCAGACATCAACTCGTAAGTTATAATGCTTCTTGCTTTGGAACTTTGAATTTGAAACAGTCATTTCATTGCCAATCGTCATATTTGTTGCAAATTCTCATTTTTGTATTGTTTAATGGAAATGTGGCATTGCAAGGTGACTGAGAATGCCTTCATTGCCACCAACTTGTCCCATATGCTCTTCCGAGTGAAGGATGTCGGGAAGCACGGGGTGCAAGAGTTTGCCAATTCGCTCAGTGCCGACCTCCTGCGCAAGTCGGAGGCAAAGGCAGACAGAACCTGGTATAGGCTGAGCATTGACACCATGGTGGACTACATACGGGTAAAGCTCCTCACTGTTTTGTTGAGCTAATCTGTCTCTCCTCCCCCAATAGAAGAAAAAGTGTGAGCAGGATCTCTAATCTTATGTGCGCATTCTTGACAGACAAAAATTCAGCAGGATTTGGCACATGCGCGGAGGTTCTACATGGAGACAGAGGAGAAGAAATTAAACGTCCCGACATTGGAATCGTATCTCAAAGTTGCGGAGGCGAAGGCCTGCATCAAGTACAAGTCGCGGATAGTAAAGTACGTGTCGCGGCCCTTTGCCTTGAGGGCAGGGGGTCGGGACACAGACGGGGCTGCCCCTGTGGTGGGGGCAGTAGCAGCGATAGGTACGGGGGCTGAGGCACCCTTGAGTGCCCAAGGCACTCAAGGAGGCGGAGGCGCTCACTAGGCGGAGCCCCGCACACCGGGTTGCGGTGGGGGTGGCTCCACAAGGGGTGGTGGTAGCTTAGCGGGACTTAGTGGGGGTGGCATAGGACTCACCATGGGGTGGAGACCTCGTGGTGGGAGTCGTGGGGAGTCTTGGGACTCATCACGGCGCAATGGGGCCGTGGTGAGTGGGCCAAGACTCACCGCGACTCACCACCGGGAGTCGAGGGTCTTCGTGGTGGTTCACCATAAAATGGCATGGTTGTTTGTGAAACCCCCGCGGACAGCTACAGAAGTATATATAAGGGGAGTAGTAACCCCGAGAACGGTGCAAGCCCGTTGGTGAACAAGAACTAGTGAGTAAGCGAGCGAGCCGGAAAGTGACCAAAGAGTGGGGAGCTGTTCCGGACTGCTGATACCAAAGGGAATTGCCACTAGGCCCAAATTGGTGGAGGGTCTTTCGGGAGATCGAAGGGGGACCATTATGTCCCGGTGAGCAGCCAAAGCTCCAAGTTGGCCCGGCGGCCAGGTTGGGAGTCAGGCGCGCGCATCAAAGCGAGTAACTATGACTTGAAGGGGAGCTTACCGAAGTGAGGTGTGCGACACTTGGTATCAGAGCTTAGAGTTCAGTACGTGATCATCCTTGGGATCGGCCTCATCATGGGGTCGGGCAAGCCAAAGCGAAAGCGGAACGGCCCAAAAGATGATGATCCTGGTGAGCCCGATGGGGGCGATGTGTCACCGAGGCGGCCGTTTGAGGAAGCGATGCATGTTTCTGAAAATGAGGCCGCTCAAGAGCGGGAGGAATCCAAGGAGTCGGAGCCCGAGGAATCCTTGAGAGCTCCGACAAACCAACAGATGCCTCCCATGTCGGTAGCCTTTTGGAAAGGGTTGTTGGCGCAGTTTGGCGGGACGTTGAAAGACGTGTTGAAGGCGGCTAATGCCACTTCCACTAAGGCAAAGTTTAAGGTGAAGCCTAAGGAACCCGGCACCTTCGAGGGCGTCCGAAATCGGAAGGCACTCAACACCTGGCTTTTGGAGCTAGAGCAGTACTTCCGGGCGGCCAAGTTGAGTGACGAGGATCGGGTGGAAGTGGCTCCCACCTATTTGAGGGGCTATGCTCAACAATGGTGGCAGAAACGCCTTCACGACCGAGGTCCAAGCCCGGAAACCTTGAACTGGAGTGGGTTCAAGGAATTGATGAGGAGATAGTTTGTGCCTCTCAACGCGTCCTGGCTTGTCCGGGACAAGATGAGGAATTTGAAGCAAACAAATGACATTCGGGGATATGTCCAGGCTTTCAATGTGCTGTTGCTCGAAGTCGCGGATATGGCAGAACCAGAAATGGTCTTTGTGGCGGGATTGGCCCCATGGGCCAGGCGGAAGTTGGAGGAGAAGCCACCTAAGACTTTGAACGAGGCAATTGAGAGGGCTGAATGTTTCTCGGATGTCCCTAGGGGTGAAAGACAAGACCGTACGGAGCTGAACCACAAGAAGACCCGGCGGGAAGGTGACTCCTTCCGACCGGAAAAGAAGTGGGATAGGCCACACGGCGACAATGGCACGTGGAAATCAAAGGGAGGGCCTTCATACGTCAAGGCGGCACCTGGTGCTTCGAAAGGAAAAGCGGGTGCAGCCGCTTATGGCGGACAGAAGGCGACCTTTGATGGAGTGTGTTTCAATTGCGGAGAGCCCGGGCACATGGCCAAGAAGTGCACGAAACCCCGACAATTGAACATGACTTGGGCAACCACGGAGCTGTCAGAAGATACCATCAGTCGCTTGGTGGAAGCAGTGGTCGCCAGGACTTGCAAGGTAGGCAACTATTCTTGTCGCGCACCTCACTTCGGTAAGCTCCCCTTCAAGTCATAGTTACTCGCTTTGACGCGCGCGCCTGACTCCCAACCTGGCCGCCGGGCCAACTTGGAGCTTCGGCTGCTCACCGGGACATAACGGTCCCCCTTCGCTCTCCCACTAAACCCTCCACCTATTTGGGCCTAGTGGAATTCCCTTTGGTAGATGGCAGTCCGGAACAGCTCCCCACTCTTTGGTCGCTTTCCGGCTCGCTCGCTTACTCACTAGTTTTTGGTCACCAACGTGCTTGCACCGTTCTCGGGGTTACTACTCCCTATATATACTTCTGTAGCTGTCCGCGGGGGTTTCATAACCAGCCATGCCATTTTATGGCGAACCACCACGAAAACCCTCGACTCCCGGTGATGAGTCGCGGTGAGTCTTGGCCCCACTCACCACGGCCCCTATGGACCGTGATGAGTCCCAAGACTCCCCACGACTCCCACCACGAGGTCTCCGCCCCCATGGTGAGTCCTATGCCACCCCCACTAAGTCCCGCTAAACTACCACCACCCCTTGTGGAGCCACCCCTACCGCAACCCGGTGTGCGGGGCTCCACCTAGTGAGCGCCTCCGCCTCCTTGAGGGCCTTGGGCACTCAAGGGTGCTTCAGCCCCCCATACCTATCGCTGCCGCTGCCCCCACCACAGGGGCAGCCCCTTATGTGTCCCGACCCCCTGCCCTCAAGGTAAAGGGCCGCGACAATTCTTGTGAGTTGTATCAGGAAACTGGCGCGTTGTGTAAAGGGAGTCACTTATTGTTCGTGGATGGGATAATATCCGGAACTAATGTGTCGTTGTTGGTGGACACAGGAGCGTCGCACTCCTTCATGACGCCAGCGGCGGCGCAAAAGTTGGGACTCCCGACAAGTGACGTGGGGGCCTCTATTGAGGTGCATTCTGCCAAAGGAGAACCACAATTGGCGACAAGGTTGGCGTTCGATGTTCCTCTTCAACTGGGGAGTTGGGAGGGACGTGAGAACTTCACCATCTGCGAGATCGATGGAGTGGATCTCATTTTGGGGATGACCTTTTTGAGCAAATCCGGAGCGGTCATAGATGGCCGCAAGAGAGTAGTCACGCTGCCACGTTGGAATGGTGGCGAGGTCTTACGAGTGTCGGAAATGCCCAAACCCATGGGAGGGCGAATAAACCTTCTGTCAGCAAGGGAGTGAGCCGTGGAGGAGGCACACGAGCCCTAGTTTTTGCTTTACATTAGAGAAGTGAAGGGAGAAGGCGACGGGGAGTCGAGCCCAGATTGGATCAAGGGGATTTTGGAGAAATACCAAGATGTGATGCCGGAGGATTTACCAAGCGGCTTGCCACCGCGAAGAGGAGTTGACCACAAGATTGAGGTGATACCGGGATCGGAACTGCTCGCCAAGGCGCCATACCGGTTGAGCCACAGAGAGTTGGTCGAGCTGAAGACTCAGCTCAAGGATCTAATGTCAAAGGGGTACATAAAACCGAGTAAGTCACCTTACGGAGCCCTAGTGCTCTATTCGCAGACAAGAAGGATGGGACGCTGCGGATGTGTGTCAATTACAGGGCTTTGAATAAGGTGACTATCAAAAACCGGTACCCTTTGCCAAGGATCGATGACCTCTTCGATTGGTTGGCAGGAGCGAAGTATTTCAGCCGGATCAATTTGCGCTCCGGCTATCATCAAATTCGAGTGGTGGAAGGAGATGAGGAGAAGACAGCGTGCAGGACGAGGTATGGTTCATATGAGTTCTTGGTGATGCCTTTTGGGCTCACCAATGCACCCGCGACCTTTAGCACGCTGATGAACAGCCTTTTCCAGGAGTGGTTGGATGACTTTGTGATCGTGTACATCGACGACATCGTGGTGTACTCGAAAACAAAGGAGGATCACCTGGAGCACCTAAAAAGGGTGTTCCAGAAATTGCGGGAAGGGAAGCTGTACGCCAAAGCTTCAAAGTGCGAATTCGGGGTCACTAAAGTGGAGTTCCTGGGGCATGTGATTACACAGGATGGGATCAAAATGGATGACAGAAAGGTGAGGGCAATCTTGGACTGGGAGCCTCCGACTTCGGTCTCGGGAGTGCGATCCTTCCTAGGACTCGCCTCCTATTACCGGAAGTATGTGAGAAATTTCGCCAAGATCGCGGGGCCGCTGTCGGACCTTCTGTATAAATCAAAAGCCTGGGTATGGAACACCTTTTGTGGCCAAGCTTTTACTGAATTGAAGCAGTGGATGGCGGAAGCTCCAGTCTTGAAAATCCCGGAGTTCGATCGTCCGTTCGAGATTCATACAGATGCGTCGGACTTCGCGATTGGGGGTGTACTTATGCAAGATGGACGTCCAGTGGCTTACGAAAGTAAGAAACTGAATGAAGTGGAGCGACGGTGGCCGACGCACGAAAAAAAGATGAAGGCGGTGGTGCATTGCCTTGAGCTTTGGCGCCACTATGTTGGTTCCAACCCAGTGAAGGGGTTCACGGACAATGTCACAGTGAAGTATTTTGCCACGCAGCCCAAGTTGTCCCCAAAACAACTTAGGTGGCAAGATACTTTGGCGGTGTTTGACGTGGATATCCAGTACAAGCCGGGACGGGACAATGTGGTGGCTGATGCTTTAAGTAGAAAGCAGCAACTCATGTTGGTGTATAGGGGCGAGACGGCGCTCCAAAGGAAGATCCGGAAGGCTTGCCGGAAGGATGAGCTGGCGAAGTCCGTGATGCAGGACTTGAGGATGGGGGTTAAATCACAGTTCCACTTGCAAAATGGACTACTCCGGTATAAGCAAAAGCGTCTCTACGTGTCGAAGGGAGGGATCAGAGATAGTCTCTTGAGAGAATGCCATGATAGCCTGCTTGCGGGCCACGGCGGAGCCAAGCGCACTGCGGCACTCTTGAAGAAAGAGTATTTCTGGCCCAAATTGAGGGAGGAGGCAGAGGAGTATGTCCAAACATGCACCACATGCCAACAAAACCGGAGCGAGAACAAAAAGCAAGCGGGGCTGTTACAACCCTTGCCGATCCCAGAAGGGACTTGGGAAAGCGTCTCGATGGATTTCATGACTGCTGTGCCGCTGTCAAAAGGATTCGATGCAATCATGGTGGTGGTGGATAGGTTCAGTAAAATGGGCCATTTCATCCCCACCAAGGAGACGGCAACGGCGCAGGAGACAAGGCGACTTTACTTCGCCCACGTCTTAAAGCATCATGGAGTCCCGAAGGATGTTGTCTCGGACCGCGATCCAAAGTTTACGAGTAAATTTTGGAGGACACTTTGGAAGAAGATGGGGACGAGGCTGAAGATGAGCACCACCTTCCGACCTACGACCGACGGCCAAACGGAAAGAGTGAACTCCGTAGTGAAGCTGATCTTGCGGAATTACGTGTCGGCAGACCAATCAGACTGGGTGGAACACTTAGACGCGGTAGAGTTCTGTTACAATAACACAAAACACTCCGCAACGGGAGTTTTCCCTTTCGTATTGGTCTATGGAAAAGCACCTCCGGTGCCGACAAGTTGGGCCGCCCAGGACGTTGAGGAACCGGCAGTAGCGGCGGTACTGGAAGAACGCGAGCGTTTGTTGAAGCTCGCAAAGTACAACATTGCCAAAGCTAGGAAATGGTATGAAAGGCAGGCGAATCGGAAGCGGAGGGAAGTGAAGTTTGAGGCAGGCACGGAGGTCTGGTTGAACATCAAGAATTTCCGACTACCTCCGGAAGTGAGTCCGAAGTTCGTACCTCCGTATGCGGGATCCTTTTGCATCCGGAAGGTTATGAATGAGGATGTGTATGAATTGGAGCTGCCGGCAAACAGCAAGGTGCACCCAGTATTCCACGTCTCCCTTTTGAAGCCTTACTTCAAAGATGAAGCGCGTCCGAATCGGCATCAAGTGTTGCGTCCGCCACCTGTACTGTTGGATCATGAAAATGAACCTGAGTATGAGGTGGAGGCAGTGCTTAAGTTGAGGAGGTTCAAGAACCGAGAAACGGAGTATCTCGTGAAATGGAAGGGCTATCATCATGTGGAGGCATCTTGGGTGCGTGCCTCAGAAATGGGAAACGCATCCGAGGCGGTTACAGCGTTTGAAGGGCGACCTCAAAAGCGGAAGAACCGTTGATGGGGACATCAACCTTGGAGCGTGAGGGAGGATTGCATGCTTGCATGCTTAGCCCGGCTTAGCTAGCTCAAGAATCCGATTGCAAAAACTTATATTGTACAAAATTTGTTATAAAGGAAGTGGTTTCCAAATGTTGTGCGTCCTATTTTGTATGGAATGGTGATGCATGGTATGGTTGGCTAGTGTGTAGAATGCATGCTAGCTTACAAAAGTGGGAGAGGTAAATTGGGTTAATCGTGTGTTTGCGCAGTGCCGAAATCGGGTGACTCCCATCCAAGGAAACTTGCGTCTTCTTTGGGAGTTCACGTGCTAGTGCGCACCTAGCGCGTGCACGTATTATAACTGTGCTACCGAGGGGGTTGTCTTGTAGTGCGGGCTAAGGCGGAAGCTACGTGCTTCCGTTCACGTACTATAATCGTGTAGCCTTGGGACGAAGTCGTAGTGCGGCTTCGGCGTGTTCCCGTACCTCAGGCCAACATTCCAAGGCGGACCCAATTGTAGTGATTGGGGCGCACGGTTGGTTCAAGGTTATCTTCCTAGTCAAAGAGGGTTCGAGGTGAACCCTTGCTCAAGGTGATGCCCAAAGCGGCATCATGAGCGGTCGCAAGCAATGTTGTTGCAGTAAGGCGATTCGATCCTCGGGGAGGATCGTTCCTTGGCCTTGAAGTAGGCCAAGAAGAGTGCACTGGGAGGAGCTTGAGAGGCTCCACCCTTGGCCGGGACTTGGAGGAAGTCGGCCGAACTAGCTAGTAGAGAGTAGAGTCAAGTGTAGGGTTTGGTTCTTTGCCATGGGACGCCATGGTGCGGAAACAAACTCCTTGATGTGGGATGCCACAGCTTGGATGTTTGTTTCTACAAAATGGACAAGTCGATGAGGACATCGACTCCCTATTGGTAGGGGTGTGTGTCGCGGCCCTTTGCCTTGAGGGCAGGGGGTCGGGACACAGACAGGGCTGCCCCTGTGGTGGGGGCAGTAGCAGCGATAGGTACGGGGGCTGAGGCACCCTTGAGTGCCCAAGGCACTCAAGGAGGCGGAGGCGCTCACTAGGCGGAGCCCCGCACTCCGGGTTGCGGTGGGGGTGGCTCCACAAGGGGTGGTGGTAGCTTAGCGGGACTTAGTGGGGGTGGCATAGGACTCACCATGGGGTGGAGACCTCGTGGTGGGAGTCGTGGGGAGTCTTGGGACTCATCACGGCCCAATGGGGACGTGGTGAGTGGGCCAAGACTCACCGCGACTCACCACCGGGAGTCGAGGGTCTTCGTGGTGGTTCATCATAAAATGGCAGGGTTGTTTGTGAAACCCCCGCGGACAGCTACAAAAGTATATATAAGGGGAGTAGTAACCCCGAGAACGGTGCAAGCCCGTTGGTGACCAAGAACTAGTGAGTAAGCGAGCGAGCCGGAAAGCGACCAAAGAGTGGGGAGCTGATCCGGACTGCCATCTACCAAAGGGAATTGCCACTAGGCCCAAATTGGTGGAGGGTCTTTTGGGAGATCGAAGGGGGACCGTTATGTCCCGGTGAGCAGCCGAAGCTCCAAGTTGGCCCGGCGGCCAGGTTGGGAGTCAGGCACGCGCATCAAAGCAAGTAACTATGACTTGAAGGGGAGCTTACCGAAGTGAGGTGCGCGACAGTACGTGGCCATAGCTGATCCCGCCCTTGGTGCCGATTTTCTGGTGGAGGTGGGGAAGCACTACTCCCGCGCTCTAAAGCCCACGATGACATTAGAGAAGATGCATTGTCTAGCCACATCCTGTGTGGATGCAACAGAAAAGGTTATACATTCTTAACCAAATTGTCGTGGCATCAATTCGTTTTTGTGGTGTTTGGCGCTTACTAATATGCTAGGTGGTTGGACAGACCCGGTGGCTCCAAATTTGGAATGGTTCCCAAAGTACAAGGGACATGTGGAGCTTCCCCAAACCCGACAAATTGTCTGACCCCACATTCAACATGTGGATGAACCGCATGACATGGTGGTTTCAGGTACTTTCCCACGCTTCATTTGGCGCTTCTACGCTTGTATCGGATGGATTTATTGTATTTTTTGAGGAAAGCGGTCTGATGGAGAATCTCCACAGGTGCCGACGAATGCGCAAGAGCAACTTGACACACAAGCACATCAGTTCAAGCTGGAGATTTCTAGTGAAACAGAGAGCCTACGCGACTATGTGACGAGGTACTTTCTGTTCTACAAAACCGACCTATTCTTTCGAGAGATACCCCATGCCCGCCGAAGCCACAAGTTCACCGACCAGCCGAACGCGGACAAAGCGGCAATGCGCCTTCTGTACAGGTACATACGTTGTGCCTTTCTTTTTAGTCCCAACATTTCCAAGATGTAAGAGGCCTTATGTGGCGCATGAAAATTAGTTGTGGTCCTAGGAAAAATGGCGCCGAATTTCCGAATTCGGGCCCTGGGGGATGGTTGTCCAGGGGGTGGCTGGCACTCAGTCCGGAAATTCGGCGCCGAATTTCCAGTTGAGGGCCCCGAAAATGGCTAAGTCCCTGGGGTGGCTGGCACCGAATCCGGAAATTCAGCGCCATTTTTTCCAGATCCGGGCAAAGTCAGCTCTGGGACTTAGCCATTTTCGGGCCCAACCTGGGAAAATGGCGCCGAATATCCAGTGCAGGGCCCTGAAAATGGCTAAGTCCCTACAGTGGCAGGCACCAAAACCGGATATTCGGCGCCATTTTTCCAGTTCCGGGCCCAGTCAATTCTGGGACTTAGCCATTTTCGGGCCCAACCAGGGAAAATGGCGCCGAATTTCCAGTGCACAGCCCTGAAAATGGCTAAGTCCCTTTAGAGGCGGGCACCTCAACTGGAAATTCGACGCCATTTTTCCAGTTCCGGGACTTAGCCATTTTCGGCCCCAACCTGGGAAAATGTCGCCGGTTTTCCAGTGCAGGGCCCCGAAAATGGCTAAGTCCCTAGTGTGGCAGGCATCGAAACCGGAAATTCGGCGCCATTTTTCCAGTTGCGGCCCCAGTTAGGGAAAATGGGAAAATGGGAAAATGGCGCCGAATTTCCAGTTGAGGGCCCCGAAAATGGCCAAGTCCCTGGAGTGGCTGGCACCGAAACTGGAAATTTGGCGCCATTTTTCCAGTTCCGGGCCTAGTCATTTTCATTCCCTAAAATTTACCTCGTTCCCGGGACCTCATTCTGTGTGTTTCTTGAATGCAGGTACTGCAAGTTCTCCCTTTTGGAGAAATGACATCTGCCCTTTGAGCCGCCATTCTTCCTCGCATGGAGGAACCCTGGGGGCTGACTCCATGTACACTGACGTTATTGTGAAGGACTGACATCTGGAACATTTGCGCGACTGCCCTTGGTATGTGGACCTTCCGCCCAGCTCGCTCGACCCATCCGAGTTTCAATTGAAGCTGGATGCTGAGGCTCGACCAAACCGGGCTTCGCTGCCTCCGCTGGGTCCAAAGGAGGCGAGAGCGCTTGCCCAGTCCAGGAAAGCGGCAGAGCTTGCTCAGGCAGGTATTCAAGAGAAATTGAATGAGAAGAATAAAGGACAAAAGAAAATGACACGGAAACATGGGAGTACAGTAATCCCCAAAAAACAGAAAACCACCGGGGCACCAGAGGAGGCGCACGAGGGGCCCCAAGGGAGTGACTCCGACGACGACTTTGTGCAAGGTCCTGCGACTGCTGCTGCTGGTACCAAGTCACCGGTCGTCCGGGTTCCCAAGTCAGTTCGGACTGGGACTGGCTCTGCCAAGAAGTTGGCATTTGAGGGCGAGCCTACACGGCGGTATTCGGCGGTGACGTTTCCGAAGAGGCCAAAGCTAGAACCCCCAACTATCATCCAATGTGTCAATGAGAGCTTCCTTGACACTCTGGTTGCCAAGGCGAAGAAGGTGGCACACAACAAGTCTGTGGAGGATCAGAAGGGGAAAGCCAAGAAGAGGGCTCCCAGTACAGAGCCTAAAGACACCCCTGGTTTTAAATCCATGATGGAATTCTTCACGGATGTGAGCACGGATTGCAAGAGCACTCGGGGTGGGGGGGTTGAGGTGGAGAGAGCCTGCGATATGATTCTCCTCGATATTCCAGATGGGGAGCTACTAGAGGGCCTGGATGGTGTGCCCACCTGGAACAGGTTTACTGAGGACTACTGGAGAGCTGGGTTTGGGCTAGCGGGGATGCTCCTGGATGACGGTGGATGTATGGTGGTCCTTGCCACAAGAGGGAAGACCATAGACGATGTTGTGGCAAGGTGGACACCGAAAAGTGTCACCCCGGTCCTCCTCAAAAAATGGTTCTGCATCAATACGCAGGGGTTGCAAACAGAGGGCCAGAGTATAAGTTATCAGTCTATTGCATTCATTTCATATTGTGGTGTATCTGAACTAGACCCTGGAGTTGATCCCTCTTTTGTTGGATGTGTAGACATTGGTGTTTGAGGCATATTGTTTTGTGAAGAGAGGGTCTACGTTCAAATTCCGCAACGACGGTCGTCTTGTTGATGCCGCTGGGGACCCTGTTACCTACGATGTCCTTTACAACTATGTGCCCCACTCCAGTATGCCGAAGGACACAAAGACAGGCAAACCATGGCGGTACAGCTGGACCCGGAGCCCTGCTTTCATCCAAACCCTCATGGAGACGTGCTCGGATGTCCAAGGGCAGATTCTTGACCTCACATGCAGCACGGGTAAGCCTTCACGTGCACATTTTGTCCCCTGGCCCGATTGCAATTGCATGCCGCATGCTACTAACCGCCCGCTTTGTCCCTCAGGTGCTTCAATGTGGGCAGGGACGTTGTCCGACATGCATGTCTTCGCCTTCGAGCCAGATACTGCCCTCCACAACTCCGAACTTGCAGCGGCTGAACGTCTGCCGAAAGAGGAAGAGGCATCCTCGGAGGATGAGGAAGAATCCGACAAGGAGCAGGGGGAGGTACAAGTTGGGATCGAGGTCGAAGAGCCCCCGGTTTACGAGTGAGTGGTCGCATTGTAAGTTGCCTCCTGATTTCGTGAGGCACCTCCCTTCGCTCTCTTATTTCATTGAAAGACCATTTTTTGCTTCTGCTGGTATTGACATTCTTAAAGTGGATTTGTTCTTACTGCATGATGCCAAGTACTATAGGAGGGACGTCTACACCGTAGTTCATGGGCAGGAGGAACGTGTTTTTTTTTGCCACGGGGATTTCATGCCTGGTCCAGAAAGGGACTACATCCTTCCTACTTATGTTGCCCGGCTTGCTTCGGTGTCCATTAGGAGGTCTTCCAAACCTAGTCGTGTACAACAGATTTTAGACGAGGCAAGCCTCAAGAAAATGAAGATGAGGGAGGAGGCAGCAGCTATTAGAGCCCGTCAGGCTCGTAGATTTGTCTTGGATTCTGGTGAGGAAAGTGGGGGAGAAGAGGCAGAAGATTCCCACGAGGTGAGGTGGACAGTCCCCCAAGGAGAGGACGGAATTTTTGAGAGGCATAGTGGAACTGATGCATCACAAAGCTCGGAGGATGGGGGGGATTAGGGGGATGAGGAGGCAGGCAGGGCAAGTTCCTCGGAGGGTGTAGGAGAGTAGTGCCCATTCCAGCTATGACAGTTACGACACACTTGTATAGATGTGGCTTGCCACAAAATTTGCATTAAAATGTTGCATTTCATTGCTATGACGAGTCCACTGGTGCCAAATTCCAACTTGATATGACCCTATTTCCGTGCCTCCTAACCCTATTTCTGTGGACACACAATGGTCCGCTCATGCTTTTTTTTTTTTCCGCTCATGCTCATGCCGCTCATGAAATAGCAACCCCCTTTTGAACATCGCCTTGGTGGACAACCAATGCTTGTGGGAGTGCGACAGCCCCGGAAACAAGCGCAAAGGTCCATGGTGACATCATCAAAGCTGGAATTGTACGGTATGTACCGTACCCTAGTGGCCAACAATGCGTGTGCAGGCTTGGCAGCCCTAAAAATAGGCAAAGCGGTCCACAGTGACATGTTCAAAGCTGAAATTGTACTATTTGTCATTTAGAACAATGTCTTAGGGACCAGCAACATGTGTGCGATGGATTTGTACTAGATGGATTTGTACTATTAGAGATGAATGCTGCTATCGCTGCTCAGAGTGAGAAAGAAAGAAGGAAGAGAAATGGGTCTTACCTTGTAAAGATTGTAAACAATAGTGGTACAGAGAATGGCAAAGAGAATTATGTCTTAATTAAACAGGGAGGTCTCACTTAGACATTGGAAGTTTGGCTTTCAAGAGGGAAGAATGCTACATTTGTATATGGGGTTTTTGGCATTTCAGGAAGCAACTATTAGGGCAGCATTTTAAGTTCAGGTTTCACTAGGTTTTACTGCAATAGATTGTCCTCAGGAGATAAAGATAAAGATTCTTTAACATCCAGTGAATTTACAGAGCCTACTGAGAGAGGGGCTGCAATTTTGCATGCGTGGGGTCTGTAGATGGAAAGCATCCAGGGTGCGACCCCTCCTTTTCGGGAGGAGGGAGTTCTCGTTCACCTTGGTGCATTACGTTGTCCTTCCATGATGCTGTTAGGATGGAGGTGGCTATAAGGGACAAGTGCCCTCACAAGATTGACATAAGGGCTGTTTACAATGCTGATGTAAGATTCTTATGTCAAGTCTGTAGTATATGGGGAGCCATCACTGAGCATAGCTACTTCAGTTGTGGGAAACCATGAAGATAGCAGTCCACTTAAGGTTACCTGATTCTTTCATTGAATTTCTGCACCTGTCAGCAAATACGTAGTTGTTTTTCCTGGAGTGAATAACGTTTACAAGACGAACAGCCAGTGGATAAATGATTTGTTTGATGATGATGCACAAGACACGTTCCTGTCTAGCGAGGGTGTGAAGAGTTCTTCTCATATGGTTTCCTAGTGTGAATCTACATTAAAGTTTTGCATTTGAAACTTGGGTTTTTAAGTCTACGTTACAGACATGGAGCAGTGAGGATGATGACTTGTCTCTTCACTACATCTCAATTTATGGCTGCATACTGATTGACTGTAGTGGTGCTGCAGCCTGCTAAGAGGACAACATATTCAAGCCTGGGAGCAGACCGAGTCTTCTCTCCTGGAGAGGGAGCTTGTTTCTGACATTGTGAGTTTCTGGCCCTGATCTGAAAGTTCTATGTGCATGTGACAGAAATATATCAACAAAAAAAGCATATGAGAAGACTCATAGGAACGGGACACCACCCAGGAACCGGGGAGAAGAGTATGCCACACCCATCAGTAGCAAGATTCGACCCCAGAATCGTCTCGGTCGCACTTAGTGCACTTAGCCAACTGAGCTACCGACTGTTGGTTTTTAATTTCCGAAGAGCACAGCCGCTCTCCGCCTTTGACTGGTCCGCTTGCACTTCCCGAACAACAATCGAAACGAAAGCCACGATCAAGATCCGCATCCTCCTCCCCCATGGCCCTATGCACGGACAACTAGGGTTGCAAGAACCCCTATGCAATCGGCGACGGGGAATTGAGCAATAAATGCTTGGAGAGGAAATGTAGGGGTGATAGAAACGAAATACATGAAAATGTGGAGTGTGATTGCAGTGGAGAATCAAAACAAAAACAAATGAAAAACAGGAGAGGAACGCAAAGATTGCAAGGTGGTATGGAATTGGAAAGAAGAGCACCAACTAGAAACCTTGAAGCGGAGTTTCCCTTGCAACGCAGAGACAGACATTCTCCAGTCAGCAAGTGCGAGGTGGCGGTGCCCCGTTATGAGATCTGCGATTTGCCGGTTTAGTTGGGCTCTAAGAAAATTGAAGGGCAGCCCACCCCTGCATGCAGCCCGGTTCCAAAATGTAAAAATCACCCAGCTATTTGTGCAACTCTGTAGGTCACTATATATCAATGTCTTACATTAAATTTTTTGACTTGTACATTACTAGTGCATAGTGACACAAATAAGGTGAATTCTAAATAATGGTTTTCATCTTGTACTCCCTTTGTTCCGAAATGAAAAGCACTTTTAATTTCTTCATGCATTTGTACCTCTTCATATATTTGTATTTATTCTTTATTTTATTTTACTTTATTGTTTTTTTCTTTAAAAAAAGGGGAACACCTCGAGGCGACAGCTCACAAATCAGGCCCCTTAACAGTGAGGAGAAAATAACCTCTTTCACAGTAACCCGCGCAGCGCGGCATAGGAACGGGACCAAGAACCGGAGAGAAGAGTATGCCACACCCGTCAGTAGCAAGAGTCGACCCCAGAATCGCCTCGGTCGCACTTAGTGCACTTAGCCAACTGAGCTACCGACTGTTGGTTTTTAATTTCCGAATGGTAAATCACAAAAAATCAAAAGTGATCACGGAAATCACTGCAGAGAAGCCAACGTCGACAAACACAAGGAATCTGATACTCAGAGTGCCTGCACATCTTCCAATGATATGAAAAAGTCTAGTCTACAACTCCTAGTAGAAGTCTATCTTAACGCTATTTGGTTCACTTGACTCACCGCCAAGTGTAGCCAAAACACAACTTCAAGAATATTCACACCTAACCTCCATTCTCAATGCCACCTGATGCCCAGTGCACTACAACACACAACCATGCCTTGGTGTTGAACCAATTGACCTGCCGACTCCCCTGGAAACAAAATTATTCTGGAATTCCTGCAAACTTGTCACACCATCGTATCAGTGTAACACAAAGCTGATGAACTCATTGATTGGTTCATGAAAACATACTTGTCATTAATTTGTCCCCCTTTTTCACAGGTTCTTGAAGTTGGTCCACGGTTGAATATAGAAGCAGTCTAACTTAGTAGTATACTTCTATAGTGTGGAAAGGTGTGACAGCAACAAGAGAATATAGAAATGTAATAGAGCCAGTATCCCAATGAATCTCACCTACTCAATACTCCATGAGCCATCACAAAATTTGTCCCCGTCACTCCTTGATAGAACGTAAGAAATCACATAACACGCGGTCAAACAAATCCTCCGCTTCTACCTGTCCAATATAGCCAATTAAACGATTATCTTGGCATTCAGATTGGAGTTTAGCTGGCTTCTTTGCAGGATAGGCAACTACCAAGCTGATGCAACCATCTTTGCATGCGGCAAGCACCCTCGTTTTGGACTCGGAACTATTCTTGTACATCTGTTCCGGATCTGTAGTTGCCACTGCTCTAGCCCACCGCACCTCAGATCGCAGCTTCAGTTGACAGAAGACGGGAATCTTCAAATTCCCAAGTCTCACAACAAAAAGAACATCAGCTCCAGATCTGTCGTAAAAAATGAGGCATGGCGGACGAGATTTCTCTTCAGCATGAAGAAATTTACTTACGGTGTGGATCCTATATGACTCCCTCCACACTCCTTCACCTTCACCGGTAATCGTTGGCTTGTCCCTTGCGAATTTTGGAGGCAGGGTTGCATCCTTGAAACAGCACATATCGGCCAACAATTTTGTGCCGTCAAACAGCTTGGCCACATGAACTGTGAAAAGTTTCTCCCATGCCCTACCCATTGCACTGGGATCATCCTTGCAATCAACCATGTAGTCTTTAAGTGATTTCTCAAATGAATGGTTGTTCGTCAAGTAGTTCATGATGCTATGATGGACTGTCGGTTCGACTATAGAGAAAGTGAATTGGGAACCTGTTGAATGGTGTAGCTGTCCAAGGCCACACTCGAGCAAAGTCATATCTCCGTCCGTTGAAACGGTATGTTCTCCCCTCCCTGCATAGGCAAAGGAGGTTCCTATTCTTTGCACCAAGGAAGCACTATTGAATGATTCTTCTTTCAGGACAAATGTGCCTTTTGCTCCACACAGAGCGCTCACAGCATAATAAATGGAAGTGCTGTCATTGGTGTTGCTTGTGATCTCCTTGAAATAGTTGTCTACTACGGTTATATCCCATCTTCCTCCAGCCTTCCTCAGAAGGCGCTCGACACAACTTACCAAACACCTTCGACGGCCTCTGAACTTTTCCAGCAGATACTGAGCATTGTCCTCCATATGATCATCCTCTAGCTTCAGGTACTCGCTGCAGAATTTCAGAACCTGACGCACATCTGTCCATGAAGAAAATGGAGCAGAAGAAAATTGAACCGGGCCACCACCCCCTTCTTTTGCAATCAGCGAACCTATGTCCGCTTCCAGCTTCAAAAAGCTGACACCTGTACCAGCAACAAATACTTTCTGCTTTGGCAGCGATGTAGATGGCCCCACTAGGGCTTTGATCATTGGAGAAAAAATGGACCTTAGCTCTTTTGTCTCGGGGGATTCATAGTCATTTACATATGTCCTTCCCAACACCTGCGCTTCATCCAGAACTACAGTGAAAGTGCCAACCTTCCCCTCTAAATCCGTCCACAGTTTTTTTATCCTAGCATTTAGCCCCTCTGAATCTTCCAGGGAAGTAACCACGTCAAAAAGTTCCCGAGTAAGCACATCATATAGATCATTACGATCTGCACCAAGGAAAGCACGGAATTGCACCTGGAGCATGAGCCATTGCAGAGGACTCAAATCAGGAATTTCTTGGTGACAAAATTCCAAGATTAACAACCTTGAAAGAATGGCACACCTCATACGTTTCATCACATTCCTGTGATTCATTGCCTTATCGACCTCTATCTCGTGAGAACTCACAGAGGCGACATCATCTGACCCACCGTTTCCTTTGGTTTTAGCTGTCCAAAAAAAGGGGAGGTGGCTCTTATTTACACTAATTTCAGTTGGCGTTGTCTCTCTCTCTCTTTGTGGACCTGGAATTGGACGGTTTTGGTTGGGGGCCACTGGGAACAGCCCCTTTGTTGATGGTGGTTGATGAAAATCCCATGCGAGGATCAATACCCAACTTCATCCCAAAAATGAAACCTTATACTCCAGTTGCAAATTTCCAAATTCAAAATAACAAGTGAAATTTCTTGCTGCCCCTCACCCACCCTCGCCACCCACCAACTTGAAATGGTTAGTACAAAGGAACCACAAGAAAAAATAAAACCTGAAAAAACTTCTGAATCTTTGGGGTGGTCAAGAAAATTCTTCATAAACTTGGAGGCTCGAGGTACAAAGTGAGCTGCTCCTACACCTTCATGCCCACTTCAAGTCCTAAGAATTCACTAGGAGAATTCCTAGGCATTGGGTATGTTTTTCTCGTTTTTAACAGGTGCCCAATGTTTATAGGAAGATCAAGAACATTAGTCATGTCAACATATAAATCCATTATAGCCAGGAAGCCATAGTAGTATACTCGAAAAACACTCTACTTCATTTAATTGCCCATTACAATTAGCTCTAAGGCAGAAAATGATCTCTATTTAGAACAACTGAAAACCACTAGTATGATTTTGACTGGTTCTAACTTCTAACCATTTGCTCGTCTAAAAGTTGGCAAAATCTTAACCTCTTTCATGCCTGAAAGCTTCTTGCCTCAGAAAGCAGATACTTCAAAGAATTTCACAGTTCGGTCTCAACTGCAATGACCAATTTTCTTCAGGGAGAGACAGTCCAACTCTGTCAGATGCTTCTTCGCAATGCATCTGGAGAAATGATGAAGCTTCAAGTCAAGGTAACAGAATCATTTAATCTCAGAAGAGCTCAGGTGATTTATCACTACGGCCTAAGCTGAAAAGTATTGCAACCACGATAGCCGAGGCAAACAAGCAAATAACTCACTGTTATGCCCACAGCCCACCAGCCATATAATATGATACCACCACATCAAAAGCTTAGATTTTAGTATAGCCCTCCATAGACCGGCGAAGTACATGGACAACAACCAGATGTGTCCATTTTTATGCATCTCCGCTCTATCCACCAATCCATTACACCTAGTTAGCAAGCAACATACGATGTGTTCGAGACCACGGGCTACCGGTCGATGACCTCCTCGAAAACAGTTTATTGTATGAGGGTTGATGCACTTGCCCACAACTGCAACCGCTAAGACAATCAGCTGAAAGTAACCTACAGCATTGACTACAGCCAACAGATTGAAAACAGCTGCAAAGGTTAAGCTTGAGCACCATCTGGGTCCCAAAGTGTTCAGTCCATGGAGAGACTTATGCGCACAGAAAATGTTGAAAATTCTAGTGGCTATCTACCAGTGTTGGACTGGTATCAGGTTTTGCTTATACCAGTAGGTTCCTGGTAGGAAGCAATTTTGTTTTTGTGTTATGGTAGGTTGTTAAATAATGTTTTTTTTTTAAATTCTGGTACCAGGCTGGTATCAGCAATGCACTTCATGAAAAAATGGAGGTCGGATATCAACAATGGTCCTCGAAAATATTCTTGCAAAATATCAACATCGGTTATCAATACTTGAAGTGCAGAATCGTGTCACTTTTGTAAACTACTTGAAGAGCCAATATGCAGATCACAAGGAAGTTCAGCATGTTGTTGCCTAGCTTCAATGCCTAGCTTCAAATCCACACTACATGGCAATGCTAATCCTACCATATCTGCCGTAGCTGCTACTATATCCCCTCCCACATTGATACCAGGAAGCTCATACCAGGAGCTGCAACATAATTGTAAACACGGGTAACAACACCGGGTCCTATCGCCGTAAGCCGAGGCGGGTAGGATCCTGCCGATCACTCTCGCAAGCCCTAACCGCCGGGCCTGTTCTGCATGGAGTTTTCAGGTTTCAAGAACCTTCTGGTAGGTTAGCTTATATCCGGGTTGTCACCCGGGTTAATAACCGGGTGGACCCTCAATACCAGTCCAACACTGCTATCTACCAAGGCATGAGCTTGGGTGAATACCAAGTACCCATACAGGATGCAAGTTGACAGTAACCAGAATCACCGCCAGTCATCCCAGACACACATTCGACAGGCCACATCAGTTGCTGCGATCAAGGTCATACAAGACCCATTCATTCACCAGAGGAGACTATCTGAAGAATCACAGCCTATGCAATGCTCATGAGAAAATCCTACTATGACTTGATGATTTGATTGCAAGCTGGAAACCTTGTGAATTTCAAACCCACTGATTGCATCAGATCACAAATGATTACACGACTTCCAAATACTGGGTAACATCCAGCACCTCTTTGGTGGGGGAAAACCCCCCAGCATTTCAAAGATTATACAAAAGATAGTGTTTACAGAAGTCCTACAATGAATTGCATGTACAGAGAACCAATCCTTGATGGTCGTGCATATGTGATGGATGGTCATAGCAAAATGTGCATAACCTAACCCTATCCTATAAACAAGTGTACTCTGAATGCCTAAACAACCACACCAAAACTATGCACCATATGCTGTTTGTAGATACAGCATGTGCCCTGCGGGAGTCTAGCTGAATGAATACATAAAGACTGGAGATGACATTTGGCTATGACCATCTATGAATATACTTCAGTGACATCTGTTTGTTGGATATCATCTGAACTTTTTCCATCACCTCCACCTCTGTAACGCTTTTGATTCTCCTGGTGACTTTACCAAAGTGATCTGACTCACTATGAAGATTGGGGTGAACCTGTTGCAAGGGCTAAGACATGTAGACTTGCACGCTGGCGTTCTTAAGAGACCGGCATAGCGGGCATGCGTCGAGCCGGGTCTCACACTCCTTGCATAGGCAAAGATGTCGACAGGGTAGCAAAAGAATAGACACATCATTGCACCTGCACACTCTGCAGGTGCGCTGTTCGCGCAGCTCCCTGTTCTCTTTGAAAGTGCGGGCATGAGCATCAGCCATATCATCATGATGAGAGGATGCCGCATCATCAGCTTCACTATCCCCACAACCCTCTTTGCTTTGCTCCCGGCTGAGTACCGCTGCCTGCTGAGCCTGTTGAAGGTTGGACCTTAAAGCTGTAACGATTGCCTCATTCGTCTTGGCCTTACTCTGCCAGTGATGTGCCTCTACTCGGAGCTTGGTCACATGTTCCGCCAATTCTAGGTTCTGGCGTTTGACCTTCTCAACCTCCAAGTCCTTCTCACGCAGCCGACGTGAGACTCCTTCCTCAATCGCAGCAATGAGTGCCCGTGAATGTCGCTGCCTTTTCTCTTCTAGAAGCTGTCTAACTTGCTCTCCCTGAAGAATAACGAAAAATTAATTGTCAGTCTCCAGAGTGATTCGGATAGAACTGGTAGCATGCAGGTAGGGAATACTTAATAGTCGCACCTAGAAGTCGCTTATACCCTTCGCTGGGATGAACTGATTTTCTTAGGCACACAAATGTCTTTGCACATAACCCAGGACCTTCCCAAAGATGTTACAACGATGCATACATTTCATCAAACAACACACACCACTCCCATCCGATCTGCAGTTAACCGGAATTTGTGATGGCAGAACAGGAGTGAGGCCATACCTGTATTTTAAAAAACTGCTCAATCTCTTCCCTCTGCTGTTGAAGTTGTGTGGTAACACTATCCCCCATAACAGAGAAGAGAGCAGAAGAAACGTCTCCCCGCCCACTTGTGGAAGGAGACGGGGTTGAATTAAGCCGCTCGTCCTCAAATGCAAGTCGCAAACCAGTTGATACCCCCGTAGATGGAGGCATAACCACTGAGCCCGATCCATGATTCTGATGGAAGTCTGCAACATTCAAAATCTGGTGTTGCTGCCTCTGGTTAGCAAGAAGGTCATCCGATTCTCTAGCTCTCTTTCTTGAACCAAGCAAATTGCAAGCAAGCTCGTTCTCAGCTTCATTGAATAGCGCGGCATTCAGTGCTGGTTGATGTCCATGACTGGGACCTGCTACTGCGCAAATTCAAGGCAAATCAATATGGGTAAAATCAGCAACGTCTCCACGAATTATCGATTAAGAAGCGTGTTAACGGCAATCGGGTACGACACCATGAAAATAGCCCTACTGTCTGATTGAAAGATAGAATTTCCCTGGGTCTTACGATCGCCCGATGCACTGGATGCTCGGGAGCCTTTAGGGGCGTCCCGGAATTTACATCCATGCTCATGAAGCCCTCTGCTGTTTAGACCTATCCCGGTCATTTGACCTTATTCCATCCCTTCCTGATGAGGACAATCAGATCTCAGCTCGGGTCACCGGCATTCTACTCATTCCACCCTTATGTCGAGACCAGTGAACGACCATGTTACATAAGAAATTTGGTGACACAATGCTATACACCAACCCACTGATGTGACTGAAGAAAGAGCCTCACATTGGTTAAACATCCGCAATTGATTTGATCCTCCAGCTGACGGAGGATGAATCTGGAAATCATCGAGGAACGTATTCTGGTTGAAAGTCAAAGGCGATAGGAAGTTGCGGTTGTCACCACCAAAAATTTGCCGCGCCCTGTTTCATCGCAAACGCCACTTGTTAGCATGATGAGTTCCACTTCAGACTAAGAAGACTGCCTCTCCATTCAAGCCAGGTTACTTTGCCAATATCACTTCCGACTCACTTCTACGGGAGCGGTCCTGCTCATTAAACTTCTCTGTTGATTTCACATAAATTGCAAACCTATCTAACTGAGCTTCTTTGTCGCAATGATATACAAACCGCTCATCGTCAATTCCAGTTCGAGAAAGGCTTGTACACTTCCAATTCCACCTCACAATTCTCTCAACAATCCCCGCCTGCCCTTCCCACACATGCGAGTGGAAACTGTGAAAGATTAAGGACCTGTTCCGGAAGTCTGGGAGAATAACATTTGACGGATATTGAGCTTGCACGGCCATTGCACTGTCACTGCTTCCTGCTCCAGCTGCAGCTTCCACTATTAACTACCGAGTAAATTTCTACACGAGGTCGTGCTTGTATATAGAGACTCTGTCGAAGCACTCGCGAAGGTGTCCAGCGGTGTGTGGAAAATATCTGATAGCGTCCGTGGTGAAGCTCCGACAAGCATGCACAGGCGTTAATAATCTCCTGAAACTAGAGTCAAAGCTGTGGCCAGAGGAGATGGCTATTAAGAGTGACTGTTCAAGAGTCAATCTCGCAACTACTACATACGCTCCACCGGCCACCCTGCAAATGTGCAACGGAAGCTTTCAAAGATTTCCCGACGCAAGTCTCACTCGAGGCTTCCCAATTGACAAGATTTCAGAGAGTTCGCAACTCTTTCCCTTGATGTCACTTCAATAAAAAAATCAAGGACACTAGCGGGATCTTTCAAGTGCGCGTGCAGAATATGAATCAGTTTCGGTGTCTCGAGTCAACAAGAAGATCTGGATTTCTACAGAAAAAAGCATAGGTAACTGGCAAGAAAGTTGAAAACATAGATGGAACGCATAGAGAAGGAGAATGTGACTCAGATACCGAACGAAGACTACAGAAAGATACGTTCCAACTCCAATTGACCACGGGAAGTGTCGTCTGTTTTAAGCAAAAACAAACGTCCTTCAAATCAATGTCAAGCAATAGGAGTCGTATCCAAGAGATATCAGGAAGAAGAGGAAAATTGGAAGGCCGAAAAAGATTAACACAAGCAACCGGTCTACAAGGCCGATATATCAAAGGGAGATAAAACGAATTTGCAGCAGGCGATGGCCTGGAGCAAAGCTTTGTCAGAAAACTATAGATGAAGAGAAGGCAGCGCCACGGGAATTGAACCACCGCAGCTCGGGAGACGAAAAGAGAGAGGCTGGCCGAACAATCACTCCGACGCTGAGCAACAACCACGAGAAGGGAAAAGAACGGGGAGGCTGGAATGAGAGAAAGAGAGGCCAGGCTACGGATACAAAAGAAGAGGCTCGCAGAGGCGTTCCTAGAAATGTGTGGTGATTGCAGTGGAGCGGCAGAGATGTCAAGATGTAAAGAAGGCGAGACTTAGGTGTCTCTCGCTCTCGACGTGGGGCTGTAGAGACAGAGAGCGCGAGCGAGAGCAGGCGGGTGAGCGTGCAGGGCATGCAGCCGGGAAGGTTGGCAAGCGGGCAGCGCCTGTTGTTTTCCCCGCCACTTTATCGCCCGTCTAATCGCCGGGCCGCTCCGCCAGACCCGCCACCACCGCTCACCTGACTCCCCTTTTACCGCGCTTCACCTTCTGACCTAACGCGTCCGCACCCGTCGTAATCCACACCCGCAGTTGACCCTGGCGCCGTTAACTTGCCCTAATTAATCCCCAAGGCAGCCGAGGCGAGCGCGGGGCGAGCGTTGCGGCCGGTGGAGGGAAGGTGGAGGGGTCGGCCCACGTACAGCGCGGCATTCACTGCATGCGGCCTCGCCCGCGCTGCGCCTGGCCACGCCCCGGATCCCACCCGCACGTCACCCACTTTGTGCGCTTCACCCACCACGCCATTTCAATAGTCTGACTTGGAAAAAACAACGGCCCCATCCGATTATTCCTTGTCCCCAGCGTCTCCCTTCCAATTTTCTTCGTCACAATTTGTATTCCTGTTGACGCGCTGCGTATGTTTATGTGGAAATATGAGATAATATACGCGATCCCGTTGCGAGCACAAAAATGTGCGAGTGCGAGGGAGAAAGGAAACGACAGCTTGTGTGTCGAGGAACTCCGCGGGTTCCCGCCATTTTTGCAACGACCGGTTCGTTCTTCTTTCTCACCGACGTTACGCGGTCGCTCTAACGTCCTGGACCGGCTGGTTCCAGTGGTTTATCCGTGGGAGGACCGGCTTCCGCCGGTCGCGGGAGCGTTTGACTGTGGGGCGTGGTAGAAACGGGTGCGATGCGTTTCACCCCGTGAAAAGCAGTGACGGCGACCGGCACGAGCGGTCATCGAGGCGCATTCATTGAACGGACCTGACCATATCTTCTGTTTTTTCCTGCTCACTATTTTGCTTGATCACTACTCGTGAAAAACTCGCATCATCATGAAGCAACACATGCATGCATGCTTATGTATGTCACGCTTTGCAATTTTCTTATCTCCATCTTACTGCGGACACGTATCGCATGTTTCTTTGAATTTTTGAATTTTTCCACTTAGCAATGAAAGAATCCCCTCTTGAAAGAAACAAAAAATGAAAGCATCAGTGAAAGGCGAGGAAAAAAAACCTCAAGAGCCATGAAGGCATGACAAGCCATGGGGCAGCCACCCATATCTTTTCCTCACCTTTAAATGCTTTTTCCGGGGTTCCTGTCCCCTTTCTTGAAACAAAAAAAAAGAAAGCTGAAATTGAGATTGTTGGTTTATACTTCAATTTCCAGTGCTTCCTCCTCCGTATTGTTTTTTTTTTTAAAAGCAATTGAAAGGGGGTGTTCTCAACAATGAACGAAATGGTTAGTAGATGGAGCCTTCCGGGTCCAAAAATCATTCCATTCAGGCCCGACAGGATGCCCCACCCGGCCCGGCCCGACCCAAATGAGCAAACAATAGATTCAACAATACCTTTAATTTTTTCTCACATACCTAAAAATTTAAAATAAAATAAAATACCTATTGTTACTTATCAGTAAAATTCGAGTAAGACTACTTATGTGCCGAGTACTACAAATTTGAAGATAAGGACAATTCCCAGATTGATTGATGGGATTTGTGATTGAATAATAAAATACAACAAGCCCACGACCCCATGTAACATGATACAGCCAGGAAATACAATAGAGCAAAGAAGGGTGTGGTGCATGATGTGATTTGCAGCACTATTCACGACCGTTGCAAAAGTCCATGGAATCTTAGGCTGCTACAATTACGAGTATAATTGTAGTTGAAGGCAGCCCCAGTGTAATATTCCAAGTGGAGTGGCTGTCAAACAACGAAGACCCTCCAAAGGAATAGCAAGGCCAAAACTGCGTGACATAAATACACGATGCAAGAAAAACAAGGGGGGGTCAGCGCAGATGGCAAGCAAAGCTTTGGCCTTAGCGTGGGTGGCATTAACGCCTAATTGGAGGGTGGCGCCTCATAATTTGGTGGCTGCTGCAGGGTTGGTGGCCTCGCCCTGTCACCGCTCTTGGTCGCCCTGGTTTTGTTTGTTTGGGGCGTTTTTGGAAGGCTCGAAAAGCGGGGGGGCTGTTGAATAAGTCAAATACTAGCTAGCCAGAGTTGCACTCATCTACCCCACCACAAGCCTGCCTTGACAGGGTTTCGTGCAACACAACCTTTATCCAACGAGGTTACTGCTGCTGCATTTACTGTTGTTTTGGTGGAAATGGCATCCCAAAGCATATTTGCTGCATTGAAGCTTCACGGAATTTGTTGAGGTGGTCAGTCATAAGGCCCAGCCAGCCCATGTGTGAATTAGAGGGGCACAGGTGGTGGGAGTGAGTGTTGTTGTAGTGGGACAAATCACATGTTAATGTTCATTGATTCATTTGATGAAGGATCCCATGTGAGCCTCTTGGAAGTTGGAGGGTGCAGTTGGGTTACTTAGAGACCGGAGTGTACCAGAGCTGACAAGTCAACAATGAATGGTATAGTCTATTGTCAAATCTTCTGGGGATCTCTCGTCCAGGAAAGCCAGCATTGAAAAGAAGTGAATAATGGGATGTGCGCCTTTGATGATGCTGTAAATGGGCAACGCATCAATGCCAGGAACATGGTCCCAACAAAGATTCAGGTATCTCGCCAAAGTTGAGTATCTGCGGTATTTTCTCATTAAAGTATCGTGTAAGTTTGAATTGGAACTTCGGTACCCCACACGACACACTTATAATGCATCGCGTGATCAAATAGTCCAAACAAATGATTACCTGTGGCCCTAGTTCCTTCATTTATAAGCCGGCCACACTACTTTTGGGGCCACAATAAGGGGGATGCATTCAACTTATTTGTAAACGTACACAAGAGTAGGTGGTTGGGTGCTTGTGTTTTTTCTTCCTTGGAGCCATTGAAAGGCGCTTATGATTTCCACAAACAAAATTCCAGTAACAAGTTGCTAGTCTCGGCCGTGGGGCCCAGAAAATGGGTTGACAAAATGAAGAATGCCCCGGGGCCACAAAGCAAAAGGATATGATACCCAACCCATGACCTCAATGATATATGCATGCAAAGCTTGATAAGTACCCAACAATGCCTGTGTGTGTGTGCCTGGTTGTTTGTGGGCCTGGGCAAAAGACAGGCAAGGCAGGCATGAAATCAGGTGGTACATTGAGCAAGGTAGGTGTTGGGGGGCCACAACACAGGGACTGCCTAAGAGAGAGGGAGAGAGGGAGAGAGGCAAGGGACACATGAGGCACATGGTGTGTAAGGAAGGGGTAGGTAACAGGGAGGCTGGCATACAATGGTGGTGACCGGCGACCGGTAGGTACCCGGTACGGGTGGGGCCTGCCCTTCTGAACTTGGTGAAGTGGTCACCCCTGATTGCCGGTTCCCTGCCCTTCATGTTATTTGCGTTGCCTCTTCTCGGGTCCCCCGCGGCCGTGCCGGTGTGACGGCCCTCCGTCCCTCCCTCCCGCTGTTTTCAAGGCCTGCTGCTACTACTCCCAACTGTGCATCCCCATGTCATAAGTCCCTTGTATGCTTTAATGTGAGAGGGACCCAATTCCAAGGCTCTTTCAGGGACTCCACCACACAACACTTATAATAATTTTGTCTCCTTCTTACAATTTCAGTGTATTAAGTTGGGGTTGAGGGACTGCCTTTGAAAGCTGTTGCAGATACGGAATGATTGGAGTGTAGGGAGGGCGGGGGTGTGGGTGCAACGGGAAGGCAGCCGTAGCACAGATTGCAGCTCACAGGCAGGCTCAATAAAATGATGGCACAGAGGTACTCTGCAAACTGGCAGCAGCAGCAGCGATTATATTGCAGCAGACGCTGTGCCACCCACCCCACGACCCTGCATCTCTCTTGCATGTGACATCCTTCCACTGTGGTACCCTTCACCACCCTGTGCCTCTGTGGCAACCTCCAATGCTAGAATCCTTTGAATGTCCCAAGTCCCAACACCAGAGAAACAATAGAGAGAACAGAACACCAAAGAAAGAAAAGAAATATTCGTTCCTCATCCATCCTAGTTGGCCCTCCTTACCCAGATGAATGTACTTTGTTCTGTTCATGGCACAATTGTGTCCCAAGTTGGTTTTCAGTATTCAAAGCATAATGCCTTGAATGAACCCAAGAAAGAAGCCTTATAATATGGGTATTGATCTGTGCAAGCCTCGAGGGAATGCTCCATGTTCTTGTCCTGAGTTTCAGAGTGTACAGCTACAAAAATACAAGTCGCTTGTCTAAGACAGAAAGTGGCCAGTTCTGGGGTGGGCCCGTCCCTGTGGCCAAATATAACTTGCAAAGTATCTTAGATGCATTATAAAGCGGTGTTGGAGTTATGTGTGTGAGTAGATCCAAACACAAGTGATGTAAATGAGATTTGCACGTCAATACAAGAATATGTATTAATTTAGTGAAGGGAAGCAAATGATGTTGCAGTGGACATCTATGACTCATGAGTGGGCCATGTGCTGTGCTCAAAGGGACACTCGACCCACACCCCATCACAATGGCAACGATCTACTTACAGGCCTGCAAAGTGTGTGTGGTACTGAGCCTGCAACAAGCAAACTTGTGAAGTGATGCAGTGATTAGATTAAACATTAGCAGCCCGGACTAATTGTGCAGTAGGTAAGCAGGTGTGAGAGCGTACTATAGATTTGAGGGTGACGTACTCAACCAGGGTTTAAATCCGACCTGCTGACATGATTAGATCCGGAGTGCTGACATGATTGGAGGCAGTGAGAGACAGGAGGGGTCAGGTCGTCCCATCCACCCCTCTTTTACTGCGTCTCAAGTGCTGCTAATCTAATCAGGCAACTAGGGTTGCGGTGGTACAGAGGGTGGTGACAGATCTGGCAACCCAAAACAAACTCGGCCTGCAAACCAGGAGTCAAATCAAAGGACATTCAACAGAGCCTTTAAGATTCACTCTAACTATGCCTTTTCGTACCACTTTACAGACCTTATTTTAGCCTCATGACTCATTACTTTAGATAAAGTTGAGTAATCCTGTCCTGTACAGGCAGTGATCAGTGAATGAACCTCCAAGCAACTGTTGAATGAAAAGACTGCACAAGCACATCTGCACAGCCAGGTGTAGATACGCCCACCCTTTTCTCTAAATTTAAGATGAATCTGCCAGAGCCCTTTTTAATTATCTAGATTAAGAAAGCAGGTCACAAAAACCCTCCAGATCCAGGAATAACAGCACTGGTTGGTGACTGCAGGTGAGAACGCGAAAACCCAGTAATATCTACTGGAAGTGAGAACCTAGATGGAAGAGATAGAACCTAATAAGAGACAGAACCTAGATGGAGAGATCAACTCATGCCCTGCTACTGAAGTGTGTTGAGACAATAATAAGTACTTGTTGACCAGTGGGTGGAGTGGGGAGGAGGTGGATCGTATGCCATTATACTCTTGTGGGGCTGGGTTGCTACAAGTTACCCATATTTCCATCTTAAATGTTAAGAGTTCTGGCCCTGTATATTCACACGTGTGGGGAGCCTCAAAACTCATTTCCTGACATTCGAATTGTGAATCGGAAGAGCCTACAATTGCAGTGCATTTTGACGGTAGGTAATGATGTGGGATTTTTCGGTTGTATTTAGTCAAATGACGACATACACCAAATGGATGGCATTTATATTCTCTTCACTGCCAGTGGGCATCGAGTCAGCTTGACACCACGTGGTTAAACGATGGGAACTCTGGCGGTGGCCGAAAAGGTAGAGAGAAGAAGAGTCAAGTGATGAGGCAGGGTACCTCAGCAAGTCAAGCCAGATGATTTCACTCACTGTCAGGCAAAGTTGTAGGAGAAATTTGAGAAATAATTAGGGCAACTACATGTGAGCGCCTCATATTCCCAACTGGCATGGTCACAGAAGGAGGATAGAAATTCTGCTGCCTGGCGTGTGATGAGTGCGCGAGGGAAAAGAAGGTGGCGGCAGCGATGGCGGTGGAGCAGCGACGAAGAAGATGGTGGCAGGAACACAGGCATGTAGCTCTCTGCGCACGATGCTGCGACACGCTCACAAGCTTCGCCAGCGCGCGCGCGCACACACTGCAACACTTCCGCAGCGCCCATCACTGCTCCACACCAGCATGCCAACCCCGGAATCATTAAGCCTGCACCCTTCCAAATTGCTTTGCCAGGAAGCTCCAACTTGGTCACTCCCTGCACCTCCTTCATGACCTTCACTTTTCTGTGGACAACTCAACTGGGTCATTCACAATTCCATAAGTTGAGGAGCTGCAAATTGCAGTTCACTTTCCACACTTTCCCGGTGTAATATATTTTTTGACCTCTAAAATATCCCCCAACTGATGTTCAGTACTTACTCTTTTCACAGGAAACCCAGTTCCTGAGGCACCAGTGGTGTTTCCTTGGAATTCTTTTTAGAAAAAAAGGAAACCTATTAGCAACAGCTCACATTTCAGGCCCTCTACAGAACAGGGGAGATTGAAGGCATACAGGAGAACCATCCCCACCAGGCAGGAAACCATAGGACAAGGTAGCAGGATTTGAGCCCCAAACCACCAGTTTTAACACCGAGATTACTCTCCAACTCAGCTGCTGGTTATTTTCTTCAATTACATTGGAATAATCATCTGTATTTTAAAATATATGAGATATAAAATGATTCCTTACTGATGAGAATGAGAATTAGAAAAATGACAGAAAAACAGAAAAATGAGAATTAGTTGATGGTGAATCCAGCCCAAAAACAATCTACCTGCACCCACTGGGGACAAGTGTGATGACATTGAGGCGATGTGAATGAGGAATCGTTCCGACTCCTTCTTTCCAGCGTCTGAAGAAAGACATGTCTGGCATGAAGAATCCCAGGACACACCCCCAACTCAGACCCCCCAGATCCCAAGACTTTCTCTGAAGATTCAATTGCAGCCCTTGGCAATGCAAAGGGGCCAGGGTAAGTTGACCTATCTTTTTCCCTTTTTCTTTTCGAGCTATCTTGCAGGCACAATAACAGCGCTATTTTTTACTGTCTACATGTCAACGGTTGTCGCAAGCCCCACACAGCAATCTCGCATATCTACCCCCTCCGGGTTATGTGTGATCATATACAGTACTAGTAGAGCAAATCTTAGATGGCAAATCTCGAGAAATCTCAAGGCCAAAGTAAACCGATACAACAAGAACAACAACAAAGATGCAGTTTCCGACGCAAATTCCAAGGGCACGGCCGGGCCACTCCCTATAAATAATCCCCAACGGCGTCCCGTTCCCGAAGCACCGGCGCCGAAACCTCCCGAGGCACGCCCTCCATGACGCCCTCCCCCACGCTCCGTTTATTGGTCGCCGTCACCGCCTCCCTAATTTAGCCACACTCCACACCCTCGCGCTTCCGCTCCGCTAAATACAGCGCACGCCTTCAATGCATCCCAATACTCGGCTAAATTTATCGCACCCTTTCAATGCGTCCCAATACTCGGCTAAATTTAGCGCACCCTTTCAATGCGTCCCAATACTCGGCTAAATTTAGCGCACGCCTTCAATGCGTCGCCATACTCGGGAGAACCGAGATGCACTCCTCGAAGGAATGCCGGTGCCAGATACCGGCAACGTGGCCGGCCGGGAATGCGCTGGCCCATACCCGGGCTCACGTGAGGGAGTGGTACCATAGATATTCGGTCGCTTGTGTGGCCCGTGACTTTTGCAGTGGGACTCGTGTTTATGGAAGGCTGCCGAGGTGTTTGTTTTATTCGCTGGCTGGCCCCGGGAGTCATCATGTGTGAATGTAATTCTACTGTGTTTCGTGTTGTGCATTCAAGTCTTGAGTCATCACAGATTGGAGGTTGGAACTTGGGGGAGAGAGGTGAGAGACTTGTTCATAAATGGGGGTGTTCGTAGAGACGTGAATGTATCCTCCAGCCTTCAAGTGTAACTGAAGGATGTCCGTTTGGTAGGATTTAAGATTGCGAGACATGACACTATATGAAATCATGGCTGAGCAGCACTTTAATGCTTTCCAAGTCAAGCTAGCACTTGAAGTTAAGTGGGTGATTGTGCATTTACAGGCGGTGGGCTTGCGGAACAAGCAACTTCGCACGCGTCGCACAATCGGGGGGTTCACATCACAACGTCGGTCACAGCACAGCGCACTTTAGCAAAGTATCCCGTCGCACTGTGCCGCCATTAATGCTTTCGAGGATGCAGGATTGGCTCGAGCTGCGAGCACGGTCTCGACTCAACTGATCTCAAGTGCCTGTTTTCAAGGTTGCTTACTTACTGAGCGCCAAACCTGTCTCAGAGTCCCACAGAAGCGCTCATATCCCACCACCTGGAATCACTGAACTGCCCCTCCACTAATGCCTGCGAGGATACAGGAACGGGAGTCGGGCCACTGCCCCACACAAGAAGCAAAGACGAAGGCGCATTCAATGCCTTCTGGCAAGCTCTGTTGCTCATCACGAGACTTGAGAACCGCGACCGAATACTTAAGTAGCAAATGACAAAGCCCAGTCAAATTTTCACTCAAATCCAACTTCCATTTCCGCACAGGAATTTTGAACGCTCCAACGATGGCACTGCAGCGCAACGTTTATGACCGCAACACGCCAGAGCGGCAGGTCACCGTTGCCTGACAATCTGCCCGCAAACATTCCAGGCCAACAGTGCCCAGGCGTACTTGCCCTGTACCCGCCTTTACTACCCCCCTTCCCGCCGACATCCCGGGCGCCTTTAGATTCACCCGCCACGTGGGCCGAAGTACATTCATCCATTTGCTCCTCATTCCCACGCTGCGCTCGCGAGAATTGCTAATGCGGTCTCCAGCATCGTTAACTTCACAATTTCTCACAAAGTTTAGGCCATCCGCCCGTGATATTATTGTTGCGGAATACGCAAATAGTGGGCCAGTTCCCAAATTCCAATTGGAACCTCCTGTGTCAGCCCAAACATTCTGCGCAGAATTCCTTCTGATGGGGATGAGTGTTGCGCGGAATCCTGCGTTAGCTCTTATGGAATCCCTGCCAGTTGATCTAACTTGGAAGACACGGCCTTTAAAAATCTCAAGAAATAAATAAAAAATGAACGACAGGGTGGCCCACCTCTTGTTGGGTATTCGAGTCATGACGTGATCACATTTAATGTAACCGACAAACGACTGGAATTCCAGAACGATATAGTTTGAGCTTTGGTCCTGTTGACTACTAGGGTTTTGAAACCCTAAAACCTGGAATAGGTTCGAAAGTATGTGTGAGAGATAAGATGAATGGACCCCATGATGGGGGCATGTGAAGGCGTGCCATGTCGGCTGCAACGTGGCAACCCAACGGTTTGCTCGCTTTTGCCAATGTTGTATTGGATGAATGTGGGCTCCCGTTTGGATGAACACTTGTCAACTGTCTGCATTGACCAAGTGTAGGTCCGGCTTTACAGTTTTTTTTATTGTTCTTATTAGTCTCCCATTGTCAGTCGTCCAGACAGGACCCAAATTGATTTTCAGTGTTAATGCTTTTCCTCTACTCTTTTCACCTTGCGATGTGGGTACATCAATCATTTGTTTGTTCAGTTTGCAGGTTCGAAATCTGATCTGTATGATGAGGAGCAGGTGAGAGGACGCAGGAGAGAGGAGCATTGATTCATGGTTTACTGGCATTCACTCCAAGTGATGATAAATTACTTGCTGCATTAGTATATAACTAGGGCCAAGCGCTTCCGCAATTAGACAGCTTGTAGAGCAAATGTGTGTATGTATAGCAAGCCTGTTGAGGAGGGTAGTAATGGGAGTATGTAAGTAGCGTGTTGTGGGCAGGGATATGGGCAATCAGCACGCACTCGTGTACATTGGGATTTGCACCAGATATGGCCACCTACTCTACATATATGTGAATTATCATCCCTAAACTGAGTTCCGAGCTAAATCTTACTCGAATTATATTGTATCATTATATAAAGTAAAAATGTTTCAAATGAATCTACATCACCACGCATAGGAAAACCGAAGGTACTGCCAAGGGCCATCCTACTGGCAGTGGAAATGTAAGGAATTGCAGTGAATATGAGAGGTTGAATGATGGTCTTGAAAATGCTTGGCGGAGCTACTCGAAAGCAAGGAAAATAATGTTGCAGGAGGTCGTGAGGCACTCAATAGTGGGAAATACGGTTATTCGGTTACAAAAACAGTCATTCTTTCACAAAATACTTGGCCGCTCCCGCTCAAGTGGAGGCTGCAGGGCGTAACTTTTGAGATAAAAACTATTAGGAGAATAGTTCTTTTTTAATCTCTACAAGAAGGAAGCAACCAAACAAAATATGAGATCATTTGTTCCGCCCCTGAGGAATTGGGTGGTGGGTTTTGTGCATGCAAATCACCCAACTAAGTCAAGCTAAGCCGGATATGACTGATATGATATGATTATGAATTTAGCGTGTACTAATCAGAGCAGCTGTGAATTTAACCCCTAAGGGCCGTTGGGCAAATTTCATCCCCCAAAAAAGTGACATCTGGCAAGTTAATTGAGGCTACACACCTACATGTTACATCCAAAAAAAATAAACCTTACCAGATTCATCTTAGCTACCATGTACATCATCTCATCTCAACAAATTTGCGGAGAAAGTCTCCATATGACTAGACATACTTCACCGCTTTAGTAGGGGGGTTTTTTTTTTTTGCAAAGTATGAAATTTGAGCTTTGACCAGGCTATTTGAGTGATGGGTTGATTTTTCTTGCTTCTGCCTTCCACATAGGAAATTTGGTATGGTATCCTACTGTGAAAATTTCCAGCCAAACAACATTTTTTTATTAGGGTCCTTTGTATGTGTTCGACGAGAGTCAAAAAAAAAAAAAAAAAAAAAAACTTCCATAGCTTGGTATTTTAAGCTGAGCCCATTCCAAAAATTGACCCATTGATGACGAGACGTTTTACTCAATCCCTCTGGCGAGGGTGTGGAATGCACTGCAATAGTGAGCGCGGTCAAAACAAATTTTAGATCCAAGGGTAGAACTTATAAAAGCTACCACCAGAAACTCTACATGGATACTCCTGCATGCTCCAATTTCAGGACGCATGCGTTTCTTAAAAATTTACAGGTCGGAAAATTTGGTAAAACTAGTGTCAATCTGAGTAATAAAATATCTCCAAGGCCACTATCCCCTGTTCCTTTATAAAAAAACCAAAAAAAAGAAAGTGAGAAGGTGGGCCATGTTGTCAGAAATGTAAATGCAGTTGAAACCTTTAAAAAATATTAAAATCTGCAAAAAGTATATAGAAAAATCCAATATAAAAAACTCGGAAACGGGTCTCGTGGGCCCTCAAGGGTTAAGTCGATAAACCATATCAAACTTTGAGGACGTGCTGGCCGCTCGCTTCTGGAAATAGAATAAGAATCCCAGAATCCCTTGCGGGTTTACTAACAACACAGACTTCTACCACGTCAACCACATATTCCATCTTACACATGTATTATAAAATATGGATTCCAGCACCACGCATATGGGGCTCTCAAGTTTGTGTGGCCACACAGTAATGAGGTCTCCAGATTGATAGATAGGTACACTGTTTTTCAAGGCAGCAGCAGGATTGGCAAGTGCAGGTTACGCACAAGATCTGATTCTATTCTCATCCCAGTGCCAGCTTTCAGTTTCCAGGAATTCCTGTTAGGATATTTGAATTAGCATGATTTTAGCACTATCTATTCGTGCTATCATGATGGCCCAGTTGTTAAGAGTGATATGGCATGATGGGCATTACCGCGTAACACAAAGTGCAGGCCAGGCATGTTAGCTCATAAGAGTTGGGAGCTGAAGCCCCACGGTGGAGGGTACAGTATGCCTTGTAGGTGGGCCAGTCCAGTTATCGTGAATCCTGTACAGCTCTCCATATATAAAGGGCCCCATCATCCATCTTGTGTGCCTCACCCTCACCTCACCAGTTGTTCGTTGCAGGAGTTGGGCACAACAAGGACACGAATCCCTTAGTTTTGTAAAAGAATGATCAACGTCCTCAAGCAAGCTGGCTAGTACAGCTTCCAGTTGGTTGTGATCGGTTGAAGCAAGCTACTTACAATAATAACACACACTACTTCCTCTGATCTGGACTAGTAGGAAGCTAAGTTGAGGTTGGCAAATTGCTTTCCTTGGTATTGTGTTATTGTATCACCACTGCATGTAGTGGAATCTAAACATGGGCAGCACTTGCAAATAGCATGGAAGTTAGAAGGTGCCTAGTAAAGCACAGGTGTGACACTTGAGACCGACCGTCGGGATGGGCGGGACCATGACGTGGATTATGATTCCGTCCTGTTCAGCTGACAATAACAGCCTCCTGTGAACTTTGAATAGTGTGAGCCGGAAAGCTCCTTCTAATCCCCCACGGGCCCATGGGATTCGACAAGTTTTAGGGACTCTTTCAAATGTGACTTATCCACCGTCGCATTTTAGAATTGGAGAAATCGAAGCAGATCGTAGAAACTGGAAGAAAGTTCAAACCAAAAGACTTGATTCGAAGGCTTCCAAGAAATTTTGAACGGACGCGCTTGCAGGGTGCGGTCAAGGTCAGGAGATTTCTCCAATATAAGGGGTGCAGAATTGCAGGGTATATCTGTAGGGTACAAGGGAAACCAGTGACTTGTCCAGTGAGCCTTGCATGGTGGGGCCACTAGGCATGCCAACTGGTATATGTTCACTTATCCAGTGAGTCACTCGAACGTGGGGCCATCCTTCTATTCTCAGTGGTAATGGTGGCCAGCAGTTTGTAACGAGAACATGATCTTCTTTGCAACGTCTAATAATTCAACGTGCACGGTGGGCCTAGTATTTTTGGATGGAGGATAGGATGCCATAGTGAATGAGTTCATGAGCCTTCTGGGAGCCCAAATGGTGGGCCTGAAGAGGTTGGCTTTTCCTGGAATAAGGGGTTTGGGTTGGGAGTGGACTGGAAATTATGACCGGATATGTATTGAAATGGTGGGGCTGCTTTTTGTTTTCAGCGATACGATGTTTCAATTGAGTCCGTAGGAGGTGGGCGGAAGGGGGTTGATGCATGATTAAATCCCAATGAGAAAACTTAGGGGTTAAGAAGGTGGGCCTGTCTTTTGTCTGGTGTTCGTGGGTCCCAAATGACTAGTGGATGTCCACCTAACCAAGGGAGACAATAGAAAACGATGAATCATGGAGTCTGCGATACTTTTTTTGGAGAAGCGTCGGTCCAGTGACAATGCTCTTCAAAATCCCAGGCCCCGAATAGGCGTAATAAAGGACTAGAGAATATTGCTTTAGGGAATATATGTTATAACATCACGAATTCGAAGGTAGCAAAACACTTGATGGTGTGCTGTAAAAGTTATCCTAAATATTCTTCTCTTGTGCAAGAATAGAGAGCCTGGTAATGAGCTCGTAGGGGACACCGTGTTTTAAGAAACACTGACGGCCACGTTGGTGTGTACGTTGTTAACTCCTGCATGCCACATGGGCCTGAATCCGAGAACAACCCGTCTTGTGCCAAAGATATTTTTGGTGAATAATCACTCTTTTGCTAGATCAGAACACCCAGATATTGCTGAAGTGGGGTCAGTCCCTTGCGGGTACGCCACGGCAATGGGGCCCATAACCGACGCCCCAATCTCCATGTAAGAGACTTCATTTGTTTCTCATAAGACAGACTGAGTTGCACAGACGTATTTGACACGGACTTTGTGGCCCCATAAATGCATACTTGTGCAAATGGGGACTGGCCATCCATTTGTGCTTTATTCGCACAGACTCACAGGCTGCCACATACGTAACAACTAACAACCCCCCCTACACAGAGCTGTCCTCTCGCAGCTTGCTGGTCCAACATGTGTTCTTCCTGACTTTGGCACCCCGACTTTGGATCCACGTAGAAATCAGTACCTTTCTCGCATCCTTCCTGCCACAATAATCAGCACCCCGATTGTGGGTGGTGCCATAACCACGAGCATTACACGCAGCCTGCCACATAAGGACGCCATGTCTGCCAAGCTACAACTCCATACCTGCCTCTACAATCCTGCCTGATTTTCTTACAAACTGGGCACGTGATTCATCGTGCCCTCTGCCACCACTGCTCTGCAAAGTCTTGCGGAGCTTGCCAACCCACCCCTCCCTCCATTCCTCCCCGCATTTGTCCGCATGATTTGGCTAAACTCGGCGACACCCAGCATGGCTGCAGAACCGGGGCCCTGGCCACGTGAAGCGGCCGCCCTGGCACCGACGAGATCCCTCGGAAAATCCTGCACCGAAACTGCGTACTACCGCTTCGCTCGGTTTTGATTGCCACAGAAGCGCCAGGCCCCCACGTGAACGCCGGCCACCCTCCCTACACGAACCCTTGCTGCTCGCCTTCTCCCTCTCTCTCCCCGTCTCCCCTTCGCCTGTTTCTAAGTAGTTTCTACACATGCTAACGTCGTCCTTTGTCACGCTTGTAATATGGAAGTATGCCATCTGGTCATGTTTGGGTAGTTAAAGATATAGTTGTAGGATCAAAATAAAGGTTTTACTCATTTTTCAGAAAAGGGCGACAACCACCCAGAGTGAGTCCCTCCCAACGGACTGAAGATGGCCAATCCCCACCGAGTTTTCCTTTCAACCCAGCCCCAAGAATCTAAATGAAATTTTGTATGAAGCATTAGAAATGAAATTTTGTATGAAGCATTAGAAATGAAATTCATGTATTTTATTTTCTTATTTTCTTATTTTCTTAAAAGAAAGGGAAGGAAGTATAGAATCTATATGTGTTTGATATGTCTACATATGTTTATATTTGACATGTTTTTGATATTCACAGAATGCTTGCGCTATTGTAATTATTGTAAAGATAATCTGGAAGATCAGGAAGAATCCATGACCTGGATCTGCCAATTTTTTGCAACTGGTATCCTTTGTGCATTTGTCTAATCTACTGACCCAGTGAACTACATCCTTTTTGTATGTTTTTGTATTTCTATAAATATGGATGAAATATTCCATCTACTTCTGTCTTGAGAGAATTTGTCACCTCATCCAGGAATATCGGTGCTATATTCAAGAACCCTTTGCTTAGTCTTGCCTTGGGAAGTGGTCAGTGAATCATCCAAATAAAATATTATGGATCAAATTCGTTAAAAAGAATAACAAACCTTACATTCATCCACATATAGAACAGGAAAAACACACAAAGAGCATGTGCCCAGTGGGATATAACATTTTGTTAAGTCGTTGCAGACCTAGTTCTTGCCAAATTCTCTAAATATGAATTACGGGCCGTCTCTTAAACCAGCCTCTCAGGAATGGAAATAAGTTCTGAGAGCTTCTTTAGAAAGTATGGGAAAGACCTTTCTTTAGAGATAGATCTTCACAACTATTTCAAGATATTTTAGATAAATACATAATTTTGCAAATTTCACTCTAGAAATATTAGGGCTCATGCAAAAATATCTTAAACCAATGAAAGGCTCTGAAAATTGAATTATCTCTCCAAAATCTTTCGTAGATTGCTTTTGAAAAAAAATTGAAATTTTAAAATTATTTGAAATATTTTCGTAGGTTTTACACATTTGGAAATCAACCGGCTAGACATTCCAAAATATTTAGAGGAATCCTAGAAGAAACAACTAGATGAATGTCAACCGTCCAATATTTGAAAAAAAAATCAAATTAAAAGGCTTTGATTCATCTTTCATGAAATTAGTCAAATCTCATCTAGACCATCAATGTCGAATTAGGAGACCATTAGGATAACGTTTTGGATTTTGTGGAGCTGCAAGGTTGGGTGGAGTCTGAGCAAGCTCGCCTGACAGAAATTCCATATATTATGGGAATGAATGAAAAAATACTATGGTGAAAGGAAATAAGTGGTGGTCATGTGAGAAATATTACAAAATTATTTCGAATCTATCAATACAATCCATCTATACTTTGATTTAAAAACGCCTTTGGTTCCATTGACCGCGCTGACTTCTCGCAATTACGCTAGATCTTGTTTATCATTATGACATCGTCACCCTCATCGACAAGATATATACTAAATAGCACCACGGCATACTCCGGATCCTACTTTGGGACAACCCCACCCATCCCTATACTACGGGCCACCATTCAAGGAGACATGCTTAGCCCCTATTTATATATCATTTTTTGGGAAATAATGCTCCGATGGTTAGCTAAAGGCAAACTAGGCAACCGATACCGAACCTCTCCAAGTGAAATCCGCTATTGCTTACGCCGATGACCTTGTTATGTTATCACATAAGCCAATACACCTCAACCGTCAAATATACAAACTAAAGTGATATTTCAACCAATGATCCGGTATGGAACTTAGTATGCACGAATGCGTCATCACTACAGCCACATACTACAGTAAGCTGACAACATCTGATATATCTACATTATGCAATAACACCATTCAATATGAGAACAACCAGTGGACAAACACTCCCCATTTCTTGGGCCCAACGAGCCCTACACATACCTAGGTATTCAATTGGTGGCATTGCTAACTTGAAAGATACAAAAACATACAACCCTCAATCAATTAACATCCAAAAGCGAAGCCCTCCTGAAATCTCCGTTCTCTATTCGATAAAATCTCTCCGTCATGCAAACAGTCCTACAACCACAAGTGGACTATGCGTTTCATGTTGCCGCTTTGTTTATCCCAGATATACTCTAATAGATAAACATATTATTTAACTCACCAAATGTATCTGCAATCTACCCACTAGCATCCCAAATGTTCTCACTCAACTCCCCCAATATAACTATGGCATAGACTCTAACACACTCACTATCTCATATGCTCACACATTAGGCATTCCACTGCAAGATGCCCTAAATGACTTTGGTAGGCTTGCTCAAATATATTGGGGTCTCCTGAAACACCTATCCTTCAAATACAATGGGCTTCACTCCCTTCCACCTATCACCACACACACATGTGTGTACTCATAATCGACAAGGACCTACCAAACTACACAAATCACCCCATTTGAACGCATCTGGCTGATCACGAGTCCATTTCTATCCCAGATGGAAGAAGAAAACCCCCATCAGAAATTGGTCTACTTTAAAAACCAACATATCACACACTTAGGTCATATTACCACCGCCTCTTGACATAATCCCCCCCCCCCCCCCTCTCCCCCCAGATTCTCCCTCTAATACACTCGCACCACCATCAAAACTGGAAGATATCTCCAATATCTTCAAGCTTTATTTTGCCACCCCTCTTATGCCTGCACTCTAGATTGCGATCTCCCCTATAAACTCTTCCCACCTAGTCCACAAAGATCGATTATCAAAATCCAAAGACATGAAAAAGTGAACCACCTCGCGGTGGAAGGGGCATCCAGCCCACCAATTGATCCCACCACAAACCGCATACACATTGCACACACACCCCTTTTCCGGTTTACATACAACAATACCCTAGACCTCCCTGAACCGTGGCGCATCCGTAACTTGGACACTACCCTCGGAAAAGAAGCACACAAGCAGGCCATGGCATACTGTAAGCTGTTTCCGATGCCCAAATCAAACAAACAACACTATTTTAATTAATTCTGGACTTTTGGCTTAAATCCGGACGAAACTTAATATATATTTACATTAAAATTAATTGAAATATTAATAATATCATGGTGTAATGTGTGATTGAACTTTGTGAAATTACAGGTGATGTCATACTTGTTTCAAAATGTGTCATATAAGAGGTCCATTTGACATTGAAGTGCTCAATGTGAAGTAACAATATTGAACAATTCATTGAACGTCCCCTTGGAAGTCGAATAATGTAATATTCCATTGCAGGATCACGATAAACAAATGGGTCGCATCGAACATCGGCCAGACTCCTACTCTACCATACTTGATACAACTTTGGATGTGACAAGGGCAGTAAAATATTAGAATAGCATGAAACATTCGGAAGAGGTACTAGGGTAGTACAATAAGGTTTGGGGTGTAACTAGAGAGAAGTGCAATAAGGTTTGGGTTTACAGTAAGGGTAAGGTTTTAGGGTTTGGATTTAGGGTGCAAAAGGACAAACAAATATGATGGACTCACACTTGGTAGAATTAAGAAATGGTTGAGGAATCTGATATCTGATATCTCTGTAATCATTCTATCATACCTTATCCAACAAAAGAAAATATTAAAAGAGCATGAAACATAAAGAAGATGTAACATGGTAGTACAATAAGGTTTAGAGTGTAACTAGGGTAGTACACTAAAGTTATTGGTTTATGGTAAGATTAATGGTTTAGGGGTGATGGTAAAAGTAGGGTTTTCGGTTTGGGTTTAAGGTACAAATGGACAAACAAATATGGAAGACTCACACTCGCTAGAACTTGGTGTGTGTTAGTAGGATAAAAAATAAAAAATAAAAATGGATAAACAAATATTATGGAAGAGTCATTGGACCGGAGAAGTTTAGATTGAGGATTCGTCCTTGGAACCTGGTATTAAGATACATATGGTTATGGTATGGATACTTCATTCCCATTTGCAGGGGAAGGGTAAGGGTTTAGACGTAACAATGGCGTACGGTTTTGTTTAGGGTTTCCGACGAGGGTTTAGGATTTGGGTTGAAGGCAGAAATGGTGAGCATACATGTCGGAAGACTCGCACTCGCTACAACTTAGTGTGTGTTAGTAAGATACAAAATGAGAATTTGGATATAACATTGAAGATTTTGATAACCATAATGGTTATGGTATGGATAGTTGATTCCCATTTGCAAAGGCAAGGGTAAGGGTTCTGAAGTAATGGGTTAAGGGTAAATGTTTAGTGTTTTATAGTAAGCTTGGTTTAGGGTAGGGATTTAGGGTTTTTGTTTAAGTTACAAAATAGACCAACACTTACGGAAGACTCCAGTCGCTACAACTTAGTGTTGTTAGTAAGGTAGTTAGCAAAATAAAAATGAAGAACCTAATATTATAGAAGTGTAGTCATTGCATCAGACAAGTATTTAAATGAAAGATTCGTCCTTGGAACCTGGTATTAAGATACATAGAAAGCAAAGTTCGATAAAATAAAATAAAAATAAGTGCATGTAAATCCAAACCAAAGGCAAAACTTTGTGCAAAGTGAAGGGTGAAGAGATTTGAATAACCATAATAATTATGGTTATGGTATGGATACTTCATTCACATTTGCAGGAGAAGGATAAGGGTTTTGTTTAGGATTTCCCACCAGGGTTTAGGTTTGGGTTGAAGGCAGAAATGGTGAGCATACATGCCGGAAGACTCGCACTTGCTACAACTTAGTGTGTGTTAGTAGGATACAAAATAAAAATTTGGATACATTGAAGAGATTTGGATAACCAAAATGGTTATGGTTATGGTATGGATAGTTGATTCCCATTTGCAAAGGGAAGGGAAAGGGTTCTGGGGTATTGGGTTAAATATTGGGTAAATATTTAGGATTTTATAGTAAGGGTTTAGGGTAGGGGTTTAGGGTTTTTGTTTAAGTTACAAAATAGACAAACACGTATGGAAGTCTCCAGTCGCTAGAACTTAGTGTTGTTAGTAGGGTACTAGTAAGCAAAATAAAAATGAAGAACCTAATATTATGGACAAGTATTTAAATGAAAAACTCGTCCTTGGAACCTGGTATTAAGATGTAACATAGAAAGCAAACTGTAACATGCCTAAGTGCATGTTAATAAAATAAAAAAATAAAAAACTAGCGCAAATGTGAAGGGAGAAGACATTTCAACAACCATAATGGTTATGGTTATGGCATGAATAGTTCATGGGCCATTTGCAGAAAAGAGTAAGGTTTAGAGGTAATGCTAACATAAAAAGCAAGGTATAAAAATGGTATGTCAATCCTAAATCCTAAATTGCCAAAAAAACAAAAGAGGAAAGTATTCCCTATGAGATTTGGAAAGAAAATGGCGGTATATAACGACTTTGGGAAGCGTCTGGTTCTCATGGGAGAAAATGGATCCGAAGAAAACATGAGAGAGAATAAAAAGTCAGACCGCCAAGTAAAAAATATGAGAAATAAAAATTGCTTAAAATTTGAACAACGGAAAAGGACATGTGAAATTCTCTCTTAAACCAAGGCCAAAGATGAGAAGTATGAAAATGAAATGAAATGAAAATTTGGTGCAGAAAAGTCGTAGAGCTTAGAGGGAAAATGGAGGAAAACCTCAGAGAAAAAACTTCACGACTGGCAAATTGAAAAGTATGTCAACAACGATTGGGTAAGGCTCCTCCTAGTATGAGACTTCAGTGGGAGAATTAGTTATGTGAAAAACAAGTTCAATCTTTGAGAGAAGGACTGGAAATGGGCTATTTTCTTTCGTTGTTAAAAACCACTTTGACCGAATTTGAAGACTCCAGTGGTTGTGCCCGCCATTTTTGTTCTTTTGATCTGTATGTTATGTAGGCCAAACTCCCCCACAGGGTTTTCTTTGTTGACCAGAATGTACAGCAGGCCAGAATCCAGCACACCAGAAACAAAGGACGAGAACGTCCACTGGATATTTGAGGTTCAATGCGACATAAGAAGATAACAAAAATGATCCCCCAACGCAAACAAGAAGGGCCATATAGAGAAGAAAAAATTTATTTCTTAAATCGAAGTACTGGAGTTGACCTCAACAATTTGTCCTTGGTTTGGAACTCGCTCGCACGACTCGCTTTCTGACTGACGATTAGCCTCCTCCAAATTAGCGCGCGCCTTCACTGTTTCGGCGGTAGTAATTCTCTTAGTGCTATTCCTTGTCGTATTTTTCCGTGGAGACATTGTCCACACAACATTGTTCACGTGGATCCATTGAGGAGGATCTGACGAGTTATACTCCCAAAGTTTTGACCAACAGTCCATGTACCTTTCCAAGTCTGTTGGGTTGGTCTCCTTCAGGGAGCTTGTACTTCATGACGGGCCAGCCCTCCGCATCCTAAAAGCGGAAGACGTGCATCTCCGAAATCCCGACCAACGCCTCATTTCCATCCAAAATACAACCCTTTACAAAATTCTTGAAGTCAGGAACCTCCTGAATAATCTGTGGAATGAACTGCAGATTTTGCGAGGTCATGAATGACCTCATCAAATCCGAAAGAATGTAGGGGCTTCGTTCCTTTAGCTTCTTCGAAAGGTAACTGAAGATCTGTCGATGTCCTCATAGGTGTGTCCGACCATTAGAAAACCTAGCTGGATCTCTTCAAAAACATCGGCGGTCAGGAGGGATAGAAAAACAAGCATCCATCTGTTTTTATTGTACTTCGCGGAGTTGTCCATTTGCAAGCACAGCCTTCTCGGAAGTGGACGAGCACCACATTTGTCTTCCGGCCTGCAGGGTTTAAGTGTCGCGCACCTCACTTCGGTAAGCTCCCCTTCAAGTCATAGTTACTCGCGTAACGCCTAACTCCCAACCTGGCCGCCGGGCCAACTCGGAGCTTCGGCTGCTCACCGGGACATAACGGTCCCCATTTCTTCCCCCAACAGACTCTCCACCAATTTGGGCCTAGTGGAAATTCCCTTTGGTAGATGGCAGTCCGGAATAGCTCCCCACTCATTGGTCGCTTTTCGACTCACTCGCTTACTCACTAGTTTTTGGTCACCAACGGGCTTGCACCGTTCTCAGGGTTACTACTTCCTATATACTTATGTGACTGTCCGCGGGGGTTTCACAAACAACCATGCCATTTTATGGCAAACCACCACGAAGACCCTCGATTTCCGGTGATGAGTCGCGGTGAATCTTGGCCCACCCACCACGGCCTCATTCGACCGTGGTCCCAAGACTCCCCACGACTCCCACCACAAGGTCTCCGCCCCATGGTGAGTCCTATGTCACCCCTACTAAGTCCCACTAAGCTACCACCACTGTTGCGGCCCTTTGCCTTGAGGGCAGGGGGTCGGGACAGAAGAGGGACTGCCCCTGTGGTGGGGGCAGTGGCAGCGATAGGTATGGGGGGCTGAAGCACCCTTGAGTGCCTAATGCACTCAAGGAGGCGGAGGCGCTCACTAGGTGGAGCTCCGCACACCGGGTTGTGGTGGGGGTGGCTCCACAAGGGGTGGTGGTAGCTTAGCGGGACTTAGTGGGGGTGGCATAGGACTCACCCTGGGGCGGAGACCTCGTGGTGGGAGTCGTGGGGAGTCTTGGGACTCATCACGGTCCATAGGGGCCGTGGTGGGTGGGCCAAGACTCACCGCGACTCATCACCGGGAGTCGAGGGTGTTCGTGGTGGTTCGCCATAAAATGGCATGGTTGTTTGTGAAACCCCCGCGGACAGCTACAGAAGTATATATAGGGAGTAGTAACCCCGAGAACGGTGCAAGCCCATTGGTGACCAAAAACTAGTGAGTAAGCGAGCAAGCCGGAAAGCGACCAAAGAGTGGGGAGCTGTTCCAGACTGCCAACTACCAAAGGGAATTCCGCTGGTTCCAAATCGTTGGAAGGTTCTTTGGGAGATCAAAGGGGGGACCGTTATGCCCCGGTGAGCAGCCGGAGCTCCAAGTTGGCCCGGCGGCCAGGTTGGGAGTTAGGCGCGCGCATCAAGCGAGTAACTATGACTTGAGGGGGGAGCTTACCGAAGTGAGGTGCGCGACACTTGGTATCAGAGCTTAGAGTTCAGTACGCGATCGTCCTTGGGATTGGCCTCATCATGGGGTCGGGCAAGCCAAAGCGAAAGCGGAACGGCCCAAAAGATGATGATCCTGGTGAGCCCAATGGGGGCGACGTGTCACCGAGGCGGCCGTTTGAGGAAGCGATGCATGTTTCCAAAAACGAGGCCGCTCAAGAACGGGAGGAATCTGAGGAGTCGGAGCCTGAGGAATCCTGAGAGCTCCGACCGACCAACAGATGCCTCCCATGCCGGCAGCCTTTTGGGAAGGGTTGTTGGCGCAATTTGGCGGGACGTTGAAAGACGTGTTGAAGGCGGCTAATGCCACTTCCACTAAGGCAAAGTTTAAGGTGAAGCCTAAGGAACCTGGCACCTTCGAGGGCGTCCGAAATCGGAAGGCACTCAACACCTGGCTCTTGGAGCTAGAGCAGTATTTCCGGGCGGCCAAGTTGAGTGACGAGGATCGGGTGGAAGTGGCTCCCACCTATTTGAGGGGCTATGCTCAACAATGGTGGCAGAAACGCCTTCACGACCGAGGTCCAAGCCCGGAAACCTTGAACTGGAGTGGGTTCAAGGAATTGATGAAGAGGCAGTTTGTGCCCCTCAACGCGTCCTGGTTGCCCGGACAAGATGAGGAATTTGAAGCAAACAGATGACATTCGGGGATATGTCCAGGCTTTCAATGTGCTGTTGCTCGAAGTCGCGGACATGGTAGAACCAGAAATGGTCTTCAACTTTGTGGCGGGACTGGCCCCATGGGCTAGGCGGAAGTTGGAGGAGAAGCCACCTAAGACTTTGAATGAGGCAATTGAGAGGGCTGAATGTTTCTCGGATGTCCCTAAGGGTGAAAGACAAGGCCGTACGGAGCTGAACCACAAGAAGACCCGGCGGGAAAGTGACTCCTTCCGACCGGAAAAGAAGTGGGATAGGCCACGCGGCGACAATGGCACGTGGAAATCGAAGGGAGGGCCTTCACAAGTCAAGGCGGCACCCGGTGCTTCGAAAGAAAAGCGGGGAGCGGCTTATGGCGGACAGAAGGCGACCTTTGATGGAGTGTGTTTCAATTGTGGGGAGCCCGGGCACATGGCCAAGAAGTGCACGAAGCCCGGCAATTGAACATGACTCGGGCGACCACAGAGCTGTCGGAAGATACCATCAGTCGTTTGGTGAAAGCGGTGGTCGCCGGGACTTGCAAGGTAGGCAAATTTTCTTGTGAGTTGTATCAGGAAACTGGCGCCTTACGTAAAGGGAGTCAGTTATTGTTCGTGGATGGGATAATATCCGGAACTAACGTGTCGTTGTTGGTGGACACAGGAGCGTCGCACTCCTTCATGACACCGGTAACGGCACAAAAGCTGGGAGGGACTCCCGACAAATGACGTGGGGGCCTCTATTGAGGTGCGTTCTGCCAAAGGAGAACCACATTGGCGACAAGGTTGGCGTTTGATGTTCCTCTTCAACTGGGGAGTTGGGAGGGACGTGAGAACTTCACCATCTGCGAGATCGATGGAGTGGATCTCATTTTGGGGATGACCTTTTTGAGCAAATCCGGAGCGGTCATAGATGGCCGCAAGAGAGTAGTCACGCTGCCATGTGGGAATGGTGGCGAGGTACTACGAATGTCGGAAACGCCCAAACCCGTGAGAGGGCGAATAAACCTTTTGTCAGCAAGGGAGTGGGCCGTGGAGGAGGCACACGAGCCCCAGTTTTTGCTCTACATTAGAGAAGTGAAGGGAGAAGGCGATGGGGAGCCGAGCCCAGATTGGATCAAGGGGATTTTGGAGAAATACCAGGATGTGATGCCGGAGGATTTACCAAGCGGCTTGCCACCGCGAAGAGGAGTTGACCACAAGATTGAGGTGATACGGGATCGGAACCGCCTGCCAAGGCGCCCTACCGGTTGAGCCACAGAGAGTTGGTCGAGCTGAAGACTCAGCTCAAAGATCTAATGTCAAAGGGGTACATCCGGCCGAGTAAGTCACCTTACGGAGCCCCGGTGCTATTCGCAGACAAGAAGGATGGGACGCTGCGGATGTGTATCGATTACAGGGCTTTGAATAAGGTGACTATCAAAAACCGGTACCCTTTGCCAATGATCGACGACCTTTTCGATCGGTTGGCAGGAGCGAAGTATTTCAGCCGGATCGATTGCGTTCCGGCTATCATCAAATTCGGAGGCGGAAGGAGATGAGGAGAAGACCGCGTGCAAGACAAGGTATGGTTCATATGAGTTCTTGGTGATGCCTTTTGGGCTCACAACGCTCCCGCGACCTTAGCACGCTGATGAACAGCCTTTTCCAGGAGTGGTTGGATGACTTTGTGATCGTGTACATCGACGACATCTTGGTGTATTCGAAAACAAAGGCGGAGCACCTGGAGCACCTCAAAAGGGTGTTCCAGAAATTGCGGGAAGGGAAGCTGTATGCCAAAGCTTCAAAGTGCGAATTCGGGGTCACAAAAGTGGAGTTCTGGGGCATGTGATTACACAGGATGGGATCAAATGGATGACAGAAGGTGAGGGCGATCTTGGACTGGGAGCCTCCGACTTCGTCCCGGGAGTGCGATCCTTCCTAGGACTCGCCTCCTATTACTGGAAGTATGTGAGAAATTCGCCAAGATCGCGGGGCCGCTGTCAGACCTTCTGTGTAAATCCAAAGTCTGGGCATTGAATACCTTTTGTGGCCAAGCTTTTGCTGAATTGAAGCAGCGGATGGCGGAAGCTCCAGTCTTGAAAATCCCGGAGTTCGATCGTCCGTTCGAGATTCATACAGATGCGTCGGACTTCGCGATTGGGGGTGTACTGATGCAAGATGGATGTCGCGGCCCTTTGCCTTGAGGGCAGGGGGTTTGGGACACATGAGGGGCTGCCCCTGTGGTGGGGCAGCGGCGGCAGCGATAGGTAGGGGGGCTGAAGCACCCTTGAGTGCCCAAGGCACTCAAGGAGGGAGGCGCTCACTAGGTGGAGCCCCGCACACCGGGTTGCGGTGGGGGTGGCTCCACAAGGGGTGGTGGTAGCTTAGCGGGACTTAGTGGGGGTGGCATAGGACTCACCATGGGGGCGGAGACCTCGTGGTGGGAGTCGTGGGGAGTCTTGGGACTCATCACGGTCCATAGGGGCCGTGTGAGTGGGCCAAGACTCACCGCGACTCATCACCGGGAGTCGAGGGTTTTCGTGGTGGTTCGCCATAAAATGGCATGGCTGGTTTGAAACCCCGCGGACAGCTACAGTATATATAAGGGGAGTAGTAACCCCGAGAACGGTGCAAGCCCGTTGGTGACCAAAAACTAGTGAGTAAGCGAGCGAGCCGGAAAGCGACCAAAGAGTGGGGAGCTGTTCCGGACTGCCATCTACCAAAGGGAATTCTCCTAGTCCCAAATAGGTGGAGGGTTTAGGAGGAAGCGAAGGGGGACCGTTATGTCCCGGTGAGCAGCCGAAGCTCCAAGTTCCTGGCCCAACTCCAGCGCGCGCATCATTAGTCGCGGCCCTTTGCCTTGAGGGCAGGGGGTCGGGACACATGAGGGGCTGCCCTGTGGTGGGGGCAGCGGCAGCGATAGGTATGGGGGGCTGAAGCACCCTTGAGTGCCCAAGGCACTCAAGGAGGCGGAGGCGCTCACTAGGTGGAGCCCCGCACACCGGGTTGCGGGGGGTGGCTCCACAAGGGGTGGTGGTAGCTTAGCGGGACTTAGTGGGGGTGGCATAGGACTCACCATGGGGCGGAGACCTCGGTGGGAGTCGTGGGGAGTCTTGGGACTCATCACGGTCCATGGGGCCGTGGTGAGTGGGCCAAGACTCACCGCGACTCACCACCGGGAGTCGAGGGTTTTCGTGGTGGTTCGCCATAAAATGGCATGGCTGGTTGTGAAACCCCCGCGGACAGCTACAGAAGTATATATAGGGAGTAGTAACCCCGAGAACGGTGCAAGCCCGTTGGTGACCAAAAACTAGTGAGTAAGCGAGCGAGCCGGAAAGCGACCAAAGAGTGGGGAGCTGTTCCGGACTGCCATCTACCAAAGGGAATTCTCCTAGTCCCAAATAGGTGGAGGGTTTAGAGGGAAGCGAAGGGGACCGTTATGTCCCGGTGAGCAGCCGAAGCTCCAAGTTGGCCCGGCGGCCAGGTTGGGAGTCAGGCGCGCGCATCAAAGCGAGTAACTATGACTTGTGATGGGGGCGACGTGTCACCGAGGCGGCCGTTTGAGGAAGCGATGCATGTTTCCGAAAACGAGGCCGCTCAGAGCGGGAGGAATCCGAGGAGTCGGAGCCCGAGGAATCCTTGAGAGCTCCGACAAACCAAGAGATGCCTCCCATGCCGGCAGCCTTTTGGGAAGGGTTGTTGGCGCAGTTTGGCGGGACGTTGAAAGACGTGTTGAAGGCGGCTAATGCCACTTCCACTAAGGCAAAGTTTAAGGTGAAGCCTAAGGAACCCGGCACCTTCGAGGGCGTTCGAAATCGGAAGGCACTCAACACCTGGCTCCTGGAGCTAGAGCAGTACTTCCGGGCGGCCAAGTTGAGTGACGAGGATCGGGTGGAAGTGGCTCCCACCTATTTGAGGGGCTATGCTCAACAATGGTGGCAGAAACGCCTTCACGACCGAGGCCCAAGCCGGAAACCTTGAACTGGAGTGGGTTCAAGGAATTGATGAAGAGACAGTTTGTGCCCCTCAACGCGTCCTGGCTTGCCCGGGACAAGATGAGGAATTTGAAGCAAACAGATGACATTCGGGGGTATGTCCAGGCTTTCAATGTGCTGTTGCTCGAAGTCGCGGACATGGCAGAACCAGAAATGGTCTTCAACTTTGTGGCGGGACTGGCCCCATGGGCCAGGCGGAAGTTGGAGGAGAAGCCACCCAAGACTTTGAACGAGGCAATTGAGAGGGCTGAATGTTTCTCGGATGTCCCTAGGGGTGAGACAAGGCCGTACGGAGCTGAACCACAAGAAGACCCGCGGGAAGGTGACTCCTTCCGACCGGAAAGAAGTGGGATAGGCCACGCGGCGAATGGCACGTGAAATCGAAGGGAGGGCCTTCACACGTCAAGGCGGCACCCGGTGCTTCGAAAGGAAAAGCGGGTGGAGCGGCTTATGGCGGACAGAAGGCGACCTTTGATGGAGTGTGTTTCAATTGCGGGGAGCCCGGGCACATGGCCAAGAAGTGCACGAAGCCCCGCAATTGAACATGACTCGGGCGACCACGGAGCTGTCGGAAGATACCATCAGTCGCTTGGTGGAAGCGGTGGTCGCCAGGACTTGCAAGGTAGGCAAATTTCTTGTGAGTTGTATCAGGAAACTGGCGCCTTACGAAAAGGGAGTCAGTTATTGTTCGTGGATGGGATAATATCCGGAACTAACGTGTCGTTGTTGGTGGACACAGGAGCGTCGCACTCCTTCATGACGCCGGCGGCGGCGCGAAAGTTGGGACTCCCGACAAGTGACGTGGGGGCCTCTATTGAGGTGCGTTCTGCCAAAGGAGAACCACAGTTGGCGACAAGGTTGGCGTTTGATGTTCCTCTTCAACTGGGGAGTTGGGAGGGACGTGAGAACTTCACCATCTGCGAGATCGATGGAGTGGATCTCATTTTGGGGATGACCTTTTTGAGCAAATCCGGAGCGGTCATAGATGGCCGCAAGAGAGTAGTCACGCTGCCATGTGGGAATGGTGGCGAGGTTTACGAGTGTCGGAAACGCCCAAATCCGTGGGAGGGCGAATAAACCTTCTGTCAGCAAAGGAGTGGGCCGTGGAGGAGGCACACGAGCCCCAGTTTTTGCTTTACATTAGAGAAGTGAAAGGAGAAGGCGATGGGGAGCCGAGCCCAGATTGGATCAAGGGGATTTTGGAGAAATACCAGGATGTGATGCCGGAGGATTTACCAAGCGGCTTGCCACCGCGAAGAGGAGTTGACCACAAGATTGAGGTGATACCGGGATCGGAACCGCCTGCCAAGGCGCCCTACCGGTTGAGCCACAGAGAGTTGGTCGAGCTGAAGACTCAGCTCAAGGATCTAATGTCAAAGGGGTACATCCGGCCGAGTAAGTCACCTTACGGAGCCCCGGTGCTATTTGCAGACAAGAAGGATGGGACGCTGCGGATGTGTGTCGATTACAGGGCTCTGAATAAGGTGACTATCAAAAACCGGTACCCTTTGCCAAGGATCGACGACCTCTTCGATCGGTTGGCAGGAGCGAAGTATTTCAGCCGGATCGACTTGCGCTCCGGCTATCACCAAATTCGGTGGCGGAAGGAGATGAGGAGAAGACCGCGTGCAGGACAAGGTATGGTTCATATGAGTTCTTGGTGATGCCTTTTGGGCTCACCAATGCACCAGCGACATTTAGCACGCTGATGAACAGCCTTTTCAGGAGTGGTTGGATGACTTTGTGATCGTGTACATCGACGACATCTTGGTGTACTCGAAAACAAAGGAGGAGCACCTGGAGCACCTCAAAGGGTGTTCCAAAAATTGCGGAAGGGAAGCTGTATGCCAAAGCTTCAAAGTGCGAATTCGGGGTCACAAAAGTGGAGTTCTTGGGGCATGTGATTACACAGGATGGGATCAAAATGGATGACAGAAAGGTGAGGGCGATCTTGGACTGGGAGCCTCCGACTTCGGTCCCGGGAGTGCGATCCTTCCTAGGACTCGCCTCCTATTACCGGAAGTATGTGAGAAATTTCGCCAAGATCGCGGGGCGCTGTCGGACCTTCTGTGTAAATCCAAAGTCTGGGTATGGAACACATTTTGTGGCCAAGCTTTTGCTGAATTGAAGCAGCGGATGGCGGAAGCTCCAGTCTTGAAAATCCCGGAGTTCGATCGTCCGTTTGAGATTCATACAGATGCGTCGGACTTCGCGATTGGGGTGTACTTATGCAAGATGGACGTCCAGTGGCTTACGAAAGTAAGAAACTGAATGAAAGTGGAGCGACGGTGGCCGACGCACGAAAAGAGATGAAGGCGGTGGTGCATTGCCTTGAGCTTGGCGCCACTATGTTGGTTCCAACCCAGTGAAGGTGTTCACGGACAATGTCACGGTGAAGTATTTTGCCACGCAGCCCAAGTTGTCCCCAAAACAACTTAGGTGGCAAGATACTTTGGCAGTGTTCGACGTGGATATCCAGTACAAACCGGGACGGGACAATGTGGTGGCCGATGCTTTAAGTAGAAAGCAGCAGCTCTTGTTGGTGTACAAGGGCGAGACGGCGCTCCAAAGGAAGATCCGGAAGGCTTGCCGGATGAGCTGGCGAAGTCCGTGATGCAGGACTTGAGGATGGGGGTTAAATCGCAGTTCCACTTGCAAAATGGACTGCTCCGGTATAAGCAAAAACGTCTCTACGTGCCGAAGGGAGGGATCAGAGATAGCCTCTTGAGAGAATGCCATGATAGCCCGCTTGCGGGCCACGGCGGAGCCAAGCGCACTGCGGCACTCTTGAAGAAAGAGTATTCTGGCCCAAACTGAGGGAGGAGGCAGAGGAGTATGTCAAGACATGCACCACATGCCAACAAAACCGGAGCGAGTACAAAAAGCAAGCGGGGCTGTTACAACCCTTGCCGATTCCAGAGGGGACTTGGGAAAGCGTCTCGATGGATTTCATGACTGCTATGCCGCTGTCAAAAGGATTCGATGCAATCATGGTGGTGGTGGATAGGTTCAGTAAAATGGGCCATTTCATCCCCCCAAGGAGACGGCAACGGCGCAGGAGACAGGGCGACTTTACTTCGCCCACGTCTTAAAGCATCATGGAGTCCCGAAGGATATTGTCTCGGACCGCGATCCAAAGTTTACGAGTAAATTTGGAGAGCACTTTGGAAGAAGATGGGGACGAGGCTGAAGATGAGCACCGCCTTCCGACCTACGACGGACGGCCAAACGGAAAGAGTGAATTCGTAGTGAAGCAATTCTTGCGGAATTACGTGTCGGCAGACCAATCAGACTGGTGGAACACTTAGACGCGGCAGAGTTCTGTTATAATAACACAGAACACTCCGCAACGGGAGTTTCCCCTTTCGTATTGGTCTATGGAAAAGCACCTCTGGTGCCGACAAGTTGGGCCGCCCAGGACGTTGAGGAACCGGCAGTAGCGGCGGTACTGGAAGAACGCGAGCGTTTGTTGAAGCTCGCAAAGTACAACATTGCCAAAGCTAGGAAACGGTATGAAAGGCAGGCGAATCGGAAGCGGAGGGAAGTGAAGTTTGAGGCAGGCACAGAGGTCTGGTTGAACATCAAGAATTTCCGACTACCTCCGGAAGTGAGTCCGAAGTTCGTACCTCCGTATGCGGGACCCTTTCGCATTCGGAAGGTTATGAATGAGGATGTGTATGAATTGGAGCTGCCGGCAAACAGCAAGGTGCACCCAGTATTCCATGTCTCCCTTTTGAAGCCTTACTTCAAAGATGAAGCGCGTCCGAATCGGCATCAAGTGTTGCGTCCGCCACCTATGCTGTTGGATCATGAAAATGAACCTGAGTACGAGGTGGAGGCAATACTTAAGTCGAGGAGGTTCAAGAACCGAGAAACGGAGTATCTCGTCAAATGGAAGGGCTATCATCATGTGGGCCATCTTGGGTGCGTGCCTCAGAAATGGAAACGCATCCGAGGCGGTTGCAGCTTTCGAAGGGCGACCTCAAAAGCGGAAGAAGCGTTGATGGGGACATCAACCTTGGAGCGTGGGGGAGGAAATGCATGCTTAGCCCGGTTTAGCTAGCTTCAGGAATCCGATTGCAAAAACTGTATTGTACAAAAAGTTATAAAGGAAATGGATTCCAAATATTGTGCGTCCTATTGTGTTTGGAATGGTGATGCATGGTGTGGTTGGCTAGTCTGTAGAATGCATGCTAGCTTACAAAAGTGGGAGAGGTAAATTGGGTTAATCGTGTGTTTGCGCAGTGCCGAAATCGGGTGACTCCCCATCCAAGGGGCAAGGAAACTTGCGCCTTCTTTGGAGTTCACGTGCTAGTGCGCACCTGGCGCGTGCGCGTACTATAACTGCGCTACCGAGGGGGGCCTTGTAGTGCGGGCTAACGCGGAAACTACGTGCTTCCGTTCACGTACTATAATCGTGTAGCCCGGGACGAAGCCGTAGTGCGGCTTCGATGTTCCCGTACCAGGCCAGCATTCCAAGGCGGACCCAATTGTAGTGATTGGGGCGCACGGTTGGTTCAAGGTTATCTTCCTAGTCAAAGAGGGTTCCAGGTGAACCCTTGCTCAAGGTGATGCCAAAAGCGGCATCATGAGCGATCGCAAGCAATGTTGTTGCAGTAAGGCGATTCGATCCTCGGGAGGATCGTTCCTTGGCCTTGAAGTAGGCCAAGAAGAGTGCACTGGGAGGAGCTGGAGAGGCTCCACCCTTGGCCGGGACTTGGAGGAAGTCGGCCGAACTAGCTAGTGGAGAGTAGAGTCAAGTGTGGGGTTTGGTTCTTTGCCATGGGACGCCATGGTACGAAACAAACTCCTTGATGTGGGACGCCACAACTTGGATGTTCGTTTCTACAAAATGGACAAGTCGATGAGGACATCGACTCCCTGTGGTAGGGGTGTGTGTCGCGCCCTTTGCCTTGAGGGCAGGGGGTGGGACACATGAGGGGCTGCCCCTGTGGTGGGGGCAGCGGCAGCGACGGGGGCTGAAGCACCCTTGAGTGCCCAAGGCACTCAAGGAGGCGGAGGCGCTCACTAGGTGGAGCCCCGCACACCGGGTTGCGGTGGGGGTGGCTCCACAAGGGGTGGTGGTAGCTTAGCGGGACTTAGTGGGGGTGGCATAGGACTCACCATGGGGGCGGAGACCTCGTGGTGGAGTCGTGGGGAGTCTTGGGACTCATCACGGTCCATAGGGGCCGTGATGAGTGGGCCAAGACTCACCGCGACTCATCACCGGGAGTCGAGGGTTTTCGTGGTGGTTCGCCATAAAATGGCATGGCTGCCCCGCGGACAGCTACAGAAGTATATATAGGGAGTAGTAACCCCGAGAACGGTGCAAGCCCGTTGGTGACCAAAAACTAGTGAGTAAGCGAGCGAGCCGGAAAGCGACCAAAGAGTGGGGAGCTGTTCCGGACTGCCATCTACCAAAGGGAATTCTCCTAGTCCCAAATAGGTGGAGCGAAGGGGGACCGTTATGTCCCGGTGAGAGCCGAAGCTCCAAGTTGGCCCGGGCGGCCAGGTTGGGAGTCAGGCGCGCGCATCAAAGCGAGTACTATGACTTGAAGGGGAGCTTACCGAAGTGAGGTGCTCAATCCTTTCTAATGTCGCGGCCCTTTGCCTTGAGGGCAGGGGGTCGGGACACATGAGGGGCTGCCCCTGTGGTGGGGGCAGCGGCAGCGATAGGTATGGGGGGCTGAAGCACCCTTGAGTGCCCAAGGCACTCAAGGAGGCGGAGGCGCTCACTAGGTGGAGCCCCGCACACCGGGTTGCGGTGGAGGTGGCTCCACAAGGGGTGGTGGTAGCTTAGTGGGACTTAGTGGGGGTGGCATAGGACTCACCATGGGGTGGAGACCTCGAGGTGGGAGTCGTGGGGAGTCTTGGGACTCATCACGGTCCATTGGGGCCGCGGTGAGTGGGCCAAGACTCACCGCGACTCACCACCGGGAGTCGAGGGTTTTCGTGGTGGTTCGCCATAAAATGGCATGGCTGGTTATGAAACCCCGCGGACAGCTACAGAAGTATATATAGGGAGTAGTAACCCCGAGAACGGTGCAAGCCCGTTGGTGACCAAAAACTAGTGAGTAAGCGAGCGAGCCGGAAAGCGACCAAAGAGTGGGGAGCTGTTCCGGACTGCCATCTACCAAAGGGAATTCTCCTAGTCCCAAATAGGTGGAGGGTTTAGAGGGAAGCGAAGGGGACCGTTATGTCCCGGTGAGCAGCCGAAACTCCAAGTTGCCCGGCGGCCAGGTTGGGAGTCAGGCGCGCGCATCAAAGCGAGTAACTATGACTTGAAGGGGAGTTTACCGAATGAGGTGTGCGACACTTGGTATCAGAGCTTAGAGTTCAGTACGCGATCGTCCTTGGGATTGGCCTCATCATGGGGTCGGGCAAGCCGAAGCGAAAGCGGAACGGCCCAAAAGATGATGATCCCGGTGAGCCCGATGGGGGCGACGTGTCACCGAGGCGGCCGTTTGAGGAAGCGATTAATGTTTCCGAAAACGAGGCCGCTCAGGAGCGGGAGGAATCCGAGGAGTCGGAGCCCGAGGAATCTTTGAGAGCTCCGACAAACCAAGAGATGCCTCCCATGCCGGCAGCCTTTTGGGAAGGGTTGTTGGCGCAGTTTGGCGGGACGTTGAAAGACGTGTTGAAGGCGGCTAATGCCTTCCACCAAGGCAAAGTTTAAGGTGAAGCCTAAGGAACCCGGCACCTTCGAGGGCGTTCGAAACCGGAAGGCACTCAACACCTGGCTCCTGGAGCTAGAGCAGTACTTCCGGGCGGCCAAGTTGAGTGACGAGGATCGGGTGGAAGTGGCTCCCACCTATTTGAGGGGCTATGCTCAACAATGGTGGCAGAAACGCCTTCACGACCGAGGCCAAGCCCGGAAACCTTGAACTGGAGTGAGTTCAAGGAATTGATGAAGAGACAGTTTGTGCCCCTCAACGCATCCTGGCTTGCCCGGGACAAGATGAGGAATTTGAAGCAAACAGATGACATTCGGGGGTATGTCCAGGCTTTCAATGTGCTGTTGCTCGAAGTCGCGGACATGGCAGAACCAGAAATGGTCTTCAACTTTGTGGCGGGACTGGCCCCATGGGCTAGGCGGAAGTTGGAGGAGAAGCCACCCAAGACTTTGAACGAGGCAATTGAGAGAGCTGAATGTTTCTCGGATGTCCCTAGGGGTGAGAGACAAGGCCGTACGGAGCTGAACCACAAGAAGACCCGGCGGGAAGGTGACTCCTCCCGACCGGAAAAGAAGTGGGATAGGCCACGCGGCGAAAATGGCACGTGGAAATCGAAGGGAGGTCCTTCACACGTCAAGGCGGCACCCGGTGCTTCGAAAGGAAAAGCGGGTGGAGCGACTTATGGCGGACAGAAGGCGACCTTTGATGGAGTGTGTTTCAATTGCGGGGAGCCCGGGCACATGGCCAAGAAGTGCACGAAGCCCCGGCAATTGAACATGACTCGGGCGACCACGGAGCTGTCGGAAGATACCATCAGTCGCTTGGTGGAAGCGGTGGTCGCCAGGACTTGCAAGGTAGGCAAATTTTCTTGTGAGTTGTATCAGGAAACTGGCGCCTTACGAAAAGGGAGTCAGTTATTGTTCGTGGATGGGATAATATCCGGAACTAATGTGTCGTTGTTGGTGGACACAGGAGCGTCGCACTCCTTCATGACGCCGGCGCGGCGCGCGAAAGTTGGGACTCCCGACAAGTGACGTGGGGGCCTCTATTGAGGTGCGCTCTGCCAAAGGAGAACCTCAGTTGGCGACAAGGTTGGCGTTTGATGTTCCTCTTCAACTGGGGAGTTGGGAGGGACGTGAGAACTTCACTATCTGCGAGATCGATGGAGTGGATCTCATTTTGGGAATGACCTTTTTGAGCAAATCCGGAGCGGTCATAGATGGCCGCAAGAGAGTAGTCACGCTGCCATGTGGGAATGGTGGCGAGGTTTTACGAGTGTCGGAAACGCCCAAATCCGTGGGAGGGCGAATAAACCTTCTATCAGCAAAGGAGTGGGCCGTGGAGGAGACACACGAGTCCCAGTTTTTGCTTTACATTAGAGAAGTGAAAGGAGAAGGCGATGGGGAGCCGAGCCCAGATTGGATCAAGGGGATTTTGGAGAAATACCAGGATGTGATGCCGGAGGATTTACCAAGCGGCTTGCCACCGCGAAGAGGAGTTGACCACAAAATTGAGGTGATACCGGGATCGGAACCGCCTGCCAAGGCGCCCTACCGGTTGAGCCACAAAGAGTTGGTCGAGCTGAAGACTCAGCTCAAAGATCTAATGTCAAAGGGGTACATCCGGCCGAGTAAGTCACCTTACGGAGCCCCGGTGCTATTTGCAGACAAGAAGGATGGGACGCTGCGGATGTGTGTCGATTACAGGGCTCTGAATAAGGTGACTATCAAAAACCGGTACCCTTTGCCAAGGATCGACGACCTCTTCGATCGGTTGGCAGGAGCGAAGTATTTCAGCCGGATCGACTTGCGCTCCGGCTATCACCAAATTCGGGTGGCGGAAGGAGATGAGGAGAAGACCGCGTGCAGGACAAGGTATGGTTCATATGAGTTCTTGGTGATGCCTTTTGGGCTCACCAATGCACCAGCGACATTTAGCACGCTGATGAACAGCCTTTTCCAGGAGTGGTTGGATGACTTTGTGATCGTGTACATCGACGACATCTTGGTGTACTCGAAAACAAAGGAGGAGCACCTGGAGCACCTCAAAAGGGTGTTCCAAAAATTGCGAGAAGGGAAGCTGTATGCCAAAGCTTCAAAGTGCGAATTCGGGGTCACAAAAGTGGAGTTCTTGGGGCACGTGATTACACAGGATGGGATCAAAATGGATGACAGAAAGGTGAGGGCGATCTTGGACTGGGAGCCTCCGACTTCGGTCCCGGGAGTGCGATCCTTCCTAGGACTCGCCTCCTATTACCGGAAGTATGTGAGAAATTTCGCCAAGATCGCGGGGCCGCTGTCGGACCTTCTGTGTAAATCCAAAGTCTGGGTATGGAACACATTTTGTGGCCAAGCTTTTGCTGAATTGAAGCAGCGGATGACGGAAGCTCCAGTCTTAAAAATCCCGGAGTTCGATCGTCCGTTTGAGATTCATACAGATGCATCGGACTTCGCAATTGGGGGTGTACTTATGCAAGATGGACGTCCAGTGGCTTACGAAAGTAAGAAACTGAATGAAGTGGAGCGACGGTGGCCGACGCACGAAAAAGAGATGAAGACGGTGGTACATTGCCTTGAACTCTGGCGCCACTATGTTGGTTCCAACCCAGTGAAGGTGTTCACGGACAATGTCACGGTGAAGTATTTTGCCACGCAGCCCAAGTTGTCCCCAAAACAACTTAGGTGGCAAGATACTTTGGCAGTGTTCGACGTGGATATCCAGTACAAACCGGGACGGGACAATGTGGTGGCCGATGCTTTAAGTAGAAAGCAGCAGCTCTTGTTGGTGTACAAGGGCGAGACGGCGCTCCAAAGGAAGATCCGGAAGGCTTGCCGGAAGGATGAGCTGGCAAAGTGCGTGATGCAGAACTTGAGAATGGGGGTTAAATCGCAGTTCCACTTGCAAAACGGACTGCTCCGGTATAAGCAAAAACGTCTCTATGTGCCAAAGGGAGGGATCAGGGATAGTCTCTTGAGAGAATGCCATGATAGCCCGCTTGCGGGCCACGGTGGAACCAAGCGCACTGCGGCACTCTTGAAGAAAGAGTATTTCTGGCCCAAACTGAGGGAGGAGGCAGAGGAGTATGTAAAGACATGCACCACATGCCAACAAAACCGGAGCGAGTATAAAAAGCAAGCGGGGCTGTTACAACCCTTGCCGATTCCAGAGGGGACTTGGGAAAGCGTCTCGATGGATTTCATGACTGCTATGCCGCTGTCAAAAGGATTCGATGCAATCATGGTGGTGGTAGATAGGTTCAGTAAAATGGCCCATTTCATCCCCACCAAGGAGACGGCAACGGCGCAGGAGACAGGGCGACTTTACTTCGCCCACGTCTTAAAGCATCATGGAGTCCCGAAGGATATTGTCTCGGACCGCGATCCAAAGTTTACGAGTAAATTCTGGAGAGCACTTTGGAAGAAGATGGGGACGAGGCTGAAGATGAGCACCGCCTTCCGACCTACGACGGACGGCCAAACGGAAAGAGTGAATTCCGTAGTGAAGCAATTCTTGCGGAATTACGTGTCGGCAGACCAATCAGACTGGATGGAACACTTAGACGCGGCAGAGTTCTGTTATAATAACACAGAACACTCCGCGACGGGAGTTTCCCCTTTTGTGTTGGTCTATGGAAAAGCACCTCTGGTGCCGACAAGTTGGGCCGCCCAGGACGTTGAGGAACCGGCAGTAGCGGCGGTACTGGAAGAACGCGAGCGTTTGTTGAAGCTCGCAAAGTACAACATTGCCAAAGCTAGGAAACGGTATGAAAGGCAGGCGAATCGGAAGCGGAGGGAAGTGAAGTTTGAGGCAGGCACAGAGGTCTGGTTGAACATCAAGAATTTTCGACTACCTCCGGAAGTGAGTCCGAAGTTCGTACCTCCGTATGCGGGTCCCTTTCGCATTCGGAGGGTTATGAATGAGGATGTGTATGAATTGGAGCTGCCGGCAAACAGCAAGGTGCACCCAGTATTCCATGTCTCCCTTTTGAAGCCTTACTTCAAAGATGAAGCACGTCCGAATCGGCAGCAAGTGTTGCGTCCGCCACCTATGCTGTTGGATCATGAAAATGAACCTGAGTACGAGGTGGAGGCAATACTTAAGTCGAGGAGGTTCAAGAACCGAGAAACGGAGTATCTCGTCAAATGGAAGGGCTATCATCTTGTGGAGGCATCTTGGGTGCGTGCCTCAGAAATGGGAAACGCATCCGAGGCAGTTGCAGCGTTCGAAGGGCGACCTCAAAAGCGGAAGAAACGTTGATGGGGACATCAACCTTGGAGCGTGGGGGAGGAAATGCATGCTTAGCCCGGTTTAGCTAGCTCAGGAATCCGATTGCAAAAACTTGTATTGTACAAAAATTTGTGATAAAGGAAATGGGTTCCAAATATTGTGCGTCCTATTGTGTTTGGAATGGTGATGCATGGTGTGGTTGGCTGGTGTGTAGAATGCATGCTAGCTTACAAAAGTGGGAGAGGTAAATTGGGTTAATCGTGTGTTTGCGCAGTGCCGAAATCGGGTGACTCCCATCCAAGGGGCAAGGAAACTTGCGCCTTATTTGGGAGTTCAAGTGCTAGTGCGCACCTGGCGCGTGCGCGTACTATAACTGCGCTACCGAGGGGGTTGCCTTGTAGTGCGGGCTAACGCGGAAGCTACGTGCTTCCGTTCACGTACTATAATTGTGTAGCCTCGGGACGAAGTCGTAGTGCGGCTTCGGCGTGTTCCCGTACCTCAGGCCAGCATTCCAAGGCGGACCCAATTGTAGTGATTGGGGCGCACGGTTGGTTCAAGGTTATCTTCCTAGTCAAAGAGGGTTTCAGGTGAACCCTTGCTCAAGGTGATGCCAAAAGCGGCATCATGAGCGATCGCAAGCAATGTTGTTGCAGTAAGGCGATTCGATCCTCGGGAGGATCGTTCCTTGGCCTTGAAGTAGGCCAAGAAGAGTGCACTGGGAGGAGCTGGAGAGGCTCCACCCTTGGCCGGGACTTGGAGGAAGTCGGCCGAACTAGCTAGTGGAGAGTGGAGTCAAGTGTGGGGTTTGGTTCTTTGCCATGGGACGCCATGGTACGGAAACAAACTCCTTGATGTGGGACGCCACAACTTGGATGTTCGTTTCTACAAAATGGACAAGTCGATGAGGACATCGACTCCCTGTTGGTAGGGGTGTGTGTCGCGGCCCTTTGCCTTGAGGGCAGGGGGTCGGGACACATAAGGGGCTGCCCCTGTGGTGGGGGCAGCGGCGGCGATAGGTATGGGGGCTGAAGCACCCTTGAGTGCCCAAGGCACTCAAGGAGGCGGAGGCGCTCACTAGGTGGAGCCCCGCACACCGGGTTGCGGTGGAGGTGGCTCCACAAGGGGTGGTGGTAGCTTAGTGGGACTTAGTGGGGGTGGCATAGGACTCACCATGGGGTGGAGACCTCGAGGTGGGAGTCGTGGGGAGTCTTGGGACTCATCACGGTCCATTGGGGCCGCGGTGAGTGGGCCAAGACTCACCGCGACTCACCACCGGGAGTCGAGGGTTTTCGTGGTGGTTCGCCATAAAATGGCATGGCTGGTTATGAAACCCCCGCGGACAGCTACAGAAGTATATATAGGGAGTAGTAACCCCGAGAACGGTGCAAGCCCGTTGGTGACCAAAAACTAGTGAGTAAGCGAGCGAGCCGGAAAGCGACCAAAGAGTGGGGAGCTGTTCCGGACTGCCATCTATCAAAGGGAATTCTCCTAGTCCCAAAGAGGTGGAGGGTTTAGAAGGAAGCGAAGAGGGGACCGTTATGTCCCGGTGAGCAGCCGAAGCTCCAAGTTGGCCCGGGCGGCCAGGTTGGGAGTCAGGCGCGCGCATCAAAGCGAGTAACTATGACTTGAAGGGGAGTTTACCGAATCGAGGTGTGCGACACAGTGAAGGTGTTCACGGACAATGTCACGGTGAAGTATTTTGCCACGCAGCCCAAGTTGTCCCCAAAACAACTTAGGTGGCAAGATACTCTGACGGTGTTCGATGTGGATATCGAGTACAAACCAGGACGGGACAACGTGGTGGCCGATGCTTTAAGTAGAAAACATCAGCTCATGTTGGTGTAGAGGGGCGAGACGGTGCTCCAAAGGAAGGCTTGCCGGATTTTTGTCCGATCATGACTGTTTGATCATGACCGTTGAAGTTGGCCCAAGACCAGCCCAAGAGTGGTAGAAATTGGGCCCTGGAGTTCTTGGGCTTGGGCCCTAGTGTAAAGTGGCCCTTATATATCAAGAAATTTTAACATCCCACCAAATCGACCACCTTTGCGTCCTTATCGATGAAGCGAAAACCTATTCCATATTTATCAAGATGATCCTGGCTGCCAAGCTGGTTTCCAACGTGTGGTTAGTCTTCTATTCGAAGACTGCGGCTGCATAACTGCCCCAGAAAAAGGAGCAACCCGAAAGACCGAGTACATCCCACGCGCTCTCTCGCAGATCTCAGATGGGTCCCCCCCCTCCCCTGCTACTTTCCTTTACTGGACCTTTCGCCAGATTCTGCTACACACAGTGCACACTGCTCGATGCTGCCTACCTGCCTGCCACACACTGCCTGCACATTGGATATGCCGACTCCTCCACTTTGGAAGCCTCACTTTACAGACCTTTTGATTTGCCAACGCAGAGTCACAGGCACTTGATCGGACTCCTCATCACTGGTGGTTGCATGGCGAGATACGAGCGGGCCATTGCTACCGAAATTGCCTTATTAATGCCATTCCCATTCACGGGAGTTGAAGCTCCACTGACAGTGGACACATGTATCCCGATCGATCCCTGTACACTGTAGCACAGTAGACCTCCCTCGCACGTCTGTCTGTCTGCTCTTCTTCTAAAACAGAAACTCGGGGTGGCCAGTTGCAAGTGGCAGACCTGGATAAGTTAGGTGGCCGGGCAGCGCGTGGCAGAAGCAGCGAGCAGACACAAAGTGCCTGGAGAGCCTAAGTAAAGCACCGCCTGATACTGGCCGCCTTCCCGGATTCTTCGCCGACTTCTCGTCCAATCGCTGCGGCCCATCTTTCTCGGCATTTCGCGCTAACGTTTTGTCGGCATTGCCGCGATCCTCAATCCCCGCCCCTCCTTTTGTCTCGCTTCGTGTACCTCATCAACATGGCAACCGAACTCGCACACGACTCCTGGAAAAAGCCTAGACCGAACTTGCACTGCACCGACTTTGCGAGACAAAAGCAAGGCGTAACAATTTCTAGATTCCGTGATCACCCGAGGAATGGTAGACCGAAACAGCCCCAATAAATGAAATAGTGGAGGGTCCCACTGGAAGAAGAAGACCTGGGTGTGGGTCCCTTTCATTTCCTTCCAGATAGCCCTCCTTGAATTCCAGCATCGCATGTTTTTGGTTTTGGTGTTGAGGATGGTTGGTTGTGCTTTCAGGAATCAGGGGTCACCCCGCTTGAACGTCATGTTTTAAGGATATGATAAACGGGCAGGGCAACTGTTGACTGAAAAATGATTCAAAGAATAAAGGTGGTGAAAACAACTTAACGCTAAAGCAAGTGTGCGTCCACAATGCGCAATGCGAGGGTGGCAGTAGAGAGATCCACAAGATAGGAGGGCAGTACTCTATCAATCAGTGAGATCATGAGCACGGTGCTCACAGCAGTGGCGGCGACACACAAGGTAGCGAGCTCTGGTTGGCAACAATATTCCAACCGACCCTGACCTTGCGGTGGTCCAGATTTGCACAAGCCCCGAGCCGCTTCTCACGCCTTTAACTCACCCTCCGTTGACGAGGTTCATTTGTGACGCACCTGGGGGGGCTCCGATTGCTCACTTCATCACCTACATCGCTGCCATATGAGTTAAGGAAAGCTGAATCTCATCAATGTTTGTGGAGATAGGGAAGCCCAGCTTGAGAAATAGTCAGTCCTATACCAGTACCTGCAGTCTTTAGTTTTGTCTCGTGTGAGAAAAGATTACCATAACCGTTGCTAACGTGTGAGTGTCAGACTAATGACTCCCACGAGTGCAGAGGTCCAAGCCAGCCCGGCCAAGCTTGCGGTGAATAAATACAAGCCCAAAGCCGAGTTCGGCGACAGCCCCGAGGCTTCGAGAATTGACAACACAGGCCGAGAAGCTTATTATAACTCAGTTGGAGTCCATTGCAAGCCAGATTCTCACCATCACTCCGTCCCGTGTCCAGTCCTTCCACTCCGTTCCCACACGTGTGACAGAGTGCGGACGCACGGCTGCGTCCGCGTTGCACGTTCATATTTGCTGCAGAGCGCCTGCGGGACCCGCCGTTTGGCAAAAGCGCTGGCTTGGCTCGGCTATTGACATAAACCCTAGAAAGAAGGATATACTACAAGGGTTAATTTAGTAGGGTTTTGGCGAAAGTGTTGCACGGAGTTTAACCACTGGAACGCCAGAGTTGAATGCCGACGACTCCGTCCACCCTCTGCCTTCGTCCTGCGAGAGCCGCCGCCTGCGCCGAGCCTGCCATCCGTCCGGACGGACGGACAGGGCCAGACTTAAATGAGGAAGAAAAGCAGGAGTCAGAGTCGCCGCTCAGAGAACAGGAAACAAAATTTGCAGTTCTAACTTCTTCCGTTTCTCAAGTAAGATGCATCGTTCAAAATCTTTACGTCAACTCGATAATTTGGCCTTTTTTCTTTTGATTCGGTGCTCCAAATTATATCGAAGCACCTTCATAGATTTTTTTTCACCCCGGCTCCGACTGCAAGATGGGTGTGTTGTCCGAGTGGCAATGAAAACAATGACTAAAAGCACGGCCATGCTTATGCGATAATTATTTGGTAGAGTGGGCCCCTTCTATGGCCCGGGATCTCATTCAGTTATATAAATGAGGTTGCGCTGGAGACTGTAGATTGCCTGCCCACTATCACGCCAGGTCTGTGCACTATTGTTGCCTGTGGGTGGTTTCTTTGGGACCATCGCCATGGACCCCAGCGTTCGGCAAAATAATTGCCTGATTCGTAATTTGAAAGATTGCAGGACCAGAGAGGCACACAAGAGTCCATCTGCATTCTGCATTTGTGCCTTAGTTATCGGCGGGAGTGATAAGACGGTGCGCTGGTAACACGAAGCATTGTCCTAGATTAGAGGTGGAAAAAAAGTTTTATGTCAGCTTATCCTGAAATTACTCAGATGGAAGACAGTCTGGAACCTCCTCTTATTCGGTGAAATTGGTGTGCCCCACCCCCCCCCCTCCCACCCACCCCCCTTAGAAAGGTTTTTGGAGGCCCACCGCTGTTCGAAATGCCCAGCAATGAGCTGTTTCAATCAATCTATGCATATGGGTTGCTGTAATGAGGGCCATGATGGAATGAAGTGCCCATACCTGTTTGTAGAGTTATAGACGGAGCGAAATACAGTAGTTTGCATGATGTTTTTGCGTTATCATTATATTTGGACACGAATGGAGAAACTCGCCTGCGTGAGTATTGTGCAAATGTGGTCCTTAACTCACATAAGAAATGGGTAGGTAGACTCATCTGAGGTATTACAGGTAAACGGGAAATCTAGATTGACTCGTGGAAGTTGTTACTCTCAACAAAGACGGGACAAGTCATTTGAATAATGACACCGAAAATATTGGGGTCACAGAATCTGAGGTACTTCAGAGTTCCACCCGCCCCGAGATGCCTAGTCATGTTGCATCATGTTTATTATGCCTTCATGGATCACTCTCTTGAAGGTTCTTCTGACAATCTGTGCTGGACTTCTCACCACTTTATAACTTCAAATGAACATGCCCACAGAGTGTCTTATTATTTCCTGGTCTGACCCACCGACGACACAAACTTGACATCCCCCACGACTGAACACCATGACTTAATAAGTTAGGTAGCAGGGGAGAGACTTTTGTCCACAAGCCATTTTGGCTCCTGGCCCGTATGAAGTAGGCTGCCGTTAGGGCTTGGATTCCGAGTGATGGGCGTCAACTATTCTTTGACTTATTAGCGTATCTTTTTGAAAATGAGAGTACCGTTGAACGGGCCGGCCACCCTCCTAGACAAGAGATCAATGTAAGAATATAATACTCAATAAAGTGTTTGCCCGTGTAAAAGTAAGGGAATACTTCCTGATCAGATTAATTGACCCGTAATCTACTGCACCATCCATTTCGGGTAGCACCCCTCTTCTTTCAAACAGCCCAGAACTTTCTGAATCACGCCCTTCCATGTTGTACCCTTTGCCCGTGCAGCCAAGGGCACCTGGGATAGTGCGTTGGTATACCTGTTCAGCGGTCTACTTTTGTATATAGTTTCTGCACTGTCACGTATTAGGCTATGTTGTGTAGCATGTAACTTAGTGTCACTCATAACTTTGGGAGAATGGGCAAATTGTCAAATGATAACCGCAAGTCAAACCCTTTCTCTTGCTGATGTCAAGCGTAATGGATCCGTTCCACATGAAAGTATGCCTTTAACCCCTTCAAATTTTTACTACATTTTAATCTCGCAATGGAAATCATGCCCGGAACCCATCGATTACACTGATCACCTAGAAAACTATACCACGTCTTTTGAGGGATTTGTGAAATCCACGGGAGATGTGCATCACAGTACAACTTCGTTTAATTTACAGCCGTGCATCGGCGCATTTTTTATTTCTTCTATTTTTCAGAGCTCAAAAGACGCCCTTCAAAGTTGTGGTTCGTGAAGATCTCGAGTCTGCCGTTAAACCCAATTGGGCATATCAAAAGTAGTGATACTGTCTGAGAGTTTTACGAGCTCTGACACTGCAATACTTGTGACTTCCGGAATTACTAGATCGCCTAAGTTTCTAGCACAGCGGTCCATTTTCAGATTTCATTTGAGACCTTTTTTCTAGTTTAGCAATAGGCCTAGATATGGACTTGACTTCAGACATGCAATCTGTCAGGTAATTGAACAAGCCAACCCATATGTACTAAATTACATTGGAAACAAAAATGCTCATTCATCCTCCAAATCTTTTTGGTTGACAAATCCCTTATATGGTTGTACAGTCTACCTGCTTAATTGCTACACCTGGGGAGCAAGCAAAACGCAACATCTAGGAGAGCTTAACATTGAGATAACCAAGGTGGTGATCCAAGATTAACAGATGTAACGTCATCGCTGGCTAATTATAAATAAAAATTAGAATCGAACTTCTCAGCTGCTGAGAGACTGTGGCATGCCGTCTCTAATTCTCTTATCAAACTCATTATATCACCAGGATGAAAATTTGATGCATGAATCAACATTTATGGAGACTCAATTGATATGATTTGTAACATTGAATTAGTCTTATGGTAAGGGAGCAGGATTTTGTAGTAACATCAAGGCAGTGGAACTAATAAAGAGGCCAGGGTAGCGACTTCCACTCCCACCAGAGTCCCAGACCTCCAACAGTGGGGCCAAAAGATAACAGAGCAATACTACCACTGCAGCGTACGGGAGCACGGGCTCTTGTACATCATTTAAAAACAAAGTTGAGCATCTCTGGAGTCTGGCTCCAGTTACCAAAGTTTGACCAACACTCTTCTGCTTATTAGGCCTGTGCCAGAAAGCAACAGTCTCCAACATTGGATCATCATTCCGGCCTGCCAGATCCCTGTTTATCACCTTGAATGCCACGCCAATTCAGCGATTGTATCAATTAATTTGAAGGCGTAGTAGGCTTTTTAAGCACTTTGGTCCCTATGCAGGAGCTTTACTCCACCAAACATTCTCTTCTCAGGACCTGTATAATGTTCTGGCAAACTTTTAGGATTCAGTTTTCGGAGAAGACCGTGATATGTCTTGAGAAAACATCTAAGTCACATGAGTCAAAGTTAAGATTTCTACCTTTGGCTAATACCCCTTAGGGCAACACTGGATCCTTTTAGACCTGACAATCACTGCAGCAGTCAGGTTTGGGGAAGCTGCTTCTTCCCAACTTGCTAAGTCTGCAGTCTGCACCTCTTTGGCCAGTACTGACTTTGATGCTGGGACTGTGGTGGTTGGACTAGGTACACAATGTGTACCTTGGCCTTGGACCAACTTTTGAAGGATCCAATCTCCTCTGCTTTTCTCTTTTTTTAAAAGGCAAACCTGGGAGCGACAGCTCACAATTCAAGGCTCTTAGTACAGGACGGGGAAACATTAACCCCCTATCATACCATTAAGCCAAGGAGGACTTGCATTCTACTGCACCCGGGACCCTAAGGTCTCCAAACGAGACTATACTAAGCCTGACAAGCTAGCAGGATTTGAACCCTAAATTACCTGGGTGGCACCCTAACCAACTGAGCTACTAGTCTCTTTTCGCTGACATGAGTAGTTCATAAGTGATATAGTTTTCATTCATTGGTAGGTCAGGGTTCCTAAAAAGAAAATGGTCAAAAAAAAGAAAAAAAAGAAAAAAAAAGGTCAAGAATTTGTATAACCTTTGGAGGCTCCTTGAAAATGGCAGGGCCAGCAGTATTGTTTGAGATATAGAATTCAACTTGTCTGAGACAAAGATTTGAAGGAACCACCAGTCGCGGTAGCTCGGTTGGATAGGGCACTGAGTACCACCCAGGTGTTTCTGGGCTCAAATCCTACTACCTTGTGGGGTGTGGTATAATCCAGTGTTGCACGGATGTATGATTCAGCCTCAAACCCTCGGCGGATCCAAATCGGATATATATATGTGGATCTGAGGTCAAAAAATCAAATATCCGCCTCCATTAAGGACCCCCCGATATGAAGGGATGAGATAACCGGATCTTGTTGAGATCCAGCGGTCCGGTGGTTTTGTATTTTTCTTATTTGATTTGAACCGGAACTTTTTTTTAATAAAAAAAGGGAAACATGTGGAAGCTACAGCTCACAAATCAGGCCCCCTTAATTATAGTGAGAGGAAAAAGTAATAAAGGCTTTCGCAAGGGACACCGCCCAACCGGAACTAGTAGTTGAAAAGAAGCATTATGAACCTGTCTATCCGGCATTTAAAATCGGAGGTTATAATCCGGATAATAGCCTGTAATTACGTTCACTCCACATAAACAAGGCGGATCATAGTCATGAGCTGGCCCTGTCTTCATTTCATTTCTAACTTACTCATCACGTTCTAATTCATGTATTATGGTGCGTTCTCATTTTCTGAGATTTGAATGGACACTTGCATTTTTTGCATTATCAACAATCGGAAGTCTCCTGGGTTCGTCCCTTAGTCCCTCACCGTCAGGTGTGCATGCCTTATGGCCCCACAGGGGTTTATTTTTTCCCCGTTATTAATAAAATACTGGGGCTTCATCCCCTTTATTTTAAAAAAAGAAAAAAATCTCCTAAGTACTTCTATGTTCTACCCTAATAATTGTAACTATTTTTTGATAAGTATTTTTAATACATTAGATTTTGAAGTTTCGGTTATTTTATTTTATTAAAATAAACGTGGAGTTTTTTGATAACCAGATACTGAACCGCCGGAGGCCATCCTGACATAAAATGCATTTATCCATAACCGTATAGGGTTATATTTAGTATTTGTTGCCACCCGGCAGGATATCAAAACAGGAAAAGCTCCAAAACCTCGGAACCAGAACCAGAACCGGAGGATGTGAACACAAAGTTAAAGTTAAACATCCGTAACCGGCTGATACAAAAAATATCAAATAACTGCACAACATTGGTATAATCTTCTCCCCCTTCCCTTGGGGGGTGTCCAAGGAGCCTTGTGCTGTGTGCTTCATGCGAGGTTATTTTCGCCTCTCACTGGATTTAAGGGGCCTGATTTGTGACAGGCTCAAGCTCGCTCCTGGATGTTTCCCTTTAGAAAAATATACATAAATAATTAAGAAACTCATGCTGCCCAATTTTCAATTCTCACATCCTTCAATACTATGGGAGGAGGTTATTAACGGAATCATCAGATAATCGAAAGTGCTGAGTGGTTTCTCTGGACGAGCTTTAGACCAGATGCGGCGTTTTATACACCTGTTCTTAATTTCATCACCCTCCATTTCCGACTTTTCATTGGGTGATTCTTTGATAGTGGTCGGTTTCTTGAACTATAGTGGAGTGTCACTGTGTTTTGTCTTCCTTGTAAGCAATTCCCTCCTTCACGTAGATGATTCTATTAGTAGAGTTTACGTAAACAACAAAGGATCCTTAATTTCTTGGAGAAATTAAAACCTCAATCAAGACATGCGACAAACACAAAGCATGGCATAAAGATATTTGGACTTCATAAATCATCATGCCTTATGCTTTTTCCACTTGTAAACTTTATCCTTTTCGACAACTTCGTCACATTCTTCCATCTTGTTATCGGCACCAGTTCGTTGTCTTCGATCATGTTGTATACTCAAGGTGGAACTGAGACTAACGGTTAGGAGAGGAAGCGATAGAAGAAAATTCGCTTTGGACTGGGGTTACTGAAAAGCAACAGTTGGGAGTATTGAAAACGAGATTTAGGGGGTTAACTCTAAAATATAAGTGTTCAACCACTTGTCCTATAGGGCGAGTCAAACGACGACCTGGTTGGAGGCGCATTGCCTAAATCAATTTCATGGGCCAATCAATTTCTATCTACAGATACCACTGGCCATGTATTTGCATCACCATGATCTTAATGTCGGCTGCCAAGTCAGGGTCCAAGGTGCTTCACTTGCCCACGACCTCTTTGAAAACTATGTGTCGGTAAACGACATCAGGGGCATGGTCCCTAAATCGGTCTTATATTCAATTCGGACATCACTCTTTGCGGACACGCGGCAACACAAATTCTGTGAAACATGCACAATGTAGTTAGGATGGTGTACCCGTTATTTTGTTTGCCTTGCTTGTGGTTTGCAATGCCATAGGTCATCATGACAATTTTGGTGGAGTCAGTATACCAAGGTCTATGTAGACGATATATACAACCTTGAATGCCATTACTTGAGACTCCCTCAGTGGATGTCACTACACATCTGCTGTGTTCCCAACTCTTGCCGGGCGCGGGATTCTGGATACTTTTGAAAAATCTCATATTCGACGCGGTTGGCACGTTGTAGTAAATGACTATTGATTGATTGACATTGTCAAATGCCTTTTTCTCTTTCCAAAGGAAAAGCCCAATACCAGGCCCTGAAGATTAGCATATTGAAAAAAAAAAAAAAAAAAAACCCTTTGGGAAAGATCAGGGCCCAGCCCAGAAATGCCACCCTGGGCAAGCCACACTCAGACAAGTGGAATTCTTCCAGCCACTTGTCTGAGTGTGGCTTGCCCAGGGTGGCATTTCTGGATACACTGAAAGAATTCAGGTTTGTCGAGCATCCAAAGAAAACAAAAAACTAGACCAGTTCTGAAGGAGAAGGAGCTGACCAAACATATGTATTCGGGCTATGGCAAGATTGGGACAGTGGACATGAAGAAGGGCCAAAAAAGAAAGAAAATCCTCCTGCATCTTCTGCTGATCCTCTGCTGATCTCCTTGTGCATTTGGTTTTGGTTGGTTCCTTGTAATTGTGGGCATTATCTGATCTGTCTGCTGCTTTGCTGTTTGGGGTCTTTTAAACTTGGCCTGCCTGTTTTGGCTTTGCCCCCTCGCGCTGAGTTTGATCATTTTCCCTCCCCATTGCATGTACATTCAGTCAAACAATCCCAAAAGTTTAAAGTATGTAAAATATTTTTCTCTCTCAATTTGTTGTAACTTTTAGTTGTTCCAAAAACTTCCAAACATTTGGAGGCGTAGGTAGTTGAGGTTCTGGTTGCTGCAAATTCAAATGAGGCTCAGAGATGGTGCCAGTGAGAGGTAGATGTCAGTGGGGTAGGACTGAGAGGTGAGAGGGGTGAGAAGGATCGGATGGGCAGCAGGAGGGGCGCAGCAAGCCTGCACTTCCTGGTCGTGATGAAGACTCGCTGTGTCCTCTTCTCTGTGCTGTCGACCACGTCGCGTCGTCACGAGTTTTAGACTGGGCATCACTCTGTCAACCTGCTTCACCCATGAAACCCACACACTCTTGCTGCACCCAATTTGCCATCTTCTTAGCGGTGAGAAGATGCCACACACCTTTCGTGTACCTAGTACCTACCGACTTAGCCATGCAGGAGCCCCGGCCCCCACACACTTTTTCCTGTCAGCTTCATGGAAGCAGTCAGGACTGTCACCCTGGATGACCTCACAGTCACCACAGCACCTTCTCGCGAGGGTGCCTGGGGCCGTCAATGTGCACGTTCAAAGGAGCTGGGCCCAGCCATTGCGATGAGACGGGTGCCGTCACTGCGTCATACTCTGTCGCCGGCTGCAATCTGCCCACCTGCCTGGAAAAGCACCAAAGCATGCAAGGCCCACATAAGCGCTCCAATTCTTAACGCGTCGTCTGAAGTCTGTAGTCTGGACGTCTGGACACAGTCCGACACCCCTCTTCCCGTGTTCCTTGTTCCTTCCTCTCTCTGTCCCAAGCCCAGTCTCGTTCTTCCAAATCCCCGTACGCAAGTAGATACTCCCTAGCATGTATTCGGGAGGGACATCCCAACTTGGGTCCCTCGGCATACTTACAATAAAACAGAGCACAATTCCACACAACCTCGCGGAACCAACAACATGATTCAAGCCACCCGAGAGCCCATTTTTTGCGCTAGTATCGTCGTCTTGCCGTTCACTACAAAGTGCTGGGACCGCGATCCACGCCTCAATGGCGGCGACAAGTACTGGCAGTCCTTTTGGGGCCATATGAAATGCTGCCGTGTTGAGCCCAGCAAAGAAATTGCACCCCAGAAGTCAAGGCTTACCCACAACCTACACTGGGCTCTTTAAGAGCACTCAAAGCATCTAGCTCCGCAGCAGGCCATGGCTCAAGTCCCCACATGAAATCCCCTTCAAAGCTTGGAAGACTCGATATTCGGGAATACCCGTTCTCTACTTCACCATGAATGCGTGTTGCAGACTTTATTTAAGATGGAGACCAATCCGCAAAGGGACCCACCACGGAGAGAATCCCCAATCCTAGAGGGAATCTGTCCAACATTGTAAAAGGTGGAGCCTATATCCACAAAGCGATCTTCAAGAGCTCTTTTCACGGCCCCACACACGAAGTGGACATGAGTTCGCGGAATTATGGGGTCCTTGGGCGTCCCAAGGCACCTGCGATTTCTGGCCGGCCCCACCTTCGCAAGCGGCAATTCTGGGATCCATCTTTCACCTTTCTGTGACGTTCAACCATCTTCATCGGCTCCGGACACCCTGCCGTCACTGTTGCCTACTCTTTCGTGTTCCGCCTTTCCAGCTTACTTCTTTTTGCGTTTCTTTTTTTGGAAAGCTGCTTTCCCCCAAAGGTGTAGCTGCTGTTCCCATGGTGTTTGTAACTTATGAAATGGAAATTGCTAACCACAACATCTCTATAATGAAATAAGTGCAGTAAAGTCAAGGCATTGTGTGGTGGGCCTCATTGATAAAGTACTTTAGTTCCATAGTTCAAATCGTCAGGGGTATCTAGAAATACTGATATGCTATGTGAGTCATCGTTCAGGTCCGATGTCAAACTGTTTTAATTCAAAAAGGTTTCGTGGTGATAGTACTTGGTGAGGCCTATGCCTTCCATTTTCCTTGCCATGCAAGAAATGTCGGTTGGTGTGTGGGAACTTGAACATAAACAAGTCTCTTATAGACTTGGTCGCCCCTAAAATCAGATGTTAGAATCGGTGGTGACCCTTCGTCATGTGCAAAAAGATCCCCAAAACCAAAGAAATCCTAGGCCTCAAAATGTAACAAAATTCAAGCCTCAAAAACTCTTCAGAAGATGTTGGTGCCCACTTTTGGTAAACACTAACTGACCAGTTATTTAGTTCTACCAAAACTGGGCAGATAGATAATTATTAAAGGCTTCTCCCCTGTGAATGTCTTTATGTGACCATGGGCAAACAGCCACTGCATGTCATGCTTGGACTCCACTACAAAATACTCACCAGTGACAGTACAGCTCATCTATTATCACATCACTCAGCATCATCAGGTTCCAAACTACATCCACCATTTTCCTTGTGGGAATTCTGAAGCATTGTTAAGCAAATGAGCCAAGACCGAACTACTACTGTGGTCCTATCTTCACAAGTACTTGCCCATTGACCTGTTGCTTTCAGAAAATACCTTTTGACTATGCAGCTCATGAATATGCAAGTAGCTATGAACCTTGAGCCATTATTTCCACAAGTACCCATTTCCATCAGATTTCAGCAAAACAGGAAATTTACATTCACAATAGAAGATGCTACGCGGTTTCCAAGTGATCTTTTCTTTGTTGCGGAAATCATGCTACTGAGAAGATTTTGTCAATTCAAGCTGCAATTGTTTGCTCGATCAGATTGCAAGTCTCTGTTGCCTCTAACTGGGACTCCCAAACTGCCCCTCTTCGGACCCTCTCTCTCTGTCGCCTTTGGACTTCAAGATGAATGAGCAATGCAGTAATGTCGGCTGGGCTCACTCCTCCAACCCTTGATGCCTGCCCTATGTTTTGAGGTCGTATCTGCAGATACCTCAAAATTGCCTAGGTCATTACATATTGGAAATCACTGGAACTCTGAATGAGTAAAACATCCAATAATCCACATTTATCCTGCAGCTTATGGCCTGACTCTATGCTGGGTCCAGAATATTACAGTATTGCCATCCCAAATCTTCCATTCAGGTCACAACTGGACTTCTGCAAATTGCAAACATGCTGATGAAAACTACAATGGGTGATGGGGAAAGCCATTCCCATGTTTCGTAAGCTCATTCCATTTTGTAAATAGCACCCAACCACACTCACCTTGGTAAGCTTTTCGCGGGCTTCCATTGACAATGTACGGATAGTATTATAGTCCAAGTCTTCTGGGATCGGCTTATGCTGCTTGTGCACCATCTGCCACATTGTGCCCCAAGTTCCAAAAATGAAGTGAGTTGCCACCCATTTGCTGCTTTCTTTCATCTCAGGGTTTTCAGCTTTTTTCATAGGTTGGTAAAATCCTCATTGAACATCTCAACCTGATATCACGGGCGCTAGTATTTACCAACTCTTTGGTACTGAAGAGAAAGAAAGAATCTGCTGTGACATACTTGCATTCTTGCATTCGAATCGGACTGACCTGCTCAAGCTGATTTTGCTGGCGCATAATAAAGCCCTCATATTTGATATCAATCTCCACGCACTCCTTCTCCATCTCTGAGAGCTGCAGGTTGCCATGACCATGGCGGTCCAGCACTGTGTAGTGAACATGGGGACGTTTCAGCACTGTCTCCAAAGAAATTATCTCACGAATGGGCTGCCCTGATACCTCTGACACCTCGCCTGCTATTTTGTCGGCCGCTGCACCCATAGTAACAATTGCACCTTATGTCATAAAGAGCAATTCTGGGTAGTATTTTGTAAGAGTAAATACATAGGAAAATTAAATAAATAAGTAAATCAAGAGTAAGATATTGTGACAGGTATAATCGGTGAATAGCCTCATGATATACCCTATGCCTGAAAAGAGACGCCTTTTCCCAGAGCAACTGTTCACCTGTATAGTGCAAAGCTTGATTTGATAACTGACCTTTTTCAGACCAGACCAAAATGCAAGAAGGCTCAGCCTGGCATTGTGGTATCAATGAGAGTGTGACCTTTACAAATAGCAGAAACAACCAAACAGAATGAGGACACGATAGGCCAACCAGAGATGCGAGTTGTCTGCAATCGATGTTTCTCTGAAGCAATTCGTGCTTGCTTGTCTTCAAACAAGTTCCACATCCGATCGTCAATGAGCCCTAGCTCCCGACCCAAAGGAGTCAACCGACTGTCCGCATTGTCAGCTCTTAGCAGCAACCGGTGCTCTGATCGACTAACTCCCAGAACACCCCAAAGACATGAAAGCCCACAATATCAAATTTCAGTAAAGCAGATGTTGGGAAGTCGATCGAGGAAATTTAGTACATGCAGGCAGGCTAGAAGAACAAGAAGAGGAAACACAATCTTTGGAAAAGGTACAACAAAAGTTACCAATTGAAACAAACATCCCTTGATTATTACCCTCCAACCAAGCCCCAGGTCCTCCCTTTAAGCTGAAAAGTATCTCACCCATTGGCTACAGAGAGCAGAAAATTATGACACGCATGGGAGCCCCAGAAAGCCATGGAACACAGTTGCCGAGTACAGTAGGCTTACGGATTACAATCATCACAGACCCACAGAACAGGTAAAACGAGCTAAGCCAAGTGCTGCACAAAGACTGCCTCATGCAGGTCGGCTGCTGAGCAGTTTGGATCATCTTAACTAGAGGCTTCTGCCAGTGTCAGAGTTCACCAGCTTCTTCCCCGGATCTCATAGTGGGAATGACACAAGAGGAAGACAGAATTTTCTGGTTCCGCTCAATTTGGCAGATCCTACCTTCCATTGCGAGAGAGAAAGAAAGATGAAAGAAAAACGATAGTATCCAAGGTAGTCCCAAAAGGGCCCAACACAAGCACAATGCCACAATAGAACCACAGAACCCAAACAACTAAATCTGCATTGTTGCACTAAAGGTGAGAGAGAATGTACTCATAAGACATTGTTTGCCGTGGCCATTGACCCCGCACTCAGTTTGAGCGGAACACAGAGGGACTAAAGGTGAGAGAGAGAGAAATGAAATGAAATGAAATGGTACTTTATAACAAGAGAGATGAGAGAGAGAGAGAGAGAGAGAGAGATGAAATATCCGGATAGAAAATGCTAGTACACATCCACAGGCAAGCTACAGATGCCATACAGGTCTTAATCCTTTCTGATTGATATCTCCATAAGAACATAATCCTTCAAATCATGAAAGGGAGAGAGAGAAAGAAGTCAATTATAAGCCAGAGGGAGCACCTTGTCAACATACGGTACGGCTCTCGAAGGTCCTTAGTGACAAGGTCATCGATAAGAGTGCCAATGAAGCTGCTTTCTCGCTCGAGCACCAACAGCTCTTTGCCTGTTGCCAGCTTTGCGGCATTGATGCCTGCTAGCAGCCCCTGCCACATACCCCTTCATGACAGTGATTAAAACATGTGTACTCACCTCTTGCGCACCCTGTTGTGCCTGCTGTTGAGTTTGAAAGACTTTCCTATAACAAAGCAACACACCCACATCTGGCATGTCTATATTAACTCAGTGGCGCACTAAAGAAGTGTGCTGGACTCACTCTGATGCTTTCTGTGTCCATGTCATCCCTTAATCTTAGCGAACCCTGAACCGGATAGTTGACTGTGTGATCCCTTTAGGACCAATTTTGTATACTGTGGTTGGAACCCCACAACCTTCCGGAAGAACTACCGCCCGAAGGATGCATTATAGCCAGCATACACACTGACCAGTCAAAGAGAACACAGTACTCTCTCATATTCATATTTTTTAAATCAGTTTGTTTTAATCACCACTATTCATCTTGCAGAAAAGCAATGGAACAAAGTCTCAGCTTAAATCTACCAAAGGCCTAGAGACTCCCACTCATACCGTCTGTTTCATACTTCCAGTAGCGATTCCAAACGTTTAAAACACTGACCTGAGCAGCCGCTTCTTCATAGCCAGTGGTACCATTAATCTGCCCACTGAAGAAAAGGCCCTCCAACTTCTTGGTCATCAAGCTCCGAGAGCACTGGTGGGCAGGAAGATAGTCATATTCTACAGCGTACGCTGGCCTCAGCATTGCACACTGCTCTAGTCCGGGAAGTGTCCTTAGAAGTGGCAGTTGAAGCCTCTCTGGTAACCCTGTCGAAAAACCCTGGTTTCAGCGAGTCAAGCAAGAAGGCCATAAATCAGCAGGCCCTTTCTTTCCTTTGATACGTAGATCGATTCAGAAAGTCTATGAAGTCTTGTGCTTTGGAGAGTGGCAAAGGAAGGATTAACTGTCAGAGCAAACCTGGAGTAACTTCAGATTTCCATAACTTACTTCTGGGATCTTTCAACTCCTCCCCAAAGCATTGTGTTCTGCTGATTAGGTCCCAAGACTTATGTAAATAAGCGCAAGAGTAGGGACACGATGTTTTCACTTGGGACATGATGTCCCAAGAATCATACAAATGATTGAAAGACTTAGGCTCCCCTATCACTGACAGTCACGATGAGCATCAAAAAATTGCATTGACACAATCACACGATGCCAAAACACATTTAGTGACACGCATTGGTTTCAGGTTGTGACCCAAGATTCAACAAAGAGTCAGTTTGAGGGTGTCACAAATTTTGGAAAAACACTCCCACCACAAGAGGTGGTGGTGTTCCTGTGACGAAGTCACAGGTGTTCCTCACCTATCTCTTCACAAAGATATGACATAGCAGATGCACTCCTGCCATTGTCTTTCTTCCACATGTTCCTGCCCCTTCTTGCTCCACACATGTCAGTTTGTGACACCCTCTTGTGGCACTAACTTGTAACATTCAATGGCTGAAAAACTTGGTCGAGGGACAAGTTTGGCTGCCATGTGAGTAACTGGGCACCACGTCCCAAGAACTCCAATGACACCTTGTCCCGATTGGCATGAAAACATTGCAACAGGGTTATGGGTACAAAGAATATACTCATAAGACTCTGTTTGCCGTAGCCTTGTGGCCATTGACCACGTGCCCAGTTTGAGCGGAACACAAAGGGACAGAACCTACCTTTGTCAGGGGCTGACGTCGGTAGTAAGACTTACCTTGAAATAAACAATTGATCCGGGTTTTCCAGATATCCTCTAAAAATCCCTTCACACAAGCATCAATCTGCTGTGTGTGGTTTGCCCACTAACTAGGCCCCAAAAGGGCCTGGGGCTTTTGGCTCAGCCTCAGGACTTTCAAAATTGGTAAACAGAGGTACAGGCACAATCCCCTTGATAGATTTGAGGAGAGCGTCTCTCTAGTAAGAGAACCCGGGACAGTGAATCAGAAAATGAATATTGTCTTCAGGTTGCCCACACAACAGGCAATTGCACTCTCCCTTTCCTCTCTGCTTCTGTTTGCTGTTCAAAGGTAGGCTTCCCGCCCTGAGTTTAAATTTCAGTCTAGGGCCGAGAGTGGGTGGACCCTTGAGGTCGTCCATGATGTCCTCCCCCATGTCACAGGCTGGAAACAAGTTCAGGGAAGTTTTCTGCCTAACTTCATTTTCTTCAGACAATTTCCTGGCAACAGACATGGCTTTGGACACTGCAGCCTCCAAGTCAGATTTATCCAGCAGGGTCAAGACTTGCGGATTAAGATTCAGATCCTTGAGAATCTCTTCTACTCACTTCCGCCAGGACTTAGCCTGTTTGACAGGGCGATCCTGTTTCCAAGATATAGAGTCGCTTAACTTAGGATATCTGATGTTGGACATATGTTGCAGGTGACCCCACCATCTGACCATGAATTCGCCTCCTCGGGAGCTTAAGGAAGGGATGCCAAACTCACCCCGAACAGCCACATTGGCTGTTTTGGAGCATGCTGACATGCACTCCTTAAGCACCCCCACTTGAATGGATTCTAGAGACTTAGCCTGGTTGGAGTTATCAACCCATATTGCAAAGAAACAAAGAAACAAACCTGTACATAGAGCTCAGGTACTGTGCGGCCTTCAGGCTCCAGAAATATTTGATGAGACTCCTTGTCCTTGAACCTCACTATCTGCCCGCTCATCCACCCATCCAGCAACCACACGCAACAACCAAGACAAATTCACTTGCCAAAAACTTCTCCAAAACCACTGGACATGTCTCACACAAAAAGCACACACTTCGTTAAATTCGCCTACTTGTAGCCATATGCATCAACCACATGTGTCTTAAGGTAGGAGATCATAACAGCAGCTATCTGTATCATGCTTCTATTGTGATCACAAGATTCAGTTCTCTGTACCTCAAATGCCTGTGGCTGTGTGCAAAGCACTAGCACAATTACAAAATTTCGCAACCTCCTCCAGCAAAGCTAGCAGCTAGTTTATGACCTACTACATTTATTCATGGTCAATTACAACCTAGAAAAAGGGCTGTCGAGTTACTGGATACGCAACAAAAATTAGGTAATCATCCGTTAGAAGGTGAGATTGTGGTGGCCTGACTTGAAATGGCCATGTTTAATCCACCTATTTGCTCTCAGATGTGATGATAGTCCAGCAAGCAGTAAGAAAGCAGTGCGACCAAAAACAGAACATTAACAAGAAATCCAAGTCCGCTCTTTTGAGTTCACCTTGTCTTCAATGGAGGGGCAGTAGCGAGGACCCTTGGCATCCACCCAGCCACCATATGTAGGCGTCTCGAGTAAGTTGTCATTAATCAGTTGGTGGGTGGCTGGTGTAGTTCGTGTTAGATAGCAGGGCATCTGATTTCTCTCTATATGGACCGCAGGGTCCACACTGAACCACCTTACCTGTCAAACCAACCCATATGAAGGCAGAAGATCAGGCATTGGCCATGAAATGACTTTTCTGCAGGAGAAACTCTACTTGGGTGAAGTGCATGAATTAGTGGACTCTTGGGAGAGTTTCGTTTCCTCCGTGGCTGACAAGATCATTGGGAGGAAACTAATTGTCTGCGGTAGAGCAGTTAATTGGTGGACTAATGAGATTAAACTCAAGATAGCTGAGAGACGAGCCCTCTATAAAGAGTGCTGCAATTTGGAAACCAACAGAGAACTGTGGGCGAGGTACTACCAGCTCCGTAAAGATATCAATCAGCTTGTTAGGTCTCAGAAGAAATTATACTGGGACAAGTTATACAGTGAAATAAACTCAAACCACCATGGTGGTAATGACAAGAAATTCTGGTTGGCCCTTCAACGTTTGTACAAACCGAAAAACGGTCAGCAAGTACAAGCGCTGAAGACTACTAAAGGTGCAGTGGTGACTTCATCGGTTGACATTTGTCAAAACCTTTGAAACTCACTACAGTATCCTTGGCAGAACTTCTAGGTCTAACAGTGAGGGGTCTTCTGCTGAATGGAGGGACACAGTTGGAAAAACTGTTCCTATGATTCAAAACAGCCCTGATGAACTGGAGTATATTTCAATGGCTTATAATGCTCCCATTAGTTCTTCTGAGATTGTGGAAGCAATTGAACATTTAAATGGATATAAAGCTGGTGGACCTGATGGTATTGTCAACGAGCTTATCAAGCACGGTGGCGATCCCATGATAGAGGCCCTAGTTCTCCTCTTTAACCTTATCTGGAAGACTGAAATGATCCCCTTTCGCTGGCGACAGGGGGTCATTGTCAATCTATACAAGAAGGGTGACAGAGAAGAACCGGGGAACTACCGTGGCATCACGCTCCTCAATGCTGTTGGCAAGACATTCTGCAGAGTTATAAGTACTCGTCTCGAGGTTGATCTGGAGTCTAGAGGTTGTTTCCACGAAGGCCAAGCTGGCTTTCGGCGAAACAGGGGCTGTGTGGATCATATCTTCACTCTAAGCCAGATTATCCAGGGAAGGAAAAAAGAAGGGAAACCCACTTATGTCTTTTTCCTGGATGTCAAAAAGGCTTATGACACAGTGTGGAGAGATGGCCTATGGTTCCGCCTCTGGTCTTGTGGGATCAAGGGAAAGATGTGGAGAGTTGTCCACAACTTGTATGCTCACACCAAAAGCTGTGTCACTGTTAACGACAGAAGTCCAACTTCTTTGACATAGATCAAGGTGTAGCTCAAGGATGTACTCTCTCCCCTCTGCTCTTCAATGTTTTCATCAATCAACTCCTCGAGGATGTGGAAAGTGAGGGATTTGGGTTAAGGGTGGGTGATACCACCATACCAGCCCTTATGTTTGCGGATGACTTCGCAGGCATAGGGGAGACTCCAACCAATCTCCAGGAGTTGATTGATTGCTCGAAGAGATACTTTGATCTTTGGGGGCTAGAGGCTAATGTCAGCAAATGTGCAGTGGTAGCATTCAACGACAGAGGAGAGGGAGGACGTGATCTTAAGTGGCAGTGGGGTAGCCAAGAGATCCCGGTCCTCCCTTCCTACACTTACCTGGGCGTTGAGTTCTCCTCCAATTGTAATTGGGATGCACATATCCGGAAAGTTGTTCAAACTGGCAAGGGCAAAGCTCTGGGGCTCACTAAATTTTTCCACTGCAGAGGGGTCAACTCTGAGGTTAAGAAAACCATGCTTTGTCGCGTTATTAGACCTGCCTTGGAGTACAGATCTATGGGTTGATAACTCCAACCAGGCTAAGTCTCTAGAATCCATTCAAGTGGGGGTGCTTAAGGAGTGTATGTCAGCATGCTCCAAAACAGCCAATGTGGCTGTTCGGGGTGAGTTTGGCATTCCGTCCTTAAGCTCCCGACAAGATGAATTCAAGGTCAGATGGTGGGGTCAGCTGCAACATATGCCCAACACCAGATATCCTAAATTAATCGACTCTATATCTTGGAAACAGGACCACCCTGTCAAACAGGCTAAGTCCTGGCAGAAGAGAGTAGAAGAGATCCTCAAGGACCTGGGCCTGGATCCGCAAGTCTTGACCCTGCTGGATAAATCTGACTTAGAGGCTGTAGTGTCCTCAGCCATGTCTGTTGCCATGAGATTGTCTGATGAAAATGAAGTTAGGCAGAAAACTTCCCTGAACTTGTTTCCAGTCTGTGACATGGGGAGGACATCTTGGATGACCTCAAGGGTCTACCCACTCTCGGCACTAGACTGAAATTTAAACTCAGGGCAGGAAGCCTACCTTTGAACAGAAAACAGAAGCAGAGAGGAAAGGGAGAGTGCAATTGTCCGTTGTGTGGGCAATCTGAAGACAGTATTCATTTTCTGATACACTGTCCGGGGTTCTCTCACCAAAGAGACGCTCTCTTCAAATCTATTAAGGGAATTGTGCCTGTACCCCTGTTTACCAACTTTGAAAGTCTCGAGGCTGAGCCAAAAGCCCAGGCCCTCCTGAGGCCTAGTTTTTGGGCAAATCACACACAGCAGATTGATGCTTGTGTGAAGGGATTTCTAGAGGATATTTGGAAAACCCGGATTAATTCTTTATATGGAGGTAAGTCTTACTACCAACGTCAGCCCCTGACAGAGGTAGGTTCTGTCCCTTTTGTTCCCGCTCAAACTGGGCGCGGGGTCAATGGCATGATCCCCTTTTGCTGGCGACAGGGGGTCATTGTCAACCTATACAAGAAACGTGACAAAGAGCCGGGGAACTATCGAGGCATCACGCTTCTCAATGCAGCCGGCAAGATACTTTGCAGAGTACTCGTCTCGAGGTTGATCTGGAACTAGAGGTTGCTTCCATGAAGGCCAAGCTGGCTTTCGAAGAAACAGGGGTTGTGTGGATCATATCTTCACTCTAAGCTAGATTATCCAGGGAAGGAAAATAGAAGGGCACCACAGTTTTGTCTTTTTCTTGGATGTCAAAAAGGCTTACGACACAGTGTGGAGGGATGATCTAGGGCTCCGACTCTGGTCCTCTGGGATCAAGGGAAAAGATGTGGAGAGTGGTCCATAACTTGTATGCTCACACCAAGAGCTGTGTCACTGGTAATGGACAGATGTTTAACTTCTTTGACATAGACCAAGGTATAGCTCAAGGATGTACCCTCTCCCCTCTGCTCTTCAAAGTATTCATCAATCAACTCCTCGAGGATGTGGAAAGTGAGAGATTTGGGTTAAGGGTGGGTGATGCAACCATACCAGCCCTTATGTTTGCAGATGACTTTACAGGCATAGGGAGACTCCTTCCAATCTCCAGGAGTTGATTGATTGTGAGAAGGGAAACTTTGACCTTTGGGGGCTAGAGGCTAATGTCAGTAAATGCGCAGTGGTGGCATTCAACGACCGAGGTCATCTCAAGTGGCAGTGTGTAAGCCAAGAGATTCCCTTCCTACACATACCTTGGAAGTGAGTTTTCCTCCAACTGTAATTGGGATGCACATATTCAAAAAGTCGTTCGATCTGGCAACCGCAAAGCACTGGGTCCCACTAGATTTTTCCACTGCAGCAGATCAACTCTTTAAGTAGAGAGAACCCTACTTGTGAGTTTGGCATCCCTTCCTTAAGCTCCGGACGAGATGAATTCAAGGTCAGATGGTGGGATCAGCTGCAACATATGAGATAACATAAGTTAATCGACTCTATATTTTGGAAGCAGGATCGCCCTGTCGAACAGGCCAAGTCCTGGCGGAAGAGAGTAGAAGAGATTCTCAAGGTTCTGAATCTAAGCCCGCAAGTCTTGACCCTGCTGGATAAATCTGACTTGGAGGCTGTAGTGTCCACAGCCACGTCTGTTGCCAGGAAATTGTCTGATGAAAATGAAGTTATTCAGAAAACTTCCCTGAGCTTGTTTCCAGTCTGTGACATGGGAGAGGCCATCATGGATGACCTCAAGGGTTTAGCCATCCTCGGCACTAGACTGAAATTTAAACTCGGGGCAGGAAGCCTACCTTTGAAACAGCAAACGGATGCAGAGAGGAAAGAGGGATTGCAATTGCCCGTTGTGTGGGCAACCTGAAGACAATATTCATTTTCTGATTTTTTGTCCTAGGTACTCTCCCGAGAGAGACGCCCTCTTCAAATCCATCAACGGAATTGTGCAGAACCTCTGTTTACCAACTTTGAAAGTCTCGAGGCTGAGCCACAAGCCCAGGCCCTTTTGGGGCCCAGTTATCGGGCAAACCACGCACAGCAGATTGATGCTTGTGTGAAGGGATTTCTAGAGGATATCTGGAAAATTCGGATTAATTGTCTGTTCCAAGGTAAGTCATACTACCGGCGTCAGCCCCTGACAAAGGTAGTTTCTGTCCCTTTGTGTTCCGCTCAAACTGAGCGTGGGGATAGTGGCCACAAGGCTACGGCAAACAACATCTTATGAGTATATTCTCTCTCTCTCTCTCTCTCTTTCCCTCGCATTTATCTTGGTGGTGGCTAAGTTTCTGGTAACACGCTCAAGAATTGCCTGATCCCTGTCCCTCTCTCTATCCTTAAGTTTGGCTAACTCCACTCTTGGATTACCTAATCCTGTCGTGGTGTTGAGAATTGCTTGTTGAGGTACTCGTACGTTTCTGTTGGTAAGGCAAGGAGAATGGTATGTCCATGAACGTTCCTAGTGAACAAACATGACATTTGATGGTGAACTAATCCATGATATCTTGTGCCAGGCCCTGGAGTAAATGTGTACACCTTCTACATGATCTGGTCAATCTACATTGCTCTCGTGGCTGGAGTACTGTAGCCAATGCCTTGTGTCAGAATTAGGAAACGTGAATTGAGAGGCTTGAGGATTTCTCTCTCTCTCTCTCTCTGTTTCTTGCCAATGGCCACAAGGCTACGGCAAACAACGTCTTATGAGTACAATCTCTGTTTCTTGCTTTCATCTTGATGGTGGCCAAGTTTTTGGTAACACCACTCAAGAATTGCCTAATCCAGTTATTCTGTTAGGATTTTTTCGAGGCTGAGCCAAAAGCCCAGGCCCTTTTGGGGTATTGGACAAACCACACACAGCAGATTGATGCTTGTGTAAAGGGATTTCTAGAGGATATCTGGAAAACTTCCAAGGTAAGTCATACCGGCAAACAACGTCTTATGAGTACATTCTGTTAGGAGTTTTTTGCCTAGAATGGAACGGGATAACGGAAATGGACCATATCTTCAGCCAGATAATCCAGGGAAGAAAAAGAGAAGGAAAGCCCACTTTTGTCTTCTTCCGAATGTCAAAAAGGCTTATGACACAGCATGAAATGAAATGGTGCTTTATAACGTCCGCGGAAAGCTCATAGAGCTTATGGGACAAAATGGAAGAAAACATGAGAGGAACAAATCCAGAAACCACAATTAATGTTCTAGCGATTGTCTAAGGGTGAAGGCCTCGTGCGGGTAGGCTGCCAAGCATTTTTGATCCTCATAGTGGAAGACATCAGTGAGAGTTTGGGTTCCACTGAATAAACAGTGGAATCTCCCACGGATCTCGTAGTATAGAGGGCAGTAGAAGAAGTGTTCTTCAGTTCAATTCCTTGCTGCGCCCTATGCAAGCTGGACATAGGCGGTCCTCCCGTTGCAGGTTTTCCCATCTGCCAGTCTCTATCCGTAGGTTGTGGGAACCCACCCTGAACCGCCCCAATGCCCTCAGGAGGGAAGGAGATAAGGATGCTGAAAGGTAATTTGGTCTCAAGATTCTATCATCTTGGAGCACCAAGAATGTCTTTCGATAGAAGTGGAGCTTTGTCGTGAGATTGGGTAGCTTCCAAGTTCTCTTGACATGTAGCTTCCATTCTCTTGTAATCAATAAGCTCTTCCTAATGTCTGTTGCCGTCATGTCTGGATGTGATGTCCACCTCATCTGGATTCATTGGTAATAGGAAAGCAGTAGAAAGTCCGTTACATTGAAATAAACTGTCCACTCGAGCATACCAGGAGTTCCTGAAACCTGCAGCTTTGAGCCTCATAGATGTTGTGTGGGCCCTTGCCACGACCCCCTTGGGTGGAAGGGCCTGTAATCTATGGAGAAAGATTGTAAGCGGAAAGAGGGCCTCGGATTGCCATGGTACACATGCGAACTCTGCACCTAGGATCTGAGATGGTGTTGCTTGTGGAAGGGATTTCTAGAGGATATCAAGCCTGAACAAATGGTTGTTATCAAGGTAAGTCCCACTACTGGAGTCCCTCCCAAAGGTAGTGTCTGTTCCCTCTTGTCCCGCCCCAACTGGGCACAGGGTCTATGGCCACAAGGCTGCGGCAACCATCGTCTTATGAGTACACTCTATCTCATAAGCTTGAGAGCAACAATAGCAAAAAGGCTCATGGCTTTAAAGTTGCTCATTGCATTAATTAGTCTTATGTTTGTTTCAGTGGTTGTTTCTTGTTCTACTTGTTTCCCTTCCTTTGGCCTCCTGCCGATGTAATAATTTTTTTCTCTCTCCAGACATGACCGCAACAGACTCATTAGGAGAGAGCTTATGGAATTACATGTCAAGAGAACTTGGAAGCTACCCAATCTCACGACAAAGCTCCACTTCTATCGAGAGACATTCTTGGTGCTCCAAGATGATAGAATCTTGAGGCCAAATTACCTTTCAGCATCCTTATCTCCTTCCCTCCTGAGGGCATTGGGGCAGTTCAGGGTGGGTTCCCACAACCTACGGATAGAGACTGGAAGATGGGAAACCTGCAACGAGAGGACCGCCTATGTCCAGCTTGCATGGGGCGCAGCCAGGAAATTGAAACTGAAGAACACTTCTTCTTCTACTGCCCTCTATACTACGAGATCCGTGGGAGATTCCACTGTCTATTCAGTGGAACCCAATCTCTCACTGAAGTCTTCCACTATGAGGATCAGAAATCCTTGGCAGCTTACCTGCACGAGGCCTTCACCCTTAGACAATCACTAGAAAATTAGTTCTTATTCTTGGGTTCTGGTTTTGTTTCCTCTCTCATGTTCTTTTTCTTCCATTCTGTCCCACAAGCTCTATGAGCTTTCCGCGGACGTTATAAAGCACCATTTCATTTCATTTCATTTCTCCCTCTCACCAGAACCCCTTGCACCTTCAGGAGAGAAGATAGTCAACATGCCATACGAAATACAAATAATCTTGTCATCCCTTAAAATTGCATAACCTCAAAACAACATTTCTGCCTTAAGAGTGAGTGTTGTGAGTGCCCTAAAGGTTTTTAGAAGGGCTGCTAATCACAACCTGGGACACTAACCGCGTCACCGACAAACCAACTAAAGGAAAAGCCCCTGTCAAACTTAAGCTATCTTTCTGGAAACACGGGAGAGCATGAGAGAAACAAGACAAAATGAAAGAAATGAAATGAAATGGTACTTTAAGAATGAAAAAGAGAGACACAGCAAGATTGCTACCTCGTCATCACCTGGTTGTCGCTCCAACTTCATGAAATCTACTGTACGAATGTCAACACGGGCTGGGGTGCCTGTCTTGAGCCGATCAGTTTCAAAGCCTAAGCCCTGGAGGTTCTCAGTGAGACCCTGTGATGCTGACTCGCCTGCCCTTCCTGCAGCCATCGAAGCCCGACCCACCCAGATCTTGCCATTCATAAAAGTGCCAGTTGTCAGCACCACAGAAGGTGCATAAAAATCAACTCCAAAAAAGGTGCGAACACCTGTCACATTGTCGTTGCTGCCCACCAAAATTTCAGTGACCATTGCCTCTCGTATATACAAGTTTGCAGTGCTGTTGCCAGAACAACATACGAATTAGGACAACAACAACTGAGTTTATGTTGATATAAAAGATTTGAACATCCCCGAAGAGACCCTGAAGAGAAAGAAAGGAACTTCATAGCATCCACCAGGCCCCAAGGCTCAAGTGACGAAGCAGAAACAACAGGAGACCAGTAAGAGTTAAAGAACAGAGTCCTCCTTGTTGTACTTTCAAGGTTCCTAGAGTGGGCTTCCAGATAAGACCTTGGTGGTGGGTCCACACAATCGCAAGTCCTTGGTTGAGACCAGATTGTGGCCTATCTTAAGGCTACACGGCATGTGGTATCAACTGGTGGGACAGCATGTCATCACACCTTGCTAAACTTGGTCCTTGAAAAGAATAGGGCACAGTTAAGTGGCGGAAAGGAGTATCCACCTGAGAGTATGAAGTAGTTTTGACAAGGTCAAGGAGGCAATCGTTCACATTAGCACTGGCAGCATTTGGATTTCTACAATCAAACAGCTCACCTAGGGGTAATAACTGTTGAAATATACCATTGCACAGACTCCTGATAGCACTGCTCCAAGCTGAACAATGTTAGTGGAAAACTGTCTTATAGTCCGAACCTCCCTGTGTGCAACATGCTCATTGGATGACACTTATATATGTCATGGGCATCCCTCTCTGACAACCAGCATCACCTTTCTACAAGAAGAAATCTAGCTTACCTGGCCTGAAACCAGAAATTCATGCTGCACAGTATGTGAAGCAAAGGTCCAAGGGTTTGCCCTAAATCCGCAATGAACATGCCAAATCACTGGCAGAACATAAATGAGACATATTAATAACACTCATAAATGTGGCATCTATGTGATTCGTCTCTAAATGCAATAAGCAGCTTCCAAGACAGAATGAATAGTGTGACCGACCTTTCTACAATCTTCTTCATTTCCATGGCATATTCTCTCTTGTCTGTCTGAGCCCTTAGTGCCCATACAGCAGGGCCTTTGGAGCGATTCAGTACCCTCTTTTGCAAATAGCATCTGTCATTGAGAGCACAGTATTAGTTCAATCAATGTGAGAGAGAGGGAAGGTCGAAGAGAGAGATAACCATTCACCATCCCCTCCTGATGTGACTATGACTACCTTTCATAGTCGTGCAAGCCCTCCCAAAGCCAGTACTGGGGTGTTCACCGTGAAGAATACCAGCCCAGCCCAAAATCGAGCAAGAACAGCTCACAAAATCCCAGACACATTGTTATCTAATCTTTTAATGAGAAAATGAAGAACATCAAGAATATTGAACAGAAAAACACAAACGCCCACTCACAGAAAACTACATCAAAAGACTCCAACCGTTGCTTGGAGACATACACGCGAGAGAAGGAAAAACAAAATACATATTTTGTCCACAAGGGAGAGCCAGGGGTTAGGGCTACCATTCCAAAGAAGCTGTCATAGGCACTAACATGAAAGCATCCACATAGAATGAGTGAAATGGAGCAGAGTTCAAACCTGTCAGCCATCTTCCCTATTTCACCACCAAGGGCATCAACCTCATGCACCAACTGTGACTTTGCAGGGCCACCCACAGCTGGATTACAGGGCTACTCTTCCCCACCCAAAAATTTCGTGTCAATTTTCAACATTAGTATGAATTGCAGCTTTTATGAAAGTAACCCCTTTTCAGTAATACTCTTCATCAGGTCCTCACTGCTGATAACTTAGACCTTTGAAAACAGTATATAACTGAACATGTATACTTGAGAGCACTTGCTTGCATTCACTTGCTGATTGGTTGCAATTGGCATGCCATGATGGATCAACTCGTTATGCAAATCATGCACCACCAAATTCTACCACAACTTTCCAAAAAGCTTGCCACACCCAGAACTATGCAACCAAATGATGTAAGATCACTGACAGCAAAGCCTCACCTTCTATGAGAGCTGCCCCTCTTACAACAGGCACCGCAAGGCGAACACATCGAGAGCAGACATCACACAGGAGACATGCTGAATGCTACTTGCATGGTGAATATAGACCATGTATACATGATGCATGAGGTTGCCTTTCTCTCCATGGCAGGAGTGCCTTGGAAAATTGCAGCCATTCCCAATAAGCTACTGCTTGCATGAATGTCTAGTACCCTGGCATAAACTGCAAAAACTCAACAATGTTGTCGAAGACAAACCTGCCAGGCAATGCGATCCAGATTGAGCGTAAGCAAAAGAGTGCGGGCTCCCATGCGCGCTGCCGCAAGTGCTGCTTCACAGCCGGCATGACCTCCCCCCACCACCACCACATCGTATCTCTCTGCTTGTGAATTGCCATCTAAAAGATCCAAAAGCCTGAATTAAGGGACAAGAATTGGATCATATAGAATGAAACCTTCAAAGACGAAAGCTGGTGTGACTGACACTGCAGAATTGGAAGACCGTTAGTTCTGTATCAGTAAGACAGTGATAGAATTCCAACACTCTGCAAATTGATTCACATGGTAACAATTCCCCAACAAGGAAAGTTACTTATGGACAGATTCAGGTATGAATTTGAGTTACTTCCTGCCAGCTACTTTCAGACAATGTTTGCTTCACCATCGTAGAGAGCAGTCCATTTCTCTATATGAGAACGACGTTTTCTTTGTTACGTAAATGAACTGGGGATCCGAACACGCAAGAGTGATTGTGTAATCTTTATCAAAGCGGCATTACCTGAGGTTGAAAGCAGAGACGCATTATCTCCAGATGCAGCCGAGGATGAAGCTCTAGTATAAGTCCTACCTATGTCCAGCGGTGCCGAGACTGATAAATATCCATTTCTACACAGGGAATCACGATGTTTCGATATCGTGCAGCCCGAAACAGAACCACTCCAAAGACCTTGCCCATGCTTCACGGAGTTTACGAAAGGCGATTTGAGGGTGCCAGATGCGCCCCGTAAGACGAGTCTCGCGTGGGAAATTACTACAAAATCCTTCCGGAGATGATTTAAGCGCAAAGAAGGTTTACAGAAAGAAGTATGCCGGTGGGTGGGCGAATCTATAAAGACTGAATGCAACGCACAGTTTTGATTAGAACTAGCAAATGGTTCACGAAAGGCTCCTAATTCCTGGAGAAACGGTGTACGGAGGTGAAGTGAGTGTTGCGTGGCAGGGTTGGAAGAAGGGAGAAAGGGCAGAGGTGATCGGATTGAGGAGAGAGAAGGCATTGTGTTGCATAAATGGCACCTAGCCATGTTCACCACAACACCTATCCTCGCTCTCATGCTGCCATTACCTCCCACATCACCACATCACTTGGCAGAGCTGAGCTCCCGAGTGTGAGCCAGAAACCCTAAACCCTTCCAGTCTGTTAGTCTATAATTAACAAGGGCCATCTTAGCAACAAAACCAAAAAAACAATACGTCTCGCTTGACCCATCAATGCAATCAGGGCCATGTGCTTCTCTCCAGTCAGCAATGTGAAAAATGCCTCAACACTCTAATTTGCCCAAGCATGATTAGAACGCCAAGATCTTCTCGCAACTTTGTGCTTAGCGCCAGCTAATGAAAATCTAGCGAAGTCGTGTAAGAGGTTGCGGGTCGTGATCTAAGCAAATGATGTTTTAAAGAAAGGCAAGCTTACTACGGATCGCAGGGGATGAAGGTCCGTAGGTGGAGTGTGGGTTTTCTGCGGGCATTCGAGTAGTTGCGTGCCACTTCACATTGTTCGCACAAAGTTGTGATATGATATGCATGCCCACATTCACCTCTCTCATCTTCATGCACCATGTTCACACTCAAATTTCAACCTAGGAATGCATCCTTGCTTTCTTTGCGCTGCAAGGGGAGATCTTCCGAAGTCGTTATCTGTCGAGCAGAAGACCAGATCCAGCCCATTTCAAGCTGGTGCAGGAGCGCTGAAGTTGCAATCTTTGGATCTGTTGCAGACAATCCCCAAGAGTGTCCGTAAAGGGCTTGATTGCAGGATGGTAATACGGAATAGTGCACAGCTGTTTGATGCACATCAGACTTGCGGAAAGGATAGTGACTCTGCCGTCGCCATTTCCTTTGGAAGAGGATCAACAGGCAACAAAAAGTGTTCAGGCAGTCACTGGGATGTGCGGACCCTACGTAAGGTAGGGCATCTGGAAGAAGAGCTGCACATTTTGAACTAACCAGGCATTCGGGCATACTCCAATACTTACGTGTGTGTGTGTGTGTGTGTGTCTTGCAGGAGTGCATCACCAGGAAACATGTGGCGGGAGGGGTTCTAGTGATGATTCAGTCCATCACTACGAAATGCCGTCGGGAGATTTCAAGCTATCTGAAGGCCTTGGGGATGAAGATCATCAAAACGTGGAATGGTGTGAACAGCCTGTACCTGGCAAAGGGTGACTGCCCGGGACAAATGGTAAAACTCATTCTCTTTTCTGCTTCAATTTGATTGCAATTTGGCCCCTCCGGAACTGAGTGCGTTGACGCACTCAATTCCGGATGGGTGCAATCGCTCTCATCTGAGTGGGATTTTGAATCGTATCTTATCTTATTCGTGATGTCTTTTTGAGCAGACCCGCCTTTTTGAAGTCGTGTGTCTCGTCAGGATTCGCCCAGCTTCCACTCCTACGTCAGTGAAGGAATTCAGGCTTCATGGGGGAGGCTGTTTTATCAACGACAGGTTTGATCCTGTGGTGGACGACAGTGCATGCCCACATTATCCAAACTGCAGACAACCCTACTCAACACCTTCTCACCATGTCTGCCGAGTGCGGAAGCGGAGCGGATGCATATGAAGTGTTTGACAAATTGCCTGATTGAGATTATTGTGCATGGAATATAATGGGAGGCTTTCGAGATGTATGAGCAAATGCAATGGAAAGGGGTAATGCCGAACAGGGTCACGTTCATTTGTGTTCTTAATGTGTGTGCCAGGCTAGGAGACCTGGAAAAGGGCAAAGAGGTCCATGCTGACCTCACCAAAGCTGAAATTCCGCCAGATATAATTCTGGAGACTGCCCTTGCTGACAGTAATGTGGGACATGAAGGATGCACGGCAAGTGTTTGATAATATGGCTGAACCAAACGTTATCTCATGGAGTGCACTGATAACAGGATATTCTCAACATGGGTGTGGTAGTGAGGCTTTTGATATCTATGAGCAAATGCAACGGAACGGGTTACACTCAACAGGATTACATTCATTTGTGTTCTCAATGTGGGTGCTAGCCTGGGAGTCCTGGAAAAGGGCACAAAGGTCCATGCTGGCATTATGAAAGCTGGACTCCTGGCATTCGTAAATTGGGAGAATACCCACGTTGATATATATGCCAAATGTGGGAGAATGAAAGGGCATGGGGGTGGAAGGGAGGCGGGAAGGTGTGAGGCCCAGCTGGGTCACATTTGTTTGCCTAGTCAATGCTTGTCCCAGTATAGGAGCCTTGGAAAAGGGCAGAGAAAATCACTCTGATATTGTGAAGGCAGGAATTGCATAGTCTGTCAAGTTGGAAACAACCTTTAAACCTGTGTGCAACATGTGGAGGCCGTACAGGAAGCACGGGGAAGTGTTCGACAAAATGGCTGCACAAGGTGTAGTCTCATGGAGTGCAATGATTGCAGGAAATGCTCCACATAGGTGTGGTAGGGAGGTGGTCCAATTATTTGAACAAATGCAACGTCGAATATTGTCACCTTCGTATCTCTGCTCTCGGCATGTAGCCATCTGGGCCTGTGGATGAAGGCTGTTATTACTATCCCTCTATGATTCGAGATCATGGCCTCACTCCTACAGTGGAGCGTTTTGGCTGCATGGGGGGCCTTCTGGGTTGTGCAGGGAGATTGCATGAGGCAGAGGGCTCAAATTTATAAAATGCCAATCCAACCTGATGCTGGTGTGAGAAGCCTCCTGGCACGCAGAGTTGCGAGCTCCAGCGAGCATAACAATCAAATCCAAACTCAATCTTGTCTAGGGCCTGCAGGATTCATGATGATGTAGAGGTAGCAGAATGTGCGGCCAAAAGCATTCTCAAGAGTGATCCAGAGCAGGCTTCAGGTTATGTGTTGTTATTGAACATTTATGCTACAGCTGGTAGGGGGGAATATAAAGCAGGCATGATGGAGGGCAGAGGTGTCAGAAAGGAGACAGGGCTCAGCTATATTGAGGTCGGGAACAGGATGCATACATTTGTTGCAGGTTAAACATCGCACCGACATCTTGAGGAGATCCATGCTGAGCTGAAGAGATTGTCTGTGGAAATGAAGCAGGTCCGGTACATGCATGATACTCCCTTTGCATCGCATGGTATGAGGAAGATCAAAAGAGGTTAGATAAATATGTGTCTGTGCAATTGTAGTATATCAAACCACAAGTCTGCAGATCTTACTTTGAAGGACATTGTGGTATTCATACCCCTCAAGCGACAGATCTTGCACCATAGGCATGCAACCTAGGCACAATTTTTTCAACACACAATGTCTTGGCCCTTTTCTTGGCAGCTCGGGCCACCAGCTTGCCACCAAGAAAAGCTGCAAGGGATGCTTGTAAAATTCATAGAAATTAGAGTTGTGAACTGCTGGCAGCTTGTTAGAAAGATCTAGTTCTGTTTCCTGTTCTCTCCTGGAGTGCCAAAACAGTTGGATCCTGTCTTCTCGAAGTAACTTGCATAGTAAGTGATGAAGAAGAAATGGATGAGGAAATGATTATGGAATATTCCATTTTTCATATCTAGAAAGAGAGCAATATGCCAATGAGGGGAGGGACCTACGGTTTTCCAGCTGGATAACTTGTGAAGGGACTCTAGCAAAGCACAGCAGAATTTGATGGTAAGTACTGTGCCACGGCCCAGCTAGATCTATGGTAGGTTAATGTGGTGCTCATTTCCAAATGCAAGTCTTTCTTTGAAGAGGTGTACGGTCCAAGTCAGTTTGTTTCCTCACCAACCTATCAGATCTGAAAAACCGTTTGTCGTTCAATCATATACTTGAAGTGATGTTACAACAGATGTGCACGTGCTGAGATCGTTTCTTGAAGGGGGAAGTATTTGAAAATGTACAGATAAGACTTCTCGTAAGCATTGTTAATATGTTACAAATGAGGTACCAATGTATGTACATGTCGGATTCACAAGTCCGAGTGGTGTTCGCAGCACAGAAGCTGTTCAGCCCTGAATTGACCAAACCTTCGACAGACCTATTTGTCATGGTATGCTGTAACCAGGCTGATCGCGGGTGGGCTCAATCCTGCAATGTTCCAGTCATCCTCTCCTGGGGCTCTGCATAGAGCAGTAGCCTCTGTAAATTTGTTTTGACCGTTTATCCTTTTGGATCACAAATGATGGTGGCTCGATATCCATCGAGATCACTTTTTCCCAATAGAGGGAAATGCTATGACTATCTAGAATGATGTGGGCAAGAGCCGTGTAAATAAGAGCCTCGGAAGGCGGCTCTTATACTAATCTTGAGAGGGCCTCCTCTAATAGAATTCTGCAAGTATGCAGTGGAGGGCTTGGAACTTGTGCTCAGTGTTGTTCGCTCCTTGGTCGCCAGCAGGTACGCCCTCGGACGATTTCGGTATTCTCTCCCTGAGTGCGAAGTAAATGAGTAAACTGGCTACAAGTCTCGACCGCCATTCCAGACCTTCGGAGCTGGGATGTGAAAGCCTCATCAGCGTGACTTCCATTCATGTGCAAATGCTCTCCAGAGCTACCATTTCCGTTTGTGTTAAGCTCTGCAGTTTGTGGCGCAGTGTCTGCTGCCTCGGGTCTTGTGAGGGACTCCACAACGTCAGAGCTGGTGCATTCGCGTCGGTACTCCAGAGTCAGGCTGGTCAATTCGTGAGTCTCAAAGTTTACTGGCGGAACACTCTGTAGTACCCAGCTGATGTACTTGAGGTTGCTCACATGCTGATTTACGTCCAAATCTTCTCTGCAAGAAATGAGGTTAGAGCTTGTGAAGTCGGCTGTGTCGTCAGTCAGTTTGACAATCTTCGGGCAAATTTGGGACGGAGGAAAAGCAGAGCGGGTTTCAATGAAGCATGGTTCAATCTCGGCTCTAACTTCGTCAGGAATCTTGGAGAGGCGCCGTGTGTCTTCGTGCATCATCACCCATGTGCTGGTTGCACGAGCGAGGACCTCGCCAGTTTGATAGCTCCGCATCACCCAGTCGCGTCGCATTCCATTCTTGCCAGCGCTCGTAACCCAAGTGTCTATCTCCACTACTTCAGGCCAGGCAGGGTACCGCTCGACTTCCACATGCATTTTTGTCACCACCCAGATCAGCCGGCAACGATTCATGGCGCGTGTTGCTCCAAAGCCATCCCCGCTAATACCTAACAGCGACACGTGACAAAGTGCCATTTCTTGAAATAGACTAAACAAAGTATCAATCGACGTTGCCTTGTTTGCGCCCACTTCATACGACCGAATTACAAATATCTGTCTGTACATCAAGCAATCCTCCACAAAACCTCCTTGGCGCAGTTTATGCAAGGGGGTCATCTCTTTTCTTCTTCTCTCCGTTTCCTCCAAGCTTCTTGATCTCTGGAGCTTGGCGCCTTGATATGTGAGAAGTTCCTCACCCGAGGTGCCCGAGAATCCTGATGACCGTCCTGCATGAGGAGGAGAACTGCTCCATGTACCCAACCTACCCGTGGAACTTCCAGCGGAAGTCAAGTTATCGGCAAGCCTTCCAAATTCCCACAAGGAATTCTCATTCAGCTGATCTGACGTAGGTTCCAATAGAGTTGCATGGATGCTTTGAGGTTTTTGTTTGGAGGAGAATGACGATGTCGATATTGCGGGTATCCCCGAAAATGTCAGCGAATGTTGGACTTCTGAGGAAGACAACTTCCTCGCTGGTGTTGTGATTCCAGGAAGGGATTTCCACGAAGCCATTGAGTTCAATAGAGCCTCCATGATATTGTCAATAAAATCAGCTGCAGATAATCGGCCGCGTTGGATCCTCTCCGCGTGCTGAAGTTGGAATTGAATCTTGAGTACTGAGCTCTCTATTTGTCACGTATAAGTATTTGAATGTGAAAGTTTTAAGTTTCACAAATCCGTTCAATCCCACTTTCACTCTTTAATTCAGCTCGGATCAGGATAGAGTGCATCTAGACAAGGCTATTACTACTCGGCTCTCTCAACTCTCGCTTGCTGTAGAGCCTGAGTGTGTAGCAGCAAAGAGAGCTGGGCCGTTATGTAGGCACAAGCTTCTTCCAACAAACGCGCTGTGTTGTGTCAACGCGTCGTTCTACCCACCAACTTGCGTTTATTTAAAATCGTCCCCGGGTCACCACCTTCCATCCGACCGCGTAAACGCAGGGCCCGTGGCCATCGAACAAGGGGGGAGGCTGGCGGGACCCGGGGAGATGGCGGGGCAGTTGGGGGCAGGAATGGCAGGCCTTGACCGGTCGTGGACACTAGTCAACAACCACGACCTCTTACGTCTGCTTTTGGAGATGGAAGAAAAGAGGTGTTTTTTTTTTTGGGATGATCAAAGATTTTAATTTGATCATAATTTTTTTTTGCAACCCTTCTTCTTTTTAAAAACAGAAGAGAAGAATTTTTTTAAATATTAGAGAAAAAAGGCATGCAGCCATGGATCCTACCAACATTTTTGAAATGTAATAAATATTCGTGAAATAATTTATTGGCTCCTCCCTCCGCCTTGGTTATTTGTAATCTAGGATTAGGGCCAACTTCCATGTCTCGGCCGTCCCAGCCAAGTTATCCAAGGCTGATCGACGTCGGTGGAGCATGGCCGACTTGGTGCGATGGATGGTTGCTCTTATGTGCATAGGGTTCAAGAGGATTCGGGCAGTAGGTCTGCCTGGCTGTCCAAGGCGCCCCCGACCAATTGAGCCGGTCAAAGGTTGGTCCCGCAAGCAAAGAGTAGGGCTTGCAAGCAATGTGCACAAAGGTGACCTTCACAGCAGGTAAAAGAGATATGGTAACCTAGTACAGCAGGTCAAAAGCGATTACCAGTATCGGCCATAATCTCTGGCGCCAAATTCCCAAGTATTGCGCTCACCGATATCTGGGCGTCAAATTTAACGCATGGAACCAAGGTGTCACTTTGGTCATCTAGTGCCAACTTGGCCAATACATGGAAGTTGGCCCTTAGAGCATAACCAGCAGTGGCGCGGTAAATACACCAACAGCATTATACTAGCCCATTTTTGGCCCGGAGCCCATATAGTAGTGTGGCAGCTAGTGTGAAGGCCAGCAGCATGGCAGCAAAACCCCCCTCCCCGCTGGGCGCATGGCTGAGATGCGCACCAGGCTGAGATGGGAATTCCAAAAAGGCCTTGATGTGAAATGCATCGCAATTCACTTGATCACCCCCTAAAAGTGCGCAATTCAATTGAATTGCAAGGGCAATTCAATTGAACTAACCCTAATTTGCAATTCAATTGAATTGTTGGCACACGATTCAATTGAATTGCGAATTGGCAATTCAATTGAATTGTAATCTATAATTTTTTAACTTATTTTTGTATATAATATATAATATATATGTACATGTATGTATTCAAATTATATTTATACACATATAAGAGTATAAGCTAAAAATACATGTTGCCCGTCTATTCTTGCTGGCCCTCTTTCTTGTGCCCTTGAGGAAATTGTGGAGTTGTGAAGCCACCCTCAGCCTCAGCGAGAAAGGGAGAGCCAGAAACGGAGACAGATCAGCAGCTTCATGTGATTCACTCGCAAAAGAAACATGGCTAGCTCCGAAAAAAACAGACAAAATCAAACCTGACAATTGATGAAAGGTTTCCCCTGCATCACCATGTAGTCCCCTAACACTAGTATCTGGCCCAGGACAAAGAAAACAAAAAATATGTTCATCTTGAGAATTATCAAAAATTTCGATACCCTTACAAAGTTATCATGTTGAAGTTGGGATGTGTGTTCCATATAAGTTTAATATATCAAACTCTTACACGTTGATATTCTTACATTGGTATCATGTTTGGTATATGTACATAGCCATATATTGGCACCAACATCCACAAAGAGGGACAATCCCGTTTTTACAAGCGCTTCGTGACTTCCTCTCTCTCTCTCTCTCTCCCTCTCTCGCTCTCCCTTAGGCTTATCTTGGGCTCAAGCCTTACCACGGGCAAAGGATGGACAGACGGACAGCAAGAATAGACGGGCAACATGTATTTTTAGCTTATACCTGTGTATGTATATATGTATAATTTAAATATATACATATATGTATTATATACAGAAATAAGTTAAAAATTATAGATTACAATTCAATTGAATTGTAGTCAGCAATTCAATTGAATTACCAACTAGCGGTCAATTGAATTGTAAATTAGGGTTAGCTCAATTGAATTGTCCTTGCAATTCAATTGAATTGTGCACTTTTAGGGGGTGATCAAGTGAATTGCGATGCATTTCACATAAGGCCTTTTTGGAATTCCCCAGGTTACATTGACATGTGGGCCCTGCCACCTACCACGCCACCTGTCAACACATGTGAGCGAGAGTGCCTGGATAAGAGTTGCCATGGGGGGGGTTTGGGGACGGCAACGAAATTCTAGATGCCATGCTTGAGGTGCGGATTTGCAAGATGGCCGGCACTATGAGGAGTGGGGTGGTGCTGCTGGGGACAGGGGGAGAGGCCCGAAACCACCGGCCACGGGCAGAATGGAGTTGGCGCGCCTGAAATGGCCGCTGCTTGCCATGCTCTTAGCCTCCAGAGAAGGATTGTTCCTACATGGTAGGACCATTAACGACACATTAATTGCATGGTGCCATTAGCACATGCCCATGGCTCCATGCCCATGCCCATGCTAATGCTAGTTATGCTCCATGTTTTAGGGTGGCGGCTGGCATTAGGGTTTAGGCTATTTAAGGCGACGGCTGAGTCTTCGGTGTAGTTTAGTTTAGTGTGGTGCTTGCGTGAGTGTATAAGTTGCAATGAAGATGAGCTCTATGGATTACGCATGCTGAAAAAAATCGTAGAGTAGCAGTTTCTGCAAGTAATTAAGTGGTGCATGATCGGAGAAACCTGGACCACGGTTTCCACTACATAACACCATTTAAGTGGTGCATGATCAGATCTATTATGATTTAAGTACCTAGGAGAAATGTCGAGCACGGATTTCCAGCAAATGCATTTTTGGAAACCTCGAACGAGGTTTCTAGTAGACATGTACGTGAACTGTTAAGTGGTGCATGCTGAGGAAAACCTTAATCGCGGTTTCCACATAATGCTATAAGTAATTCAAGTGGTGCATGCTCGGAAAACCTTGACCACGGTTTCTGTTGGACCATAGCCTACCATTTAGTTGGTGCATGATCACGATATGCAGTATACCATTTAAATGGTATAAAAACCTCGACTGTGATTTCCACTAGACAATATGCTGCAAGCCATTTAAGTGTTGCATGTTTAGGGAAACCTCGGCCGAGGTTTTGATAAGCCGAGCATGACACGTATGCCTTAAGTATTATATCAATGCAATTGTGGTAAAAATTTTGAACAAACATTGTAATAGCTTAAGAATGCTCATGGAAACCTCTATTGCAATTATCCCTCATCATATTAATTTGTTGATAAACATTACAAAAACCTCCAATGCCATGAAGTTTTCATGAATGACTTCAATATCTAAACACAATTATAGGTTTTATACTCGCCGCAATCAGATGCGGTTGTGTCATCAGAGAGAACTAGAGAAATATGAATTAAAAAATTAATTAAAGATTTCTGAAGGCTAATTTGGCTAAAAATGTAGTTGTAGTGACTAAAAATATGAAGTTTGCAAATCTGAAAACTGAAGTCTATAAAACTGAGAGAGAAAAGAATGAACACATAGCAATGGCAGCTTGCACAATATTGTCAAAGTAATCAGAAAAAATTGAATTAAAAAATTAATTGAGACGTCTGAAGGACAGGCTGAAAATCTTGTTGTAAACTGAAAATTGGAGTCTGTAAAACAGAAAACGGAAGTCTGTAAAAAACACATATCAATGGCAGCAAGCTGCACAATATTGTCAAAGAATTATATATTGCAATGAAAAATCAAAAACAATTCACAAAAATAGATTACTAAAATCCAAACATGTTGTGTGGGCTATGATATCATGCAAAGAATAGTTTACGAATAGTTTCTATGTGAAACATAGTGACATAGTTCCTAATGACTCACCTAAATGAACGTGCTCTTCTTTGACATCCTTTCATAGGGAGTAGTTATGAACATTGACCTAAATGAAAGACCTAAAAAATGATATGAATTATGAAATACCCAAAAATGAAAGACTTTTGTTTTGGGTCTGAATTTATGTCACATTTTTATATTTCATCCCCACTAGGGTAGCATGTGCCGTTGGCCAAAGTGTGAAGAATTGAAATCCAAGACCAAGTGCAATTTCCTAATATGTATCCAAGTGTGTCTCCTCTGTTAAGACCCATTTAAGCCCAAGTGCAATCTCATATGTATCCAAGTGCTTCTCCCATGTAGACCAAGTGCGACCTCCAATGTCATGGCAACACTTAGTTTTGTAATTTAGTTGAATTTTCAGCGACCAAAATTGTTCATAATTCTATAATTATTGTCCAAATTTTGTGAAACCAGTGCAACCTCCAGTGTCATTCCAACAATTGATTTTGTAATTTAGTTGAATTTCCAGTAACCAAAATTGTTTATAATTCCATAAGCCTCGGACCAATCATTGTTGCAGGAAAGCCCACTTTGCTATTTTTCACGAATTTCCAGCGACCAAAAGTACTTGAAATTCCATATCTCCCACACGGCAGGTCCAAAAATCATGAGACCAAGCCGGTGTACCCTCCTCATCGAGGGCTTTCCAATGGTACCAAACACCAGCGTTGGGGCCCCGCAGTTTGGGACATCTCAACGCTACAAAACAAACAAACAAATTGACTTGCTTCATAATTGATATGGCTACTAATTAGTGCAGTTAGTGATGAGTATCAGATTAAAATCTCCTCTTGATACACATGTGGAAACTAGTGATGAGTATCAAATAAAAATCTTCTTTCGATACGCATGCGAAAACGTGGGAAGTGTGAGTGATGTAGAGTTGTAGAAGGAGTTTGCAGATGAATTCCTTGCTGTAATGAAGAAGCTCATTCTTCATCAGTCAGTGAGTGGGGTGATGGGAGGGACTGGCAGCTGGGATGGATAAGAAACTTGAAAGAAGCTAAGTTTTTTCGGGGCTCTCTCACCGCAAACTGCGGAGCAAGCCACCCCCCTCTTACTTGCAACTCCCTCTCTTAGAGCATTCACCTAGGAAAAATCGGGAACATCGGCAAATTCACAGTCAGAGCTATTTTCCGGGGATGATCTGAAGGGCATTTGAAAAATCTCTCTTTTCATTTTTAACTAGGGTAGCCTGTGCCGTTGGCCCAAGTGCAATCTCCTATGTATCCGAGTACGTCTCCCATGTCCAGGCCCAAGTGCGACCTCTAAGGTAGCCTATGCCGTTGGTCCATGTGTGAAAAAATTAAAATCTAAGACCAAGTGCAATTTCCTATGTATCCCTGTGCGTCTCCTATGTCTAGGCCCATCTAAGCCCAAGTACAATCTTCTATGTATCCAAGTGAATCTCCAATATAGAGGCCCAAGTGTCCAAGCCCAAAACTCAATTTTAACTAATTCTGGATTTTTTCGTTAATTCCAGACCAAACTTAGTATACGTGACAATTTAATTTAACAAATAACATGTGAAATAATTATATTTAATTATTTCACTTCGAAATTGAAGTTGAACTATTAAAAATTCTAATTCTTGAAAGTTTGTAATACAAATGAGAAATCTTTGGAACAAAATTGATGAGTTAAGTCAATTTCATTCACGTGTTCAACTTTGATAAATGGGTCCCCTAGAAAGCCCTTCACACAAGGAGAGAGAAAAAGTCAAGACTCTTGACGAAAGACAAACCGTCGGACTCTATAATATTTGCATGATATCATAGTCCAATATATCAAAGTGAATCACATTGAAAAAATTGATAATCTAGAATATTCATTGATGTTAACTTCATGAAATTTTTTATGCAGAATTGACATCATTTGTCAACATAACCCTAACTATAATGTAATAAGAATAAAAACAGATTTGAGTAAATATTAGTAAGCTTTTCAATTTCTCATTCTATTTAGAGTGCACTAATAATAGTACACTTGAAAATAATATCCTAGAAACCCTAAACCCTATATATGATGTGAAGAGAAATTTAATAGATTTAAGGTAACATATTAGTAAGCTTCAAAAGGAACAAACATTTCTATTCATGAAATAAGTTACAGTGCCCTAATCATAGTACCAATACCCTAGAAACCCTAAACCCTGATGTAAAAACAAAAAAAAATATTTAAATATACATTAGTAAACCTTCAAAAGATAATTGTCAACACACATTTAACACATAAATCCATACATATAATTGTCAACACACACTTATTAGCATATTAGTACATGATATCCACCATGTCAATGCCTAAATTTCTGATAATGACATCCCATCCATACAAACATGACATCCACCTCATAGTGTCCATTATAATGCAATCATGTGGTAACTCATACAATTGATTAGTGTATTATTGATAGATATTGTCAATACATATTTACCGATGCTGAGACCGTATGCACACACTAACCACCTAATGCCCAATACAATGTTTTCTTGTCGGTCCTACAATTAATTAGTTACACCAATGTGTGTTCTTGACAAAAATAATTCGCAACATACACGTATATATGTAACTTATCCACTAGGGCAGAAGTCTTACCTACATTTCTAATAATGACGCCCGTGCCATACAAACATGTCCATCTTATCATGCCCACTATAATGATATGTTGAGTTCACCTATCATAATTCCTACAATTAATATACACATAATGCCTAAAATAATATTTTCTGAATGTTCAATAATTTAACACCTGAGGAAGATTTCCAGAGTACAAAATGATATGTCATACAATTCAAATCACTATCACATTGTAGCAAAAACAACATCAAGATAAAAATAAAATAAACATACAACTACTGAATCTGATAAAAAAAATTTGGTGACACGAATCCTATTATTAAAATCAAACTTTTGATTGAATTGACGTCAATGTGTCATTGTTAACATATCATACATCATGGTTAATGTCTTCAGATTGTTCGAAATTACGCAAAGAACTTGTTTATGCGTCGCATTGGATATTCGCTTTATCGATATTAGCTTTTGTTTTCTCTGCCTCTTTGACACTTATCCGCTTTGTGCTTGACCTCGTAGTATTCTTTCTCGCGGGCATGGTCCAAACAACGGTGTCAACATGGATCCACTGTGGAGGATCACTACAACAGATTGCGGCTTTTATGACTCCCATGGTTTGTGGCAGATATGCCATTTGCAGTCGTAAATGCCTTTTGAAGTCATAACATAGATCAGGACGAAGCCGTTTATGCGACTGTATGACTCCGAACTTTGCGCAACACGGGTCAAACACCCTTTGACCAGGAATATTGCCATGGCGGATATGACTACCAGTCAGGGTCATGCCCATACTAGAATGACGTGTGCATATTGCTAGACGGACATATGACTTCATGACTGCCACTCTAATGCATTATGCCAGATCATCACATGTTGTGATGACATGGAGAGTCTGTGACATGGAACAACTTATGAGGTGTCTACATATGATTGGTTAAGTGGTTTTGATATTGTGGTGTGGGGGATGCAAGTGAAGGGAACGGTTGCACACGAAGCAGATTAGTAGGCCGTTTGCGCTTTGTGGAGAAGAATGGAACGTGAAGCCAACATGCTAGAGAGGCGATCTGGAACCGCATCTGTTTGTGACGTTACGTTCAAATGGCAACGTGCATTTTAGTGTTTGTTGATCGCGGACAACATCAAAAGCAAGCCTCATACTGCGGAATGACAGACGAACAAATGATGCATTCAGGGGATAGGCAAATTCATGCAAATCATAGATTTCACTCATGACAGTGATGCAAAACATTGCTCAACAAAAGTCTTTGACCAGTGACCAAGAACACCAACAAAATATGAAATCCAAGACACTCTAACATATTGCCTTGTGCAATCTGCGCTGTAGCAGGCCGTCCCGGAGCTCCACGCCGTGTGGTACTGGAATAGAAGCTTTGCAATACGGGCTGTTCCGATCCACCCACTTTGCCATGGGGGGGTGTTCTAAGAATGGGAGAGCCCATGAAGAAAGCTTCTTGTATGATAAAACAACTGAGATAACAGCTCATGTTCTTCTCTCTAATGTTCATATCCCCAATTACCTACCCCAAGCTAGAACAGCAGCATGATGACATCAGGAAAATGATGTGGTGCAAGGCATGGAACACCTGCAGGGCACCAGCAGTGTAGTGCTGAATGTACTGCACCCTGCTCGAGCCATTCACAGATGGGGGACTGTACAAGTGAGTCAGATGGTGTTAGCTGGGGCATGAGAGAAACTGCCCATAAAATGCATCTACGCAAAGAACCCATTCAACCAACCAGAGCATCATCTATGCGGATTGCCGGATTCTTTTGGGGGAAAATGCAAATATGATAAGTAGGGACTAAGCTTAAAAGCACTCCACTGGTATTCAATGGTCCATAAACACGAGCCTGCCCAATATAAGACCCACAAAATCACTGGGGCAATTATGTAATGTAAACAGGAAGGCACATGCACTTTGTCAACAATGTACCCAAAGGCAGAACTGATGTGTAAATCTGCACGCCGTTCCAAAGTCTATAGTGACATAAATGTCATGTCACGTTGCCAGACAGACACGCCATGTAAGTTGGACACCTCCAACACCCTGCTACAAGGACACCCCCAAGGGCAACCCTTAGTGCCAGTCTTATGAATCCCAAAGTCGTACCTCATTCTAGGTACTAGTACACATCCACATCAACCAACTCCTCATCACTAGACTCTGAATCTCCATCGCAACTGTCCTCCGTGGGACATGGATGTGCTTCCTCAGATCGCATGTCTCTGTAAAGTGAAGCAACCTCTTCAGGTGTCACTTGGATGGTCTGGCCCACCCTGTCAGCAGCAACATTCGTCTCTTCAATGTGATTAGGGGCTAAGAGGCCTGATACACTTGCAATATCATCGTTGCAAATGCTCACATCACAAACAGCCCTGCGTGACCTGGGGTTTTTTTCCAGCACCACGTTCCATCTCGGTTCATTCACACACTCAGAGAAAAAAACTTGCTCGACCTGTGATGGGAGCACAAAAGGCTGTTCAAGTGGAGGCAACAAGTGGGTCCAGCCCGACACTGATTCCTCCTCTCCTGCATCCCACACTCTCCGCCTAGTAGCATCAACAGAAGACAAGTACTATGTACAAAATCCCAATGCCTCGTCAATCACGTAGCCCTCCGCCATACTGCCCTCAGGCTTCGCCAAGTTTCGCACATACCCTTTAAAATCCTTCATTGCTCTCTCCACCGGGTACATCCACCGAGAAGCTACAGGTCCACACAAATCCAGCTCATCCACCAAGTGGATAAGTAAATGTGTCATAACATCAAAAAATGAGGGTGGGAACTCTTTCTCCAGAAGACAAAGAGGCACTGCCACCTCCTTCTTCAATTCCTCATGCTCGGTGGGATCAATCAATTTTGCACAAAGCTTGCGAAACACACGAGACACTCTTAGTATGGCATTGCGAACCCCAGGCGCCATCAACCCACGTAGAGCAAGTGGGAGGATCTGTTGCATTAGCACGTGATAATCATGTGACTTCAATTGGCTCAACTTTTGTTTGACCACATGTTTTTTGAAAGCAGAGGCATAGCCAGTGGGTACTTTCAGATTCGTGATAATCTCTAGGAACACCCGCTCCTCTGGTTTTGTGAGCACATATGGCGCATCAGGCATTACCAATGTATCCACTCTGGTGGGATGGCGTCGTAACCAAAGAGGCTTTCGAATGCCTTGCAATTCCAGATCGCAGCGAACTTTCATCGTGTCTTTTTCCCCGAAAAGAATCTTCATTATGTTCTCCGTCACGTTCTTCTCGCAATGCATGGTATCAAAAGTGTGGCGGATGATAAGATGCTGCACCATGTGGTCTAACAAATTAGGCACATTGCAATGTAGTCATGAATGATGTTAACAGCACAGGTTGAGTAAACAAACAATCATGCACAATGAAAACCAATGCACTGTTATGTTCCCAAAACACAGGTGTGGTAATCGCACCTCCCAGTAAGGCAAGTCAAACAGAATGGACAATCGTTTTATGCCATGGAGCTTGGAGGGATCGTTCTGTGCGCCTACAGTCCCACCATCATCAATCCATTGTTTGTAATGTCGTGCACGCTCCTTGATTTCGGTGGCTGTCACTGTATGTGGAGCAGGTCTCATGTCTCGCGCCCCATTAAAAAGTCTGGATCTTCTATAGGCATGATTGTGGGGAAGATACCGTCGATGCCCCTGGAATATCAATTTCTTGCAAGCTGGGGAATATCTGGAATCGACTTGAGGTCCACATGCTGGACAAGCAGAGTACCCTTGGTGAACCTGACCTGATAACAAGCCATAGGCGGGGAAGTCATGTATGGACCACATGAGGACTGCACGCATGGTAAAAGCCCGCTCTCCTTCAATGGCTGCCACATCCATGGCTGCAACTCCCACCCACAATGTCGTTAGCTCCTCCACTAGTGGTTGCAGGTAAACATCCACATTTTCACTTGTCACAGATTCCTTTCCAGGAATGGGGAGTGTTAACATGACAAAAAAATTCTTCGTTACCAACCATGGAGGTAGATTATAATTGAGCACCATGATGGGCCAGGTGGACCAACTCGCGCATTTTGTGCCATAAGGATTGACCCCATCCAGTGCCAATCCAAGACGCAGATTTCTTGGATCTGAAGCAAAATCCGGCCATGTGTTGTCAATATGGCACCAAGCCTTACTGTCTGCAGCATGCCGGACCATGCCATCTGCACTTCTATGATTGTTGTGCCACTTCATGAGCTCTGCCAGCGTCTTAACTCGGAACATCCGTTTCAATCTAGGTATGAGAGGAAAGTATCGCAACACCTTCTTGGGCACCTTCCCACGGCCGTCCATGTATCGAGGACTGTGGCACTTGGGGCAATTTGCAGCCTTTTCCAGGTCTCCACGAAACAATACACATCCACGCTCACAGGCATGGATCTGTTTGTATCCTAGACCCATCATGGCGATCATATTTTTGGCCTCATACTGCGATTTGGGCAAGGTGTTTTGTTTGGGCAAAATCTCCAGCCTCAACAATGAAAATAACTCATCCACAAATGCGTTGGTACATCTGTGAGTGGCGCAAGAATTGAGCAACATCAATGTGGCAATCAATCGGCTGTGAACGCTCCCATCGTATAAGGGGATTTGGGACTCTCGCATGAGTTTTTCATGGTGAAGATAATTTGGCGCGCCTACTTCTTCTCCGCCCATATTTTCCCCATCAGGCATTTCAGAGGGATTTGCGCCATTCTCAACAGCCTCATCATTGTCCAAGTGAAGGGCATTTGGGGCAGGTGTGGGATTCTCCCGGAGGGTATCTGATATTTCAAATGCATCTTGCACAGCACGGGCAATCTGGCCCCGTAGCCCATTGCCGTCTTGTCCCTCCAAATTGACGTCGTTTGCAACACTCTCTACACTACATTCAGCCTCCACTTTAGAGTCGGATGTAATGTAGCCCCGTGAACGCAAATGAAAATCAGAAATTGGGATACGATGAACAGGCTTTTTTCAAAACTCCCAGACTCTGAAATTTCATTTAAACACTGTCATGTAAGCAAACACAATACGTAGAATTGCACTAGTTCAATAGAGGTGATGCTGCAAGTCTCCCCCGCACTTGCGAATCAGGAGACGAAATTGGTCGGCCACAGTCTTCATTTCGAAGCAGCTTGTGGAGCTCACACACAAAGACAAATGAAAACTACTCTCATATAATACGGCAAAGTAGGAACACAGTTCGAATCGAAAAACAAAACAAACATACCCTCTGTGATAGAAATTGACATCCCCACATACAGACAGCTATCTTCACATACCGACAAAGTGAAAGCTCTCAACAAATATGCCCAAGTGGGCAGTGCGTTGAAGGCATGACACATGGCAACAAACTACCAAAAGCCCAAAATGCGGCCAGCCTTCCGACATGGCAGTCAACAGCGACCATGTAGTCATGACCCTCACTACATGCAGCACAACCAATGGAAGAACACCACGTAGTTGAAATGTCCATGATCCGCGGTCATGAAGTCATGGACATGACTACTCTGACGCACTACCAACTACATGACTCCATCACTACGACTCCATGACTCCAATACATCCAACGGAAGAACGACACGTAGTTCGGACTCCAGTCACTCCACGACTGTCCAAAATGCGGACATGCGCGGGCGTGCTGCGAGCATGTCAGAGTGCGTGCATCGTGCAAGGCGTATCGGGACTGTACACTGTCGAAGGTTTGGGTCCCTCCCATACTTTGTTAGGTGTTTTTGGCCATCGGTAGAAACTGCGGGATCCCTCCATGGCAAGTTCTGCAGTTGCACAATATTTTGCGGTGCCCTTGTGCAATGGCATGCGCCTCCTCTAGTCGCCACAGTTTCTCATCTTTCTTGCGCACACGGAGTCGTTGAGCTCTCAGCCGAAACCCCGCTCTCGTTGTGTACATCGTACTTACACAGGGGGGTGTGCAAGGGTCTTTGCAGCTGATGTCAAACTACCATGGTCAGGCCCTCCCCGTGCGGTCCCCTGACTGCGTATGAGAAGCTAAGGGAGACCTGCATTGCTCGCAACAAAGAGGTTGAGGCGGAGTTGTTTGGTTCGCACCCACTGTGAGTATACTGAGAGGCGGCTCACCCTACTGTTGTGGCCGCTATCTTGCAGGAGAGCATTGCAGGGGCTTGTCATTAGGGCATTTCTTTAAAAATGTTAGAGGTATACGGTTTAGCCTGGAATTGCCCTAGTTCTTGTCTTTTGGGTTTACGAGTTTTGCTAGATTCCTAGTGTTGGGATTGCATTGCTAAGTACATAGAATGCTGGTTGTGAGGCGTCGCCTGTCTCCACACTATCATGGCGCACCATGAAGAGAGCGGGATTGGTTAGGGTTTGGCTTGCAGGCTTGTTGCTCCGAAACCAAAGCGTGCTTACCATCGACCTCCACTACCCACGGGACCACCCAGACGCAGTGGAAGGCTAAAAACAATGGCCGACGAGGCACGGCAGTATGAAGACAAGGACAAAGATTTGTTGTGTGTCCCTGCGGGCGAGCACACTGGCGATTCCAGCGAAGATGTCCTTTGCCACCCAGCTCTTGCACCCTCGCTTCCCCAGAAATGCCCGTCGCCAGCAAAATCACCATCTGTAAGCACCTGCTCACTATGACGCCACATCTTCAAAATTTGCATGTAGCAAGGAAGGGATGCCCGAGCATACAGGCAGTGAAACCCCACAATGGGATAGGAAATCAAGCCCTTCGCTATATCTTCATTGTGTACACAGTTTGGGTTAAAGTCAAAGGCTCTTACTAAGAGGTTGATACACAGTTATGTTTCTGTTTACAACTAAAATGCAATGTCCATTCAAATGAGTCCATCTACCCACTGATGCAAGTTCTTGTATGCACGCTTTGATACAAGCATGCCAATGGTTTGTGAGGTCTCCCCGTTAGGTAGGCTTTGGAATTGGCCGTGTAGATTTGGCAATGCCCTCACTTTTCAAGTTGGGTAAACAGAAGTGTGGGGCACCTGATGAGTCTGAGGGGATGAGGACCTGCTCATAGTAGGATGAGTACAATCAAAGCATTAAAATGGCAGGTGCACGGCGTTAGTTTTTTTGAAGTTGCCATGATATCTGTTGAATGCTTTGATTGACTTTGATGTTTGAATTGGTTTTTATTCTGTGCAGGCCAGGAAGAGGCGAGCTTCCATCGAAGGCGCTGCAGCTGTGGTGGGCAGTCCATCGGGGCGGGGGTTGTTCAAACAAGTCAATGCTGCTACAAACAAGTCCCCAAGCGCAGCAGGACCACCTCCACGACCTATTCCACAGTACCCTCCGTACACACATTACCCACATGCCTACCCCACCCCCGATAAGTATGGCGTTGCGGGCCCTTACAACCCGCACATCCAATACAAGCCCCCTCCAGGTGGTTACCCAGAGCAGCCATATGCCCATTCTCCTCCGCCTATTCCCCCTTACCTCCCAGACCCACATGCTTACCCGGCATCTACACGCCACCATACGAACCTTTTGGGCCATACGGTGGGCGATACCGTCCCGCCCCCCATTCCCCATGGCCACCCCCAGCTGCCCCACCACCTGAGGAGGCAAAGGAAGACATCCCTATGACCAAGAAGGACCGAGCTAATGCTTTGAGGCGGGCGAACAGGCGTGCCAGGGCAGAGGCAATCCGAAACCATGATGCGCGAGAGGAAGATGGACTCCCCCCTCAAGTGCTTCCGGTTGACAAAACTGGAGAGCCCATTGGACCAGCACGCAATACCTGGCATGCAGCCCTCAAAGGCCAGATGTGGCGTTTGTGTGACATGTCAATGCATATTGCAGCGCAGGATGAATCTGTCATTGAAGAAATATACAGGATTCTAAACTCTACATTTGCGTACACGCCACGTGGTCTTGACTATGAGCACATGAGGAAGACACTTGGCATTGCCTTGAAAACCCAAAGACACGAGATCCATGCATTGTACAAGGCAGGCGAGGGGAGGCCTGCGCATCTGAAGGAAGCTCATTGGGACAGGCTGGTATCGTATTGGCAGACAGCAGGATTCAGCGCAAAAAGTGCCCTCATGAAGGTTGCAAATTCATCAATCAAGAAGCCTTCAAAAACAGGACGTGGTGGGAAGGCATCTGTTGAGGCTCGGCTTGTAAGTTCACACACAGTCTTTTTGCCCTCTTTGCCTTGGCTGATTGTTGTTTATAATGTCAAACATGGTAAGTCCTGGCAGAAGAGAGTAGAAAAGATTCTCAAGGACCTAGACCTGGATCCGCAAGTCTTGACCCTGCTGGATAAATCTGACTTAGAGGCTGTAGTGTCCTCAGCCATGTCTGTTGCCATGAGATTGTGTGATGAAAATGAAGTTAGGCAGAGAACTTCCCTGAACTTGTTTCCAGTCAGTGACATGGGGGTGGACATCTTGGATGACCTCAAGGGTCTACCCACTCTTGGCACTACAGTGAAATTTAAACTCAGGGCAGGAAGCCTACCTTTGAACAGCAAATAGAAGCAGAGAGGAAAGGGAGAGTGCAATTGTCCGTTGTGTGGGCAATCTGAAGACAGTATTCATTTTCTGATACACTGTCCGGGGTTCTCTCACCAAAGAGATGCTCTCTTCAATTCAATCAAGGGAATTGTGCAAATCACACCCAGCAGATTGATGCTTGTGTGAAGGGTTTTCTAGAGGATATCTGGAAAACCCGGATTAATTCTTTATATGAAGGTAAGTCTTACTACCAACGTCAACCCCTGACTGAGGTAGGTTCTGTTCCTTTTGTTCCCGCTCAACTGGGCACGGGGTCAATGGCCACAAGGGTACGGCAAACAACGTCTTATGAGTACAATGTATAATGGGGTGTCCATTTCCCCCATTTTAAAGCATGTTATGAGGGAAGTACGAAGTGCCACCAAGCTTTGGGCCAGGAATTCTCCAAATTATGTGGAGTACAATCAGGGTTTTCTTGAAGGGGTGCTGCCTGTGGAGTGAACTAAAGTGTTCATTCACCTTGTCAGAAAGTGCTTGTAGGCTTTTCTTTAAGGGGGGAGGCAGGTATCTTGAATTACGCTTCGTTTCCCGAGTGCTACTAGCCTTTTCTATTGCAGGGAGACCCTACCTAGCGCATCTTTAAGGGTGGAGGTGTGTCCAAGAGTCACTTCAATAGCGAATCACTGTGGACTGTTTTTTGTGGAAGGAGTATTTTGTGAGTGCTACGTAGTAGTCATCTGTAAAATTGGGCGAGGTTGCAATCGTCAAGTACAATGGTAATCTTTCTTACTTGGTCCTGGCAAGTGGTCAGTAATACAGTTTGCCAGACTTCTTGAAGGAGATAGAGACCCAGTTTTGCAATTTTGTTATGCCTTGGTTACATTTATGTATTTCTTCCAATTGGGTCTCGCCATGGTCAGAATAGTGGTGCAACTTCATGTAAGTTGTCGCTCATGTTCATCAAGAAAGGCAAGTAGAAGCGTTTGAAAGTTATATTCGGGGAGTGCGAGGTCTATGTGACGACGTGATTTTCACCAGTTTCTGCTTAGACATATTGTGTTGATGTCGTTGCCTGAGAGCTGCTCTCATTCTCTGATTTCAGATTATGTGTACTGGCAGAGTTGTTGAAGCTCCATGAAATTGTTGCTTTCTGAGTTCTGGAGGCACAATAATTTGTATTAAGCCATTCCCCAAAGGAATGAAACTCATTATTAAGAGCTAATTTGCACTTGATTGTTTCAACCATGCCTTGACGGTGAGGAAACTAGCTTGCACTCATGCTTGGGCAATTTCCAATGCAGGCACAGGAGCGAGGCCGAAGTCCATCGTTGCATGAAATCCAAGAAGGTTCAGTAAGCAGAACATTGACCAGCGAGCGGATGGTGAGATTCGAGCAGATCATTCTTTCTCCCATTTTTTGTCGATTATTTTGTTCTAGGCATTTTCCCTACCAACGGCATGATGTTCTCATGTTGTTCATGGACTTGCGTGGACCTGGCAGGAGGGGACCTCTGGGTATTCAGCAGTTGCTCGCTAAGTGGAGGATATGGAAAGAGCACAGGGTGCACAACACAAAGATATAATGGATTTGAAGGCTACAATATCGCATGTGATGATGTACCAGAAGGCCATGGCAGAGAAATTTGGGATCAGCATTTCCTCACCTGCCTTAGTGGGCTCATCCATAGCAAACAGCTCGTGCATCGCTGGCCCTTCAGCCTTGAGACATCTGGAGGACAGGTTTGACTTGCCTGGCATGTCACCAGGTAACGTCACTCCAGTTGATGCATTCGAGGATGATGTGCAGGTGGAGCATGTTGGCCCAGGTGGAGGGGAGGACACCCCTACCAAGGAACTTACGCGTCCTCGTGCAGTTCTGTCACACTGTGCGGTAGTGGAGGCGCATGCAGAACTCCGGCCTGCTGCTGTCGCGGTGGGGGCATCTGAGAGAACCCTGGACATTGACCTTGTTTCCCCGCTGGCAGATATTACCCAGCAACCCACGGTTGTCACTTCCACTCCCAACCTCCAATTCATGAAGGAGAATGTCGTGCACAGAACAGTGGAGAAGGGCAAGCATTTGCTCATCCTAGATATTAATGGCTTGCTGTGTGAGTGCGTCCATGTCGGGAGCGGTAATGCGTTTGTGGTTCCAAATGGCCTTGAGCACAAATTATGTGGTAGCAAGATGGTCGTTGTAAGGCCTGGTTGCAAAGCTTTTTTGGACAAGTGTTTTGAACACTTTGAAGTGGCAGCATGGTCTTGTATGCAACCACGTAACTTCCTACCCACAGTGGACTGGCTTTTCCATGGGCACGGTGACCTTGCATTCAAGTGGGATGGGGGATATTGTGAGCAGTCCACTGACATGGATGGGAGCCTGCCCATGAAACCACGGTTTTTGAAGAACCTATCTACAGTGTGGCGGGGCAACCAGTCCGAACTTCCACCTTGTAAACTTCCCGAACTAGATATTTTTATTTGACAGTATATTTGGACACATTACTGTGAATATTGGAATCCCAAATGCCCTGGGATTCGTCTAGACAATCAGTGATCACAAACAGTGACAACTTCAGTACAACTAATGACCAATGACCAACAAATCCATTCATATTGTACTTCGTAACACGTTACAAAGTGTCATCGAATGGATCGTCAACTAACAAGGTCTTTCACACTGAACTTCGAAACATGTTACGAAGTACCACTGGATGGATCGTCTAACAAATGTATTCATATCAAACTTCGAAACATGTTACGAAGTACCTCCGGATGGATCGACTAACAAATTTATTCAAACTAAACTTCGAAACATATTACGAAATGCTACCAGATGGATGACAAATGGATGGATGGAATAATATGGATGATTAATAAGTATGGATGAAGTATGACAAACTCTATGAAGAATACTAGATTTAAATCTCTCTTCACTGCGATACTTCGGCACAGGGTACGAACCTTCCTAGAGTTGAAAATGGGTAATTGGGTGAGGAAATGTCTGAAGAGATGGGAGTGAGAGACGATTCTGAAGAGAGGGGTGGGGTGGAAATAGCACTCACTAGTAGTGAGCGAGACCATGAAGAGAACCAAAGAGAAGAGGGGTGGGGTGGAAAGACGGAAAGAGAGAGCGCTCCGGGATGATCATAGAGGTACAAGATGAGCAAGAAAGGAAGCAAATGAGCTGAGACCTCTTATTTATACATGTGGGATGTTTGGTGTAGGTCACAACATGTTCCTTCAAGAGAGGTGGAGGACGCTATGACGGGGATCAACCTATGTTAGCCGTCGATTGTTGGAGAATCATGATCGCACGGTTGCAAACATATGAGAGTTTGCAACCTCCCCTCTAGCTCGATCAATCTTGAGCACATTATGAAAGAGCCTACATATGCAAAGCAAAGTGGATTTTGGCCATTATGAGGCTACGACATGTGCGCATGTGGATTTTCGCCACGTGAGGCTACCACGTGTGCGCAGTCATGCCCTTGTCCACCATAATTACTCGTGGGGGCCTGCCATAATGGTAAATGACTCAATATATTGTGCACATCAGGCCACTGGTCTGAGGCTCAAATCCTGAAATGTCGATGTGGCCTACACATGCAAAGTAGATATGAATCCATGTTTGGGCCATTATGAGGCTACCACGTGTGCGCAGTCATTTAGAAAGACCCCACATGCCCTTCAGTTCGCCACGCAGCCACCCCTTTATCCACCATAACTACTTGTGTGGGCCCGCCATAATGGTAAGTGATACAATTCAGTATATGGTGCACATCACGCCAATGGTCTGAGGCTCAAATCCTGATCGGTCACTAAGGGTCAATTTTATCCCCTCCCCTACTTCCCCCACCCCTTGTAAAGAGCCTCAATTTTGAGCTGCCACTTCATCTTTTTGTTTTCAAAGAAGATAATAAAATGAATTTGAGAATATGATCTTTATGCATATACCACATTTATTCAAGTTTATCTAGCCTAATGGGGATTGAATTTATCGAACTAATCAAACTAATCAAGGTCAAAATGGTGATTACTTCACCGGAACCTGGATGAAATATTGGTCATGATGGATGAATTCTGCCATGTATAGATGACGGCCCAATCAAAATCCGCGGATGTGTGGAGGTCCATTTTTTATCCTCTTAATCTGCACGATCCCGACCGTTGAATGTCCATTGAGTGCATGCCAAGAGGAATTGAGCCCCAAACCATTGGGGGGACAAGATCTGCACTTTATCCTCATATTAATGGACCCATAATGTGTTTTTGGAGGCGCCGCTTACCCGCCATAATGGATTATGCAGGGCCCCCAAAGTAGCTAGTTATGGATTTGGATGGATGGACTATCCACCCTACATCCATTCTTTCCATCCAAGGAAAAACGCCACAACCGTCGGATCTGACTCAGATCCAACGGTGAGGAAGATGAGCGATTTGCCAAGTCTATATCGTGAAAGAGAGAGCTCTCTCTCTCTTTTGGTTTTTGTTTCCAGCCAGGCTGCTCGATCGGGCTGTGTGAGGGAGACAATGAGAGCGTGGAGCGAGCGAAATGTGAGCGTAGAATCTTTGTGAGCAAGGAGAGTACCTTAGATTTGCAAGGCAAGTCTGGAGTATTAGTGTTAGAGAGATTTGTAGGGTGGAGAATTAGCGTTAGAGATAAATTTTGTTTTAGGTCATGATCCAGATGAAATTTATTTGTTAGAGATTGTTAGTGTTAGTTTGAGTGTTCATTGTGTTATAGAGACGAGTTGCAACTAGCCTGCGAACAATGATGCAAGCCAACGGCGGGTTAAAGATGACTCTTCCTGTTTCGAACGAAAAATAAGTTGGCTGGACCGTGTCGTTTGGCGTGCTTGGCGTGCTTGGTGTTTCACGAGCTTGGCGTTTACAAGGTACTTGGGAGCGGTGTCAAGCTTGGTGTTTCTAAGTTAGGGTCAAGTTGGTATTAGGAGATTAGACCAGCAGTTGCAGCCAGCAGCTTGCCGGAGGAAGCAAGTTGTTGCTTTTGGCTCTTCATGTAGGTATCACGATGTGGTTTTTCCTTGCTGTTTACAAGGTATTGAAAGGTTCAACTTGGTCTTAGAAGAGCAGCAGCCCATGGCCAGCAGTCGTAGCCATCAACCTCAAAGCAGCTGCGGGCTATGACTCTTCCTCTAGATGTCACGATTTGGCTATGACGATTTGGTATTTCTTGGACTAGGTATTTACAACGTACTTGGGAGGGTAAGTTTGGTTTCAGGAACCCCAGTAGACATAGCTGCGAGTAGGGAGGAGCGGGGACCAGCCCACAAGCATGACGGGCTCCAGTAGCTCCAGTAGGTGAGAAATTCTCCAGTAGCTCCAGTAGGTAGAAATTCTCTGTTATAATTTTTTTTTAACGATTTTCAGCTTAGGTTTGTGCTATCTCTCTCTCTCCCTCTCTCAATCCTCTTTCTCTTCAGAATCTCTTTTTCTTTGTCAAATACCTTGAGGCTCTTTCTCCATCATTGAACACCAACATTGGTGATGGCATATACAAATAATACTCACAAATATCTATGTTTGTGAACACAGTGCGGATGGTCTAAGCAAATACAAAACATCTCCTGCACAACAAATACATGATTCAAGTTTGTTAATTCTTTTTGTATCATAACACGATCTGAAACGGTGTGGCATTTAGCACACGATCACTGTTTCATATACATGTTGTGGCATGAATTTGGTCTGAAACCTTGAAACCCTGAATTCATGAACAAATCTACATATCGAATTTATATTGAAACATAAATATCAATGGCTCTTGGAGCACATTCAACATTCGGATTGGGATCTCACATACTAGTTCTTAACACGGTCTGAAATGGTGTGGCATTTAGCACACGATCACTGTTTCATTTACATGTGGCATGAATTTGGTCTGAAACCGTGAAACCTTGAATTCATGAACAAATCTAGATATCGAATTTAGATTCAAATATAGATATCAAATCGGTATTGGCATTCAACATTCGGATTGGGATCTCACATACTAGTTCTAAATAGAATGTTAATTATATATTTATAAATGTATTAAAAACATAATATCAATATAAATATATATATCAGTATATATATATATACTTATATCATGTACATCAATATCAAATATATATACATATTTTTAAAATATTATCTGTTCTATATAATGTAGATTATATATTATATATGCATTATATATATTTTGTTTATGTGTACATATATTATATATTTATTCATATTAAATTCATAAAAATATTCTATTCTATTTAAAATAATATGTGATATATATATGGAATGAAGTAAATTTTCAAGTCCGGTCTCTGACTCGGTGGACTTCGGACCCTGTCACGAAGTCCATTCTGAGAACCAGAACCACCACCTTGCCATCACTAATAGTTGTCATGTCATAATGCAAACTCATATATAAGTTGGTGCAATTTGGTCAGACTAAATATTTATATTTATTTATTTATAGAGGTCCTTAGATCCTATGTTTATCTGTCTCTCTTTTGGTGATGGACCTCAAACCCTATATCAAAGTCTATATATAGATATTATAGAGATTGCATTCAAATGTTCTTGTATATTTAAATGTAGTGGTCCTGCAATCGTTAATTGAGTTGTCTGGACAGCAAATTCCTCCAATTTCCCTTATTTTTTTGGGAGGGGCCCAAAAAATGGGCCCCACACTCAACGGTGGTGTTTCTCTGATTTTCGCCTGATTGGCCTGGAAATTTACAGGTGTCTGCAAGGGGTAGGTATGAGCATACAATCAGGTCAATTTGCCCAAAAACTTTTTTTTCGCTGAGATATTCTCATTTTTCTGAGCTGGGGTCCACTTTTTTCAAAACGTCAACATTGGGCATTGGGCGCTTAACCCTTAAGTTCCCAAGCGACCTCAATCGGTTCACTTTGAATTTGCAGTTCCACCTAATTTTTGCAGATCTAATCTGATGGGGCCCACTCCTGAAGCTTTTATGACAAGGGGTTTGTCTCGAGTATGATGCAAAAAACAAAATTAAAAAAAAAACAAAAGCTTCGACCTACAAAAAAATCTTAGATTTCTCATTTACGTTTTGGGGCCTAAAAAGGGCTTGTTGACCGCTGACGTGCATATTGCACTCCAAAGGCCATTTTTGGCAGAAAATTAGCAATTTTAGAAAAAGCACTTCACCTTGTGGTGTGTGAGCATTACATACACACATCCACCATAGGCTTTTAAAAATTTTGTAGAAAAAAAAGTACTTCATTTGGAGGCACATTTTCTCTTGTCAATTTTGAGCTTTCAACCCCTATGTAATTGCATGCATAGCAAGCATAGGTGAAAAAATCAGTTGGACCTGCAATTTAGTGGGGTCATAGCCACTCCACTATTGATTTGGAAATGGTGGGTCTTGGGGCAAGCAAAATTGGATAAAGCTAGGTTTTGATTTGGTCAAACCAATTTCTTTCTCACTTTTTCTTTGGGACATGATATTTGAGGTCCGGGCCAACGCTATAATCTCACAATTTCCACGGTGGACTTGGCTCATTTTTTGGTATGTCATGCATAAATGAGCTGGGCCCATTGCTATAAGGCTGGAATCTCTGGATGATTTTCGGTAGGTTTCTAGGGGCAATTTACTGCAGCTGGGTACCGAAAATTGGTAAAAAGTCAAAAAAGGGCTTGGGAACTTAAGGGTTAAGGGTTAAGGTAATGGGGTGTGGGGTTAAGGTAATGTCGTAATGTCCTTAGATAATACAGAATGGGTTTATTTTAGCACTGAGATGCCATGTCAAGCCCTAACCCTAAGTAGACTCCTTTCCCATCTATTCGCTCTTGTGTCACCCAGCAGTCTCTGTGTCTTGTTTGTTTGTTGTTGTTGAGCCACATACACAGGTCTGACGAGATGGCACGATACGACAGGGCCATTACAGTCTTTTCACCAGATGGCCATCTGTTTCAAGTGGAGTATGCACTCGAGGCAGTGCGCAAGGGGAACGCGGCAGTCGGGGTGCGTGGCATCGACTGCATCGTGCTAGGTGTCGAGAAAAAATCCACTGCCAAGCTGCAAGACGTTCGGTATCCCTTTCTCCCTCTCCTAGCTCTGAGTCAATTTTCACTGCTCTCGGACGCTTGCACATGGGTAAGCTATGCTCTTGCTTTTAGTTTATGGGTGCAGTGAGTTAATGAATTGAGAATGTTCTGAGTGGGGCGTTGGGGTGCAGCACTGTGCGCAAAATATTGAAATTAGATGATCACGTAGCCCTGGCATTCGCAGGGCTGTCGGCGGACGCACGCGTGCTGGTCAATCTTGCCCGGGTGGAATGCCAGAGTCACCGGCTCACAATTGAGGACGCTGTCACTGTTGAGTACATTACGCGCTTCGTTGCTGGATTGCAGCAAAAGTATACGCAGAGTGGCGGGGTTCGACCCTTTGGCATTTCTACTTTGATTGTGGGATTCGATCCCCACACCGGCACTCCATCTCTTTTCCACACTGATCCAGCTGGCACGTTCTCAGCATGGAAAGCCAATGCAACAGGGCGCAATTCAACCTCCGTGCGAGAGTTTCTTGAGAAAAATTATACAGAGACATCTGGGGTTGAGACTGTGAAGCTAGCTGTGCGAGCTCTTCTGGAAGTAAGTACTTCATTCGCGTGCCATTTGCATGTGTAACACTTCTGATTTTGAGCGACGACCTATTGCATGTTGAAATGTGTGATCATTCTTCTCTCTCCATCCCATGTTTTTATCTGTGTTCTGATTTAAAGTGGAGGTGATGTGAGGCTTGGTCGGTTTTCGGGCTTGCTTTCACTTGCTCTAGGTCTTGATCAGAGTAATGGAGAGCTATCATGTTTTTCAAGCTTCTTAACAATGACACAGTTGGATATCCAAGTATATGAGATCTGCTAGCGATTACCATGATGGAAAATGTGGTATATATTTGAAAGGGTTTTTGATGATCGCATTGAACTGATACATTTTGAGCATAATTTTGTCTTTGAATGTTCAAACGCAAATTCCTTAAAGGTTTGCTGCAATTTCTGAGGTACACCACCATTAGGTTGTGTACCCAGCAGTACAAGGGGACAGAGATAAAATGACATGCCTGGTAACATCCTGCAGACAGGATGGGTTGTTGATATGGGTGACAGATGATCAGTGGTACATTACTGTTGCGTCCAAAATGCAAGTCGTCGAAGTAAAAGAGGACTGAGCTGAATTTGGAATGCTGGCAGGTGGTAGAGAGTGGTGGAAAGAACATTGAAATTGCAGTCATGACAAGGGACAAGGGATTGCGGTTGCTGGAGGATGCAGAAGTCGAAGTGATTGTAGCAGCCATTGAGGCAGAGAAAGCTGCTGCAGAAGCAGCTAAGAAGGGTCCTCCCCGTGACTAATAGTGACTGATAATAGGGGCAACTTGCCCAAGAAAGTCCTGTGGCAAAATCTGGCCACACCAATTGGGGCCCTTGTTGAAGGCCTGCTTGGTGTCATTCACCAGGGAAGTTTTACAGGTGCACTGTCAAGTTCACCTCATAGTGGTCAGCAAACCAATTTTTCACTCTAACCCTGGTTAGCTGATAAGTTGCGACTCTTGTGTACAGCTAGGTAAGGAAAGAAAATTGACCATGCACCTTCATTTTCACTGCTGAATGTCTACACTTTGGTTATCCAGCAAGTGTGGCCTGGCTATGGCGGCATGGTTGCATGCATGCATACCATTTGATCTGGATTTTTGCCTGTGGTTTCTCACTAATTTGTAGTTGTAGGTGGTAACCCCATTGTGTTGATTTTTATCACCCCCTTTGTACTGCTCAAGGAGTGTGTGGGTAGGTATAGTCATGGTGCTTTATATTCGGGCTTTCCTCAATCTTTCCAACCTCACTCTAACTGGTGGTGACATTGTGTATACTTGTTGGAAGTCACTTCAAAGAAGCCAATCAATATTATGACCTTGACACCTTAAAGCTTCTTCTTGAAAAGAGTCTAGTTTGTAGTGCCACAAGTTTAAGGTACTTCTTTGATGGAATCAGGAAGAGGTAGAGATACTGATTCTGGTGAGGTAAATTGGCTCTTGTCAGCAACATCTGGCAGGTCTAATGAAGCTGACACACATGCTTGGCGTTTGTTTTTTCTTTATCTTTTCCATATTTTTTCATTTTTGCTAGTAAAGGGAAACACCTGGGAGTGACAGATCACAGATCAGGTCCCTCACTGTCATTTTAGAATTCTAGCGACAACCGAAGGTCGGAAGGAAGCTAGTTTAGCCTAGAGCAGGAATAGGATGCCATAGTGCCACGTCATCTTCGCCACGGCATCGTCGCACGTCGTCGTCGTCGTCGTCAAATGTGTTGGAACCTGCCCAAAATGCCAGCGCGGGGAAGGGATGATGACGTCCCCGCATCCTTGAGCGCGAACGGATTTGTTTCACACACCGATCGCAGATGGAGACATTTGCAGATTATGAGTACACCGCAGGAGCTCTCACAGGAATTTGCACGATGGTGGGACAACCACAATCGCAAGGTGTGGCTTTTTCTTAATGTACGATGTAAAGAAGTTTGTCCATCCTGCAAATGTGGGCTCTTGGCTTCTGTTAGCACCATGATTTGGTATTCTATGCTTACAAGGCCACAAGGCTACGGCAAACAACGTCTTATGAGTACAATCTATGCTTACAAGGTTCTTGGGCGAGTCAGCTTGGTCTTAGCCGGCTGTGTTTCAATCTCTGTCTGCTCAGCTGCACCGTGGTGGTTCTCACAGACCAATCCGACATTACCTGACTACAGACACAAGCAGCACACACAAGAGGTCCTTTTGGGTTGATGGTCTCCAGGGGTCATGACAGAAGGTCAAGGACAATGTGGTGAGGGCACCTTCTTCTTCGACCTATTTCTGCCTGTTTTGCCATCTCATCAGACTCGGCCCTGAGATGCATATTGAATTTTGTAAGTTATCGTTGGGTGGATCTGTGGTGGTTTGGAGTGATTTTGACAAGTTGCTGCCGATGTGGCAGCAGGAAAGTATCCAAAAACAGATAACAGAGATGAGGAGAAGCTTTGGAATGAACACTTTCCCGACCCCAGTCAATGGTGAGGCAATGGAGACAAAAAGGTGAATGCCTGTTGGACTACAGAGAGAAGCAGATGCAATTCAGAATTGGAACTACTGTAATAAGTAGGGTTGGGGTGTTTGCTGGAAGAACTTCACGCCGTCACTGTGAGCTGCTAGCAGCAAGGCTGAGGATGTATTCATGATTTGTACACAGGCAGGGATAGCCGAAGGAGCAGGGATAGAGGTCCAGATTCATCCAAGAGGGCCCGATTTCAAACACAAGATTACTTCTGATTCCCTGTGGATCAATAGCACAAGAAATCTGCGTGGATAGATGATCAACTGGAAACAGCAGCGGCAGCAGCACAATTGATAGAACAAGGCACTGCTAATGAAGGCACCTTCTTCCACACATTTCACCCTGTTTTTCCCTGTTATCAGAGTCGTCCCTAAATTTTCATGTTGAATTCTGCAAGTTAGCTCGTTGGTGGATCTATGGTAGTTTTGGAGTGATTTTGACATGTTACTGCCAATGTGGCAACAGGAAAGTATCGAAAAACAGATAACAGAGACTAGGAGAAGCTCTGGAACGAATACGTTTCCGACCCGTCAATGGTGGAACAATCGAGGCAAAAAGGTGAATGCTGTTGGAAGCAGACGCAAGTAAGCATAGGAACTAGTGTGATAAGTAGGCTTTGGGTGTTTGCTGGAACAATTCTAGGCTGTCATTGTCAGTTGCTAGCAGCAAGGCAAGGATGTATGCATGATTTGTGCAGAGGCATGGATAGCTGAAGGAGCAGGGATAGAGTGTGGGTCCAGATTCATCCAAGAGGGCCGGATTTCAAGCTCCAGATTACCTATGATTCCCTGTGGAAGGATAGCTACAAGAAACCTGCAGGGTTAGATGGTCAACTGGAAGCCGCAGCAGCAGCGGCACAATTGATAAAATCTGGCACTGCTACTCAAGGCACCTTCTTCAACACATTTCACCCTGTTTTCCCCTCTTATCAGAATCAGCCCAAAAAGAGATCCATGCTGACATCATCAAAGCTGGAATTAATGTGGATGACAGCCTTGTTAACATGTATGCTAAATGCGGGAGCATTGATGATGCTCGTCAAGTGTTTGACAATATGACTGAACGAGGTGTGGGTTCCTGGAGTGCGGTGATTGCAGGATATGCTCAGCATGTTTGGTAAGGAGGCTTTTGAGATCTATGAGCAAATGCTACAGCCAGGGGTGACCCCTGGTTCGGTCACCTTCATTTGCATTCTCAATGCATGTGCCCTGGAAAAGGGCAGAAGGGTTCATGCTGACATTATCAAAACTGGAACTGGGTCATATGTTAATTTGGAGAATACCTTAGTGAACATGTATGGTAATTGCGGGAGCCTGAAGGATGTGTGCCAAGTGTTTGGCAATATGGCTGAACGAGATTTGGTCTCATGGAAGACAATGATTGCAGGATATGCTCAGCTTGGTTTCAGTAAGGAGGCTTTCAAGAAGTATGAGAAAATGCGAGGGGAAGGGCTGATGCCCGACAAGGTCACATTCATCTGTGTGCTCAATGCTTGCGCCAGCCTGACATTGCAAAAATGGCGGAAGCATATGTGTATGGCTGGCTGTATAAAATTTTGATTTCTTCTCGAGTTCCGTCTCTTGGATATTGTTTGTAGGTGGACCCATCGATGCAGGACGAAATGGGCATGTGTGGCGGAATTTTTTGTGCAACAAACCAATGGACCTTCTAAGTGTTACCATGATGTGGTTTGTGATTGTGCAGGAGCGTGCGGTTTTCGACATTGCATTCAACAAACGACATGCTTTCCAAGTGCTCTAGAGCGGGATTGCAGCAGAGGACCGTGTTGTAGCTCTGGGAGAGCTTGACAATGCCTTCATGGATCGGCTCATGAAAGATATTGGGTTGTGGACCACAGTCCTAGATCATGGTATGTCATCAGACCTAACAGACCTTGTTAACAGACCTTTTAAACAGACATTGTCGTTGGCCACGAACGTAGACCTTCTAGCAGACTTTATCCCAGAGCATGTAAACCATGACAACCAGGAGACGTTCTAAAGCAAACCACGTCAAGCATCAACCCCCCATGTTCCGTTTGTTAGCAGACTAGGGATGAGTGCTTTGTTTTTGACATGTTGCAGAATATGATCCAGAGGACGAGTTTGTTCGGAATGCTCTTGACCAATACGCCAATGGCGCAAGGCAACTTCTAAGAGCCCTCCGTGGCCATACTGGAGTCGAATCACCCGTTAAATGCAGGCTTATTGGAGTTCGTACAACAACAGACACACAGAACCCAACTCCCATGGAGACCCATGAGGACCGCAGCGAGCAAACCGTAGAGCGAGCAGACCCTTCCCAGCGAAATCCCGAACATGCAAACCAGCAGACCTTGATAACGGAGAACAAGAAACAGTAGACCCCCGACTGGATTGCCAGTACTCCCAAGCCAGACAATGTGGTGAGACACCCTAAGTCCGAGGCTCGCTTGGGTGACAATAACTTGTCCTTGCAAAAACAAACTTTTGTGGAGGCATTGCACACCTTACCCGAAATTACCGGGGAGACCTTGGTTATGCAGACCTTTCCAGATAACTTCCACAACACGGGACATGAGCAGACCTTTTCACCCAGAGCAGACCCCTGCCGTGGATAGCAGACGTGGGCAGACCAGTGCAGGCCAGAGCAGACCACAGCAGACGCGACAAGACCAGACAAGAGTAGACCACACCAAATCAGACCAGACCACCCCACACCAGACAAGACAAGAGCAGACCACAGAAGACCAGACCACACCAGACCAGACCACAGCGAATGACTCCTGACGAGCCGAGTGCACAACAGACCATACCCCAGAAGACCAGAGGATACCAAACCATACCACACCAGACCACACTAGACCGTATCAGAGCAAATATGTCCCGACAAGTGCAGACTTGATCAGACCTTGCTGGAGCAGAGGAGAGAAGATCAGACCTTACCGGAGGACGCCCTGCCTGGTACATTGCTTGACAAATGCACCGCAGAAGTGCATGGCGACACAGGTATGGACGTCGACACCTCACCATTCCAACATCAGCAGACCCTGCCAGTGCAAGACATCAGACCATCTAAGGACCTGGCGACCAGGAAGCAAGGCCGATCCTCCCTGGCACTTACGAGTTGCCGAAAATGAGAGGAACAATTCATTTCCCTCCCACTGCAACATCTGCTAAGAAACGGAGAATGGTAGTGGACCTTACCCTTGCCACCAAACCTTCTGACACAGCACAGCCTGAACAGAACCGAGAAGGCGTCGGTGCTCATTTATGTATAGTACAGACCAATGCTACAGTTGCAACTATGGACTATGACAGTTTGGTCGGTGACCTTCCATATCTGTTAGAGGCAGGGTCTATTGCAGATGACGATGCATCTTTGGCCGTTTTGCCGCTTACTTTTGTGGACCCCGACTTGTCTATAGAGGGGGATGCTGAAGCGTGAGCATGTGAGCGCAGCGACGCTTACGCCACGTCAGCAGTTCATGCCACATAGGCGGCCGCGTTTGACTCCACGTCATCACATCCTGCCAGCTTGGTAGACGCCACGTCAAGGCATGTTGACGTCATTTACATAGGCAGCAACCTATAACCGCGGGCCGAAAAAGTAGAAGGGGCCCATAGCCGTGGAGTTGTGCATTCGGCACAAAGGGAACATATGTCGGAGATGTTGAATGATTGTGTTTGCAGAGACCGAATATACAATGGTTGTGGATGAATTCATGAGGATGATAGACACTGAATGTGGATGTCACGCTACGAATGTGGATGAATGTGGATGAAATCTAATGGATGAATGTGCAATGAGAAAATCCCTCATGAAGCACATGATAAGATTTAACCAATGTCTGTCATTTGGGGAAAGGTGGACCGATGAAACCTATGTAGAATAAGACAACACAGCAGATGCCAGGCACATATTCCATTCTTTGATATTTTCCCACTGGTTACTGGAGCATTTTCCATGTGCAGCACGCTTCACTTTTGTTTTCCACTTCAGTGTCGACACATAGCGAGCCATTTGAGCACCACACTGGAGGAACGGACCATATCACCACACTGAAGTGGCTGTGGACTGTCAATGCAACCTGGTCGCCTTGCTAGTGAGGTACAATGTGCCAATATCTCTCGGTAGAGCACCAACATTTTCAAGCTTATTCATTAGTTGTAAGCATACCCATTAAAGTTGTGTATGACGAGTTCGAGGTCTTTCACATTGTGCAACAAATTTTTTGACCGACAGAAATCATATTTGCAAATGCATACAAGCCTTGAAATTGAGGAACGAGCGTTCAACGACATTACCAGGCATGTATACAGAATTGTATTACATAAATGTGTGGGAACACAATAGGTGTGGCACTTGCCACATGCCCGGAACCAAAACCGGACTACATTGACGCATGGTCTCAATCACTACAACTATCCCCTGAAATTGTGGCACTTTCATCCACGAAAACCCGAGCTCTTTGGTGCATTTTCTGCTTCCGAGCACACGGGGGAGATTTGTTCAACAACTGCTGTCGAGCAATGGCCTCAGCGTACTCTGGCAGGATGTACGAACGTGGAGGGCTGCACCGGAAGTCGGACTGAAATACACAGACGTTGTGCAAAGGAATAGCTTCCAATATCCTGACAACCAACATGAATGCAATGCATTAGCAAACATAGAAGAAAAAGGAATGGTGGGGGGTTGTGTTCAAGAACTAAGATTCATACAAAATTTCAACTTACTCACATGCGAAATCGTCGTCCAGGTCTTTGTCGTCCCCTTCGTTGATATCCACAAGCACTATACCCTCCTGTTCCTGGACGGCAGGGGCTGGCCCTTGCAAGCCTGCAATGATGTCATTGAAAATATCCGCATCCCCTTCCATACCAAACAAATGTCTGCCCCCAGCCTTGCAAGCATGGTACGAAGCGCCTGCAAGACGTTGTACTGTTAGCAAGGTTTTACAAACTCTACAACAAGAAGAGAACACCAGAGATTGATTGGGGTCTAACCTGTCCCAAGAGTGAGGTCCACGATGCGCGACCCCGGATGAGAGCATATCTCTATTATTGTCTGAATAAAAGCTGGGCTCTTCTCCTTCGCCCCTCTCCATGGTGTGGAATTGGACTTCTCAAACACACATTAACTTGCAAAAAGAGAAGACCCACCGCCAGTACCTTTCGTCAAATGCATTCCAGGTTGGGCAAGTGCTAGTGGGGAGAATGTCTGGTACCGCCTGCCTGTCCGGAATGTCAACAATCACCATGTCTGCAGCACACGGCTTCTGAGCACCATTCACCCAATCCTGCCCTGACGAAATCTGCAAACAACGCCGACAAAAATTCAAAACCACATCTAAAATGGGAAATTTCCAAGAGTAAAGATGGTAATTTTGCAACAGTGAAGATGGGAAATTTGCTTACCGACTCCGGAAAAGCACTCATCTTAACCCACATTGGAGAGGGATCTCCAGTGTAACCACCTTTCCTGGTCTCCATCATGGCAAGGAAGGAGTCGTTCACAAGCTCGCATCTGCATTCTCGGTTGATTCGGGATGGGTGCTCCACTACATCGTATGGCTCAAACTTCCCCTTGTGTTTGCGAACCTTGGTTGCAATTGGGGTCTGGGAACCAACACCTACTGCAGCATCCCCTTGGGCGCTCTTCTCCTTCCCTTTGTCCTTTGTGCCCTTTCCCTTCCCCTCCCTCTCGCCTGAGTGTTAGTGGTTGCACGTTTCTTCTCAGCAAGGTTTCGCAAGTTTCTGTCGTGCAGTTCCCTGTCTGTTAGAGGAGCCAAGGACTCCGCATTGTCATTCTGGTTCCGTGTCTGCAACTCATACCATGGGCAATCTGATTTGGGTATGTCGAGATACCAGCAACAGTCCTTGAGGTGATATCTACCGTAATCCCTGAGGATTGCTGCAGTGTACATGGTATGGCTGTTGGAGGAGTCAGCCCACAAGTCGATGAAGCCTGGGTACTTGCTGAGGTTGTTCCCAGGAATCAGAACGTTCTTGATATACCTACAGAACAATACAGGCACAGTATCAGAAAGTGGAGGAGAAACTACATGATGTATGGCCCCTGAAATTTGTGTGCGTCAACGCACACATTTTTAGGGGTCCGATAAAAGTTGACAAACTCGTGCACAACGGGAAAACAACTTAATTAACGTCAGAAGACAATTGAGGTAGAGGTCAGACAACAAGAACTCATAACATGAAAAAACAACCAGATAGGCAGCGGGTCTCCAAGAAACGAGCCTACATTGAATGAGACATAGGGAAAACAGTCCAGAGATCCAACCTTTCAAAAATGCGTGTGGTGACGCACACAATTTGCAGGGCCATAAAGGAAGAAGATGAACCTGCTTAGTTCAAATGACCCACCTGTACATGACCCTTTTCATGGCTCCCTCGGCTCCGAACTGCTGCTCGAACTCTTTTGTGCGGGGATATGCCCCCCTCCCTGGCAAATTCTCTGAAGAAATAGTTACTCCACGCTGTCGCCTTCCACTGTCTCAAGTAATCCTCCAGAGTGTCTTCGGGCAAGGTCGTCGTCATCTTGTAAGCATTTAGCTGCTTCTCCAGCACCTGGTTTGCACGAGCTTCAATATGTCAAAAGAAGCAATCCAAAACGTTAGAGTCCATACCAGGGAAGATCCTGATGTAAGTCCAAGAAAAGACAGTCCACAAGATTACCTAGCTCCAGTACGTGGCTTTATGAAGCCATGTATCAAAAACTTGATCGCTGAAGGGCCTGATGTGGCCAGTGTTTTCGTCTCTTTCCCCCTTTGGGAAGCAATATGTGTCCTTCACTGTTGGGTCAGAATTCTAAATCTCCAACCATTTTACGTTCTACTCGGAATCCACCACTGCAGTTGACAAGCGATGCAGCTTTTCCTGTGTCATCTCTGGCTTGGTATTGTTGTTCCTGTGGTTCCTCACCTCGTTCAAGAATTGAGGCCCAAAGGCAGGGTCTACTATTCTCAGTTGTTTCACAAAGGCGCTCATGATCTTCTTCTGAGTCTCATTCATCTTTAACTTCATTGCTTCAGCCACTCCCTTCGATGTTCTCATCCTCTCAGGAGTTTTGAAGTAGTACTCTGCTTTAGCCCTCTCCCCAGCCTCCGCTATCTCTTGCTGCAAAAACTAATCAGAAATCAGATAACAGAATAATTTGAATTATACTAGAAAATGAAAGTTCTTGGTGATGATATACTAACCGTGTACATGTATTCCATGAATGCTCCCCTTGTCAGCTTGTACCATGTGTCAGACGTTTTGGAGGTCTGGCATTTCGCGAAGGTTTCTGGGCTGAGGATGCTCTTGAATGTGTTGAGGGGCATTTGGCCAATATTCTGGATCCTGAACAGGGTGTGTACCAGGTTCGTTGTAACATGGGCGGTTTCAGTTCCCCTGCCACAAGCAATGGTATGTCATCACATGTCTGATATGATTCCCGAACACATACATGAGGGAAAGAATCAGGTTATTTCAGGAAAGACACTTACTTGTTCACGTCATGCATTGATGTTTCCCTTTGGATGCAGCACCATGGAGGCCACACAATAGTGCCACTCTTCCTCAGTGCTATGATACCTCGATATCATGTTCTGCCAGGCAAGCAATCGGTGGTTGCCATCCCAGACATGGAACATCTTGCCTGAGAAAGGCTGTGTAACAAGCCTCTTGCAAATAATTGATTCAAACTCCTCGTTGATGCATCGCCATATTGGATCCCAGCCTCCAACAATGGTCTCGTCCACCAAAACTTCCCTGCCGTTGGCGTCGCCCAACAAAATGTAAAACACAGATTGACCCTCTATGTACCCATGGCAAAAATCCTGTTCAAGCTTTGCAATGTCATTCGTGAGGGCTGGTCGGACGAACGGCATAGATCAACCTGCAGAGTGGGATCATTAATTTCTCCCAGGAACGCCCATGGCCTTGACTTGGGCTGAGTTCACTTTCGAGAAGGACAACAGATCTTTTGCCCTGTCCTGGTATGGCCTGCCATCGTTTTCCTCCTCAACAACAACAAGTTCATGGTCTTCATCTTCATCCTGCTCCTGGGGAGCACCTCTCCTTTTCTTCGCCTGCATTCCAAAAGAATAATTCTCTATGTAAAAGCAATGTCACATATTGAGTGCATTGACGCACGCATTTATGAAGCATCTACAGACTGTGCATCCTCTCTTCAAGTTGAAGATATGCATGTGCATTGATCTCGAAGTGAGAGACCCATACTCCAAAGAATGTCCTTCAGAACAACCCAAGAAATTGCGTGCGTCAACGCACGCAATTTCGGTGGGTGCTCTGAAGTGTCACTCGTGGATTTAAGACGATAATTTGTGCTCTTTAGAGCTCTGGATGTCCATCACAGCACCCTCCGGAATTGAGTGCGTTGATGCACGCAATTTTTGGGGGTCTCTTAGGGACATGTAGAGCTTGCTATAGCGTATATCATGCAGTCCATTTCCCTCTGTTCATGGCTGCAGTTAGAGATGCTCAGTGCAAAACATGGCTTTCATAGCACGTCCAAAAATTGCATGCGTTGACGCACGCAATTCTGGAGGTGCTCTAAAGGTCCTGCTCCAAACACAGCCTCCCTTCCTTGTTCAATGAACAAAAGAAAGGAGTAAAGGAAAAACTAGCAGAACGCTCATGTAACTATCAGAACACTCACCTTGATCTACTTCACTCAACTCTGAAGAAGAAAAGACATGAATGCAGGGCATGAGATTGCGTGTGTCAGCGCACGCAATTTTCATGCCCTTCAATCTGCACCAAAGGAGAGGAAGGAAGATCATCACCTGCGTTGCTTTCGGGGGAGCACTCCCTGATGCCTTGGATGCAGGGGCAGTATCCGTCTGCGCAGCCTGCTTCCTCTTCGGTGTCGCCTCCTTCTCAACAACACTCTTCCCCTTTGGCATGGGTTTAGGAGCAACAACGTCGGGCTCCTCTGTGTCCATATCCTCTGTGTCGCTCTCTGATGGCGTTTCATCCCTTCCTTGGGCAGCCCCGACCGCTTGGTCCTGCACAGTCATTTGTTTTGTTTCTAGGGCCGAACTCTCCTCTGCTATCTCTTGAATCATCAGATCCAGCTTGCGGCCTCTCATTCTCTCTCTAGCCCTCTTCCTCTCTCGCGCTGAGGTGAAAAAAAAAGACTGTCTTCTACGCCTACCACTCTCTCTGTGGGAACTCAGTCTCCTACTAGTCTCTAGCTTGAAAATGAGGATGTGCTGGGCCCAGAGACGTTGTGCGAGGGGATGCCGGTGGGGCAACGCTCGCGACGGTTATGCATGGGTTCACCTCACACGTGTCCACATAGCACAGGAACATTTGTGCATTTGGCACTGGCCGCCGTCACCTCTTGTGTCCGTATGGCCATACCCTAGATTCGATGTCCATACATGTGCAAGTTGATTTTGCGCATTGCGGCGGTTCAGAACTTCTTATTGGTTCTGCACTCATTCTAGCAACCGTGCTATGAATGCAATGTCTGGGCCCACAGGCCTGAAAACATTTCTCCAACCATTGTATCCCAGATTTTTCGGCTCAACCGTCTTTTGCATTGGATGTGGGCAGGCACATAACTGCTTGGCACCTGTTTTAACAACTGTTTACACAACTGTTCTTCAAGGGCTCTTTAACTGTCTGTCAGGTATTGATGAACGAAATCCACGGAAGTCGTGGGCCTCTCCACTTTCGAGCTCCGTCTAGCTCGAAATTATTCGACTTTCACCATGGGTTCGTCTGAAGCGGAGTTTTACTCTATGGAGAAGCCTGTCCCTTTCTCGAAGGATGCCGATTCCAATGGTTACGCAATTGCACAAGAACATCTCCTGGCAACGCGTTTCGAATACCAGATTGGCACTGTTTTCCTCGAAAGAGAGGTTTACGATGTCCATGGGAAGTTGATCAAGTACTCATTTCAGAAGCCGGATGAAAATTCTCTTGGGAGTCAGTGGAGAGTGCCTCCAGGAAGATACAGGGTTGTTGGAGCTCCTCGGCGGCAGTCCACTGGTTCATATATCTCCCCAGGAACAGCTGCTTCTGTTGCTCAAGAGAAAAGGAATATCGTCATGAAGACGGAGACCACTACTTCCACCCCAATAGTTGAGCTCTCAGACTCATCCTCCGAGGACGTTCCCAACATCCCAATTTATGTGCAAACACTGCCGGTCGTGAAGCCGCAAGTGGCACACCTCATCAGTGTCATTCCTAAACTGAAGTCAATGGGAGGAATGCCCGGTTTCCAGAGTGAATTGAGAGGGATTGACTGGGAGACTGTCCCTATTGAGTGTGTGGAGTTCCTGCCGGATGCTTACGATGGGGATGTCGTCTTCGAGCTACCTCTACCTGGGCGGGATGGACCCGTCACGAGCCTCATGCAGAGAATGGACAAGAGATGAGATGGACACCCGTGGTGTAGAACGAAAACATCCAATATTCAAAATCATGACAACCTCGTCTTCCGGAAAAGCCTGTGCAATGGGCACCTCATGTGCGAGAATTTGAATTGTAGGCATTTCCAGCGGTTGAAGGTTCACAACCAATGCAAGTGGGAGGGTGTCGCCGAAAATCCATTCAAACCCGGTGAAGCACCTCCAATCTCCAACACTTTCGTTTGTAAGTACTGCAAACAAGCGCCTTCCTATCTGGCAGTGTGTGCAGCACGTAAGTACTATGTTGTTCACCGTTTGAAAAACATGACTAGAGCCTGTGTACATTTCCGACTCCACAACCATCATGTGGCGAAGGGGGATTGCAGGGAGAGTGTTCAAACAATATTGAAGTTGATAAGACAGGAGTACGAGAGCAATCCAACAGCCACCACCTCCGCAATTGTGCTTGGAGCAAGCAAGAGTTTCCTGGAAAGCCATATTTTGAGTGTAGGGGACTCTGTGGGCAGGAAGCTGGAGGGGCGTGCCTTGGACAATGTTATGGATCACTTCTCAACCTTGAGCTCACCGAACATTAGAAACCAGGTGAATGCATTGAGGATGGGCTCTGCAAACAGAGGGTATATTGATAACATTTTGGAATTGAAGTCTCGGAGCACGTACGACTATATTCAAGATAGCGTGTTCCCAGGTCAAGGATCCAACAAAGTGTACAATTTCAAAATGTCGACAGCCGGGGAGGGCAGCGGAGTGAGTCTTGTCAAACGCATGCAAAAGGATGGTGATCTGCAGAACTGTTTCCTTATGTTTGATCACGTCAAACGAGTGAAAGTCTGGACAACAATGGCATGTCATGTATACGATCCTTTCTACCAGCGAGTCATGTCAATTGTAGTGTGGACATGCAATCGGAGGATGCGGAGTCGCTTATGTGGAGATGTCTCATTCGCGTGATGGCATCCCATGGTGTCCCATCCCCAAATTTCGCTGCTTTTATGGCCGACAGTGCTTGAGCAAATTTCAATGCTGTTCGCATTGTGCTCGGTTCAGGAGATCCAAAAGTGCCAATGCCAGGAAGAGAGCGAACATGTCTTTTCCATTGGACGCAGTCCCTTGAGAAACATACTAAGGCAGACATCAAACCGGACATGCGGGCAATTCATCTTAAGCTATGCAAACAGTACAAAGATGCCAAAAGCATGGCGGAGGCGAATACTTTGTTCCAGTCAATTCGTGCCTGGTGGTTCTCATCTGGGGCTGTATCAGAAGACAGTATGAGAGCGCTGGAAGACTGGCTAGCATTTTGGCACTTCCGGTACAGACAATGGGGAGCATGCATGACAACGGTACCTGAATTTCAGATCATGAATTCTCATTGGCTTTGTATGCATTTCCAATTATGTCTGCTGTCGTGGGGTGCACCTGTTTGTTCTCATGTGTGTTTTCCCTTTCTGCAGCACTTGTCAATTGAGGAGATGGCGGACATGCCATCTTGCAATCTAGTGGAGACAGTGCACAATGCGTGGTTGCAGCAGTCTGGAAAGCGGGGGCGGGATTTGTATCTAGCGACGTTAGATGACCTCATCCGAGCTCTGCAGCAACAAACGAGATATCGCGATTTCTTGAGGGGTGGCGTTGGTGGCAAAGGCCCTAACAAGTCTGAGTTGATGTTGCGAGCTGCAAAATGATCGAGGGATCCAAACAAAATTGTCAGAGCTGTCAGCATGTGTGCGGAGGGAACTCCTCTGATGTCCAGAGTTCCCCATCTGGAGGGCGAGGAGAGATTCGGGTCCTGTAAACGGAAATTGAACACCCCTCCTGGGTCGGATGCAGACTCGCACAGGGCGGACATAGACAACTTCTCCATTCCGCGTGTTCCATTGCATGAGCGGTTCGTCTCTGGAATATCCAGTGTGGAGCAACATTTCTCACAAAACACGCCAGCATCTCCCACTGTCAATGAGTCCAGCGTGCTCTCGTCTGTGGTGGAGTCCACCTGCTCCGACGAAGTGTGGCACATAGAACGCACCAGAGCTGGGTCTCGAGTGAAGTGCTCCGCAATCAGAGCCACCAATCGTGAGAAGTGCAAGTCTTTCATATCCAGAGGCAGTGCCTGCACTCCTTCACCGGTTTGTTCCAGCCTTACAGGCAGCCAGAGGCAAAAAACCACAAATTCTGGTTGTGCGATGACAACTGTGGTAGGTGCGTGCGTGGGACCGTGCGACCATCAGTGGTCATGAAGCCTCCTCCACCGAGCGTTTGGCCTGTCAAGGTGGGGACAAATCTCACAAGTCAGGAGATTGCAATGTTGGAGGAGGCAGGGTTCTCCCTTCAGTGAGAAGCCTCTGTGCGTGCAAGTGCTTCCACTTCAGGAGTTCTAGAGTGCCACCAGCCAACCCAGATGCATGGCCAATAAAAAAAAATGGGAAGGTAGTACGTCGTTTCCCTCCAACTGCCGAGCACTTCGGCAAGGTGGAATCCGCTCGAATGCTTCTAGGACGTGTTGCAGGCACTACGGAAGTTGCAGATCCCGGGTATGGTCGGATCTACACTATGATGACCTCTACATCTGCAGATTCTACGACATCACAGTTTCAAATTTCCCCAACTGCACCTGTCATGATTTGTTGGCATGCTTTCAACAAGTTTGGGAAGAGAGGCAAATTTGTACCCTGCAAGCATCTTTATTTTATCTTCCTGAACAGAATGATTTGTGATCCCAAACGCGACATCTTCATTCACTAGGCCACCATGAGTTTCAACGAGGTGAATACATTTATGCAGCGGGATAGAAGCACATAGGAAGAAGCTGACTTTCGTCCAATGCAATTTCTGAATGTGTGTCATTTTAATAGTGTGATCAATTCAAAATAAATGGGATGGATAATCATGCGTCGACATGTTTCCCGGTGTTTTCGTATTCTATTTACCCTGAATGAATGCCACGACAATAGGTCCCTCGGCTATAGGCGCTACATGTTTATGTTGACATGGCGTCTGCCACGTTCGCCGAATCCCACGTGGACATGTGGACTGCCATGTAGGCATGTTGACTGCCACATCATGTTGTTCACTGCCATGTCAGCACACTCATGCCACGTCACCTTCATGCTCACGCCACGTTAGCGTGAGCCGACGCTCATGCCACATCAGCTGCTAGTCCCCTACGCTCGCGCCATGTCAGCATAGCGTGAGCACGCGCTTGTCCGCTCATGCTCATGCTCATGCTCACGCTCACGCGGTAGTGTCATTAGTACGTAGACCCACAACTGGCAATAAACCAATCCGTTGATAGGGTGCTCTTTATGTTCGACCCCACAGCAGACCATTCATCAGACCTTGTCGAAACCCATGCACATGTTTCTGTCCCGTCTCATTCTCTGGAACCAGTCACTGTAGTGGAAGATATACCTGCCACAGGAGTGGCGCAATTGCAGACACCCACAGCGCCCACAAAGGTCTGATTTCATTGCATTTTTCCAGTCCATTTTTTTTTTCGAGTGCATTTGGGTGGTCATTGTTGATGTTTTGTGGTCTGATATTCGTGTGAAGGTTCCGGCGTCTGAGGTCTCAGCTCGTGGTCCGTCGCAGGTGCTCAACTTGGGATCAAGCACAAAGGGTGTACCAATAGTGATAACCCCCACCGTAGGGGCCAGTTCGACCCATGGAGTGCAGGAAGCGTCTAGACTGGGACCACAGAGTGTTAATAAACCCCAGGACAAAATCTTGTTGTGAAGCCAAGCTAGCCAGCTCCGGGAGGGTATGAAGGAGACGGCTGTTGCCTTGGAAAACAAGTTGGAGGAACATGCTTCACCAAATAGAGCTGGGAAGAAGCGCATACCCGATGGCGTGGCAGACCCGAGGTTGAAAACAATTCCCGACAAAAAAGGCGCTGCAAAAAAACCGAAGTCCGGAGTATACATGAGTGCTGACTGGAAGGTTTGCTTGGAAGTGGAGAGCAAAGTTGCGGAGCTCCGTAACAAACACAAGTAAGTGTCGTTGGTCTGCTGGGTTTGATGGGCGGTTGTATGGGTATGCTTCGTGGGTCTGCTGGGTCTGATGTGGTTGCCATTGGCCTGCTCTGTTGGTCTGGTCCTTGGGTCCGGTACCGTATCCGTTGTAGGTCTGGTCCTTCTGGCTATGGTCCTTCTGGGTCCGCCAGCCAGGTTCTCTCGTGGTCTATCATCTTAAAGGCTTTTTCCAAGTTTGTGCAGGTTCACTGCCCGATTTGGCTCCACTTTCAACGCACATATCTCTGAGGGAAAAACAATGCTGTACTTTTTTGAAAACGACCCACAGTTTGAGTGCAGTATTGCCACCGAGGACCTCAAAGCCCTAGAGAAATAGGAATCCGAGGCTACAGACCGATTGCTTGAGTTGCGGTGTAGGTTTTATCAGAAGGATCTCGATGTCAAGACATATAATGATGTTGCTATTTTGCCGACGTGGGTTTGGAGTGTAGTGAAGATTCACTGGAGTGCAGGTCAGGAACGGGTTTGCTCGCAGGTGGAGCACGGATTGACAGTGCATTGTATGGGGAAGGACCTAAAGACCTGCAAGTACATACTAGTACCAATAGTTGATGGATAAGTGTTCTTTTGTGTTTCTATGCCCTTTAACATTGGTCCACCATCACTGGTCTGCAACATTGGTCTGCCAAGGTCTGCCTAGCTCTACTCGGTCTGCCCAGGTCTACCAGTGTGCTCAATGGGTCTGCTATTTTGATTTGCAGCTGTTCCCTTGTGCTGATGTGCCCTGCGTTGTGGCATGTCTCATTGGAGTTTGGTGATTATTGATCGGGTGCTCCGCGTGTTCACTCATCTGAACTCAATCAAGGAGATGCACAAACCCGTGGAGATACTGCCATGGGTTCGAAATGTGTATGGAGCATGTCTCGGCTTGGAGCCACACATGGCGTCGTAGGACGAGGCCACTGCATTCAATTTTCATGTCCCTGAAGTGCCACAACAACCCTTCTCGTGGGAATGTGGCTTTTACGTCATGTCCTTTATCGAGGGGTTCTACGACTGGTTGAAGGGCGATCGTGGCAAAAGACTTAGAGAAAGAGGAAAGCCGTTTACCTCAAAGTGGTTTATCTTTCGCTATGCTTGCAGACAACGCTTAAAGTGTGTTGAGTACATTTTGAAAACACTCATTACTATGGAGAATGTAGTTGTAGAAAGGTAGTTGTCATCTAGGAAGATGTCGGACGTGCCAGACTCTTCCGATGTCCGGGTTATTTCTTCTAGGCCTGACAATAAATGAAAATTTACTCATCTGGCCTGTGGTGTAGGTTTGTATATGATGTACATTTTCGTGGAACATTTCATCAATCTGCTGTCGTGGTCTGCTGTCGTGGTCTAACAGCCTGGTCGATGTCACGTATTGAGTAGTGCTCGTCGTGGTCTGCTGTGAACCGATTTTATTGATCTCCTCGCCGTGGTCTGCTGCTGAATTGATGTTATTGGTCTGCTACCTCCACGGAGTGGACTTAGTTTGGACCACGGTTGTTGGTCTGCTCCATGAGATAATGGTATACTAAATTAGGTGGTCGCCTAAATGTGGCACAGGTCAGTCCCATCGTTAGTCGAGTGTACTGTCTTGGTCCACCCCTGTACAGTATTGGTCTGCTTCATTAAACTATGCTTGCTTCATTACTCTACTACATTGGTTTACTAGTTCACTTTGGCTCATTTATTGACTTCATTGGTCTCCTTCATCAAACCTTAAAAAAGCACATTAAGGGAGTCCCAGATGCTCAGCCGCATTGGTCTACTACAAGTGAGTGCTGGTCTACTGCAGGTGGTCTGCGATCATGGTCTGCCGCATTGGTCTACTGCAGGTGTGTATTGGTCTACCACATTGGACAACTGCAGGTCCTTTCCTTAGTTAGATTGATCTTTCTTTCTCAGTTTTGGACGATGAGACACCCGCCTCAGAGCCAAGTAAATATGGCTAACAGGGGGAAGGGCAGACACACGTTTCCCGCCATTTCGTTTCATTTTCCGCCGACCTTGAAAATGTTCCACAAAATCATTTTTCCTCTTCAATGACATGTTGTTGTTGTCTTTTACACGATTGAACGCTCGTGCTGCAGCCGGGTATAACATGCCGGAAGCTTTTTTGACGAGGATGTCCTGCATCTGCCCTCGACAAACACGCACCGCAGACAAGCAATGGTGTATAAGGTATGCGTCGTTGTGTACAAGGTCAAGTAGGTCGGTTATCTCCCGTTTCAAAATAGCTTCCAACAGGTCTGGCGTGAGCAATGACTCTGTCGTGTTCGGGGTTGCGCTTGCACGCACATTGTCGTTACCGCTTTCGAGGTCGCATGCTGCCATGCCGTCGTGTTCGTCCAAATTCTCCAACCCACCGTGAACAGTACCAAGGTGGGAACCACATGTCCGGACAATGAGACTGTCTTGCAGGTCTGATTTTAGCAACTTTATGACCCAAACCTGGTGCTTGCACAGATTGCCTTTCAGCGCCCACGGGCAGGTGCAGCAGGCCCACTGCGACTCTGGATTGAACACGGTGTACATTGTATTCGGATCGGAGGAGCTAATCACGTAAGCAGGTTGCCCAGACGCAGCAAGCAAAGTCACACGTGAAAGAAGTATGTCACGGGCTGCACATATTGCACTGGAAATGTGTTTTTCCTGTTTATCGTTGCGAATAAACTCATGCGTCTTCAGATGAATGCCATACCAGTAGTGGACCAGTACATGCCCAGTCAACTTCCATATGAGCCAATCGGCTCTTCGACCTGTCATTTTGCCTTTGCCCATATTAAGTCTCGCCTTTAAGTTTCCGTGGTATGCCTCAATGCTTGCATTAATATCTTGGCTTGCATGTGGAATGTTGCGGGCAACAGTACACCACATAGCGATTTTGGGAACCCAGTACACATGAATGTAGTGGAGGAACAACTGACCAGCATGATATTTCTTTTTCATTGCCTTCAATTTTTTCTTAACCCATTTCACAGCTTCGTCTTCTTTCTGCGGTCCACCTCTGCAGTACATAAGGTCGCCCATATCTGGCAACAGTTTCGAGGATGTTCCTGGATCACTGATTTTCTGGCATGATTGCTTGACCCAGGCCTTCCGTACATGCCAAAGGCAGAGGAAAATGCATACTCCTGTGAAAACAGACTTGCATGCGGCCACAAAGTCAGAAGTGCCTGAACCGGGCATTCGTATTCAGCACTGCCACAAGCGTGAGACCAAACAGGGCAGACCAAATTGGGCAGACCATATAGCAGACCCTGGAGCGGACCATATGGCATACCACATGGCAGATTGAGACCTTATGGCAGACCATAGGGCAGAATGATGTGGCATATCGGATTCAGTACCGCCAGAAGCGTGAGACCAGACATGGCATACCATATAGGGACAGACCAGACAAGGCAGACCTTGCAGCGGACCATACAGCAGACCATAGGGCAGATTCAAATGTGGCATACCGGCTTCAGCGTCGTCGACAATGAAGGCATTTGGCCGCTAGGTGGGCTTTTCCTGAAGGAGGGCATCACGTAATGCTAACATCCACGGGATAAGGTCTGATGTTTGATTGCATGCTGACAATATGTATGCAACCGGAATTCCGTTCAACCATTGGTCGAACACCATCAACGTGTACAAGGGGAACTGCATGAAATGACAATTTGTAATTAGTAGACCAATGTCGTACCGACAGGCCCTATTTTAACAGGCTGTACTAGTGCCGTAAAACAAAGTGCAGTGGAAGGTATGCTGGAACAGGGTGTACTGGGACACGGTCTACAATAGTTAGAGTGGGAGACCATTGTAGTATGCTATCATGCTAGCATAAGCCCGTGGAGAGGGTTCATGGCAGACCTTGTGATGGTTAGTTCCAAATGTAGCATCGCAAGCTACAATGCGCGCATGGCCCAAGTCCAACATCTTCTGCCGCTGCTAAGGAGTCTGAATCCCAATGGTGAAGGTCAAATCTCCATCAAAATGTTGAAATGTGGATGCCAATGATTCCTCCTGGTAGAAGAAGACCGAGTCTGGGTTTTGATCTTTCCACATACGCATGGATTGTGCGTCATCAGCGTGTTTTTTGAAGGTCTGCCAGGCTCGTTTTTCAGCAAGATTTCGGACATCTTGCTCGAGGAGAAAGTCATCGCGTGTCCATGCGTGTCCCAAGCCACTGTTCTGCATGACGTGCTCCTTGTGTTCAATCATGACTTGGGCGACACTCAAGCCTCGAGACAAGCATTCCATGATCCATTTTTTGAGCTCCTCGCTAATATGTGGAGCATAAGCATATCGGCTGAACTGGAACTCAGCATATCCGCCATGAGAGGGTTTTCCGGACACATCCAGGTGTTGCATGTTGTTATAATATGTGATGACCCCAATGTTTGGAGCAAGATCATTGCGAGACTTTGAAACAACAGAGGCACCCACGCTTGTAAGACTCGCCGTATTGGCTTTTCTTTCGTCTTGGACCTTTGTGAAGATTACTGCTTCCAACCCCAACGTCCGGACCTCCTCGCTTGACTTTAGGATCCGTGACAGTCAAATTGTTGGCGCGCTTGTCCTCTGGTCCATAGCAACACTGATACTTGGACATGGTCGTATGTCATCGACACCCGTGGAGTTCTGCAAGCATGTAAGACAGCCTAAACCCTATCTACATATGATGCATGTACATGTCCGGCAAGCACAAGCACAGGGCATGAACAAAGAGGCAATGCGGGAGTATGGTGCAGACATGACAGAGGTTAGATATGTGTTAGCTCTTGGAGCTCTTCGCGGTCCGGGCTTTGCGTTAACATGCACATTTATGTAAAATTGGGTGGAACACCTGTCTCTACTCTCCTCTCTAAGTACAAAGTCGGGCACTCTCTGCCAGGGAACACAGGCCATGCAGACCCGCACTTGAGAGCCCATGTATCCAGAGCGACTCTCGTTCTTCCAGTAAAGATCTTTGCAAGAAAATGGCCCATCCTTTGGTGTTTGAAGACTTTGTCGCAGTGGACGTATAAGAAAGCTTTCTGGTTGGGCATCGACGGCCGCTGCCATATACACTGCAGTACCCCTTCGCGCACTCAAAAGCACCTGCAATACAACATGGAAAAGTGAAAGCGAAGGACGACAACACGCACGTTCTTGGTAGGAGGGAAGCGCGTTGGCAGGAACAGACCAGAGGGAGGAAAAGATCGATGAAACAGTCTTCGCCCACGATTGGCGGCGGCGGCTGCCATGCCCTAAATCCGGGCGGCTACGATAGTAGCGCGGCATCACGGTGAGATGGGCGCCACATCATCTGGGGTGCGTTTGGGTCTGCCGGATCGGGCTGCTTGGCGGCAGACCCAGCAGCGGGCAGACCCCTTCCCGGGCAGACCCACTGGGGACCCGATGGCGGGCGGACCCAGCGGCGAGGGCGGGCGGGCGGGGGCCGCGGTCTGGGGGCGGGCAGGGCCGCGGGCGGCTGCGGGGCTGCCGACCGCGCTGCGCGGCTGGCAGGTGGGGGTGGGCGAGGCGGGGGAGGGCGACCCCGTCCGTGCAGGCGTGCGCGCCCTGTCCCACACGCGCGACATAAACTCCCAATTATTCAAAAATGAGAGGCTATAACCCCCGGGTATGGATATACATGCCAAAATATACCCTAAGGGTATGAATAGTTTCCGGGTATGGATAGTTATTTCCATTAATATATAATTTAATGGTTTTAAAGAATATATGATGTTCTTCAATATGTACAAAACACACAAAAAAAACAATCTATGGTAAAAGAGAAAATTGATAAGATATTGCATAATATTTTGGTGTTAATTTCCAATGCAAGATGGAGGAGGTTTGAGATTATAAAAAAAGCACATCGGCTGGTAGCTCAGCTTGTAAGTGCACAGTGTGTGTCACTTAGGTGGTTCGGGGTTCGAACCCGCTGCCCTGCCCCGTGTGTGGGATTGTTGTGTGATGGTATGTCTGGGCGTTGATCATACCATAGGTCTCATGGCCCATAAATGAAAGGGGGTTAATCTTTCCCCTCCTCAAGGGCATGAATTGTGGGATGTCGCTCCCAGATTTCCTTAAATAAATAAATAAATAAAAACCCCTCAAGGACCTAAATTGTGGGCTGTCAGGTTTCCTTATATATATATATATATGCGAGATCTGAAGAGGTATTGTTTGGATTATATGACATTTAAGGAATGATATATATGTAACATTTGTTTTAGCTGTGATTGGAGCTTTCTTATAGCTCAAGGCTCCCTAACAACACAACAAAAAGAGAAAAGACCTAGCACATAAAGACTATGAAGGCACATAAAGGCCCTTATATACCCTGATTAGATATACCCTTCATTTTAACATATACCCTTCAGGAAAGTAGGGTATACTGAGGGTCTTGATGCAGGGTAAATATACGGATAAGGGTATATCATAAAAATATACCCTGATATAAGGGTATACATCCGGGTACCTAAACTTGCCACACCAGGGTATACATATATCAATATACCCGCCCAACACTGGTCCTTTCCCCACCGCGGGCAAGGTGGTCAGTCTTTTCATTTCTTTATTGCTGGGTAGTGCTTTGCAAAGTTTTTTATTTCAACAATGTGAGATTCCATGAGTTGTCAATATCAAGAAAATTATTTTTTATCAAGACGATCATTTTTTTATCAAGACAATAAAACTAAATGATGAAAAACTAAATGATGAGCGACGGAAAAAATATAAACAATCGGCTTCCGAAGCAAATGCTAAACGAAGGATACAGGTTTGAAAATCCACCACTAACCATGGAAATACATTCTCAACCGACTTCCGCTCCAGACAAAGTGCTAAACCAAGGGAAAAATACAGAAAAGGGGGTTCAACTCCCCCTCATTTCTTGGGCATACATAGAAGTAGTTGCATCAAACAATGAAATGTGGAGATAGACTCGGCAACACTCCGCCATTCTCTTTTGAAAAACAATGAAATACGGGATGTTTGTATGTAACACCGTGGGAATGACCCATCCCTTTTTGTGAAAATTGAACGTAGTTCTCAGAATTCTTCGCTAGTACAGAATTCGTCGCTAGTAGTGCGGAGCAACGTAAAGCCCTAGTTTACTAAGCTCTTACAGTGGTTTGAACCAGTGTTGGACTGGTATATAGGGTGGCCGGGGATCAACCAGGGTATTGAATAACCGACCCGGCTGGTATTGGCTTTAGTAATACTATGGTTAATAGAGTTATCCGTAAAGGGTCCCAAACATGGCATGAGAACCCTGAGTTTGGCCAAAACTCGGTATGAAACTCGAAACTTAGGATCAAGCGGTACGACTAGAAAAAAACACATGACCAAACTGCCAGGGCTAGGAAAATGGGGGTGGTAGGAGTTTGGTGCCGAGTTTTGTTAGTCGTCAAGGCGGAGGTGGTCAAAGCTCATGAGCTCGCGCCATAGCAGCTGTTGCCCTCATCCCCAGTTTATGATTTGGTGCCCTCTTTTATGACTTCGTGCTCAGTTTTCTGCACTTCACGAATTAACTCAAACTCAGGATGAAACCCGTAACTCGGGTCCAAACAAGGTACCAAACTCAGGCTCACTTTACGGATAACTCTAATAACCGACCCGGATGGTATTGGAAATTCCAATACTATGGTTGATAACCAGACCCTGGCTGGTATTGCCAAGGCAATATTCGGGTGCATACTTGTATTATGAGCAAAAAAAAGGACTATACCATGGTATGAATAGGAAATTGGCCGGGTGCAAAATATGTAGGGGTCAGGTAAGAGGGTGCACATGTGAGGGAGGGCATGTCCATCCCCAAGGGCCCGCCACTATGCTTCATTTCTTACAGCATGTAGGGCGGGCCCGCCCCTATTTTTTATTTTTTTTAGCACATGTAGGGTGTCTTATGTGGTTGCAATCAGTCTTCTTTTAACTAAGCTTGCTTCAATTTGGATACTAAAATCTGCAAGGTTGTTATTATGTATTGCAAAGACTGAATTTTGCAACATAACAATTAATTTCTTTGTGAAATCAACTAAAATCTTCTAAATTCAATACATATTAATGATTTAGTGGTTGTTTTTATTCTTTAATATTTATACCCGGGTTGATAACCGGCTGGTATTAGATTGGAATACCCATCCTATTGCTACCCATCCGCAAATCAAAAATCATATTACTACCTTATTGAGAACCGGCGGGTATTAAAATGAAGGGAATCTTTCAATACTATGGAACCAGCTGGTGTTGCAAATTAATTTCTTTTCAATACCCGGACCCGGCTGGTATTAGAAAAAGTAATACCCGCCCAACACTGGTTTGAACTTTATCTCAAAAGGTTTCACTTGCACTACCTGAGCAGGTAGCCCACCCAGTGGTTGGGTGTTTGTGCCTTGCCTGTGCATAATCTGGGTGATCCTGGGTTCAATCCTTCGACATGTGCATTCAACTGTCCGTAAAGAATTGGGGCTGATTTCTCTTCATTAATATTGTTTCGTTGTGCCACGAATGCTAAAAAGTATAATGCAGAGACACACACCTCCTATCACACACATATCCTTATCTTTTACCTCCAAGATCTTTTCCTTCACTAATCCCATTTATTTTGATCATCAAAAGAGATGATGAAAAGAAAAAGAAATCATCCCATTTTATGGCCGCCCTCCACGCGGGGCCTTCCTCTATACATGGGCCCCTCAATGGGCTGTTTGTTGAGCAGTAGGCTGTGTAAGTTTCACTGGCCGTTAGACAAACTTTACCTTTACCTTTTACCTTTTCAGATAGCCAGTATTGGGTTGTTGAGGTGCAAGTTACTGTAAAACCATTGTTACTTCCAACTGCATGTCTCAGCTTATCTCTCTCGTAAATCCTTGTGCTCTGTAATGTAACTGGTCGTGTTGAAGCGCAACCACCTTAGTGCCATCTCAGAACATGGTTTTAGTAAATTCCAGGCCTCCCCATCCATCTCTGGGCCAAGAATACTCCGCCAGCCTGCTATATGAAAAATTGAGTGGTTTAGACAGACTGCACCAAACTTGGCATGAAATGAAATTAAGATACACTTCTGAGGAACGTTTAGAAAGGCCTTGTTGCCTTGAAAATATAATACTATGACCAATGAGGGAACTAAGTGAAACACTGCATGGGCGAATACTTCCACTTTCCAGGTAGTCTAGACAAAGGTCTCATGCTGCCGCGACTGTGCATTCACTCTGGATATTTGCACACGTCAGCCCTTCAAGATGTTAGCCACAGCTCCATGTGCGTAGTCGCTCGCTACACACCCCTGCTAGACACGCTTTCATTATAGTGAGGTACTTGCCATGGTTATGGAAATTCCAACAATCCCAAAACTCATTATGAGACCATTCAACCACTGCCAAGTAATTCAGTGCATTGAGGACCTTGCAATGGGAACTTTGAGATGGCAATAATGATATACATGAAGTAAAGAAAACACGACAAGCTTGTACTACACATCCAACACCACCACAGACCAACAAGGGGGAGATGGGGGCGGGGGGTCGGGAGACTGGAACCATGACAAGTGAAAGACAAAACTATGAGGAAAATGTGAGCTGTACATAGCCTCGTGACCATGCACCAACCCAATGATCTTCGTTCATAGGGTGACCTGTTTATCATGGAGGGAACGAGCATCAGGACACATGTCAACCAGTAGCTTCACCACATCAGTACATCCCTGCATTGCTGCACAAAATCCACAAGTGCTCCTGAGCAAAGAGCAAATGGACTCTTAAGAACGAACAGCCAGTTTTCAAGATATAAAACAGGACATGTGTTGCAGGCTAGACAAGCAATGCTGGAATAACACATATGCTTTACATTATGAACTCCATGTCAGCTCTTAAATGAAGGGTCAATCTCTGTAACCAGATTGACATGAGCCCTATGCAAGGTCGGGTTCAGTCTCACTATAGCCTGGTGGGCTGAGACCCCACCACCAGCTCCATGAAGCTTAGTATCCTCATTCTCATTACCATCGGTCAAAGGGTAAGATGGTCAGTCCCTTTTCCCACTCTGTTTTCGCTGAGGAGAGGGGGAGACGTCCAAAATCTAACTCTATAAAACAGAAACCTTGCAAAGTTCAGAATGTTCTGATGAAAGATGGTAGCAGAGAAACCCGCCTGCCTTATGAAGGGGTGTTTGTCCGTCAATATCTTGAGCACCTGCATCAGCTCCCCTTTGAAGTAAAAGCTTCACTATTTCTGTGTGGCCAGCATATGCTGCCCGGTGTAAACTTGTCGCATGCCCGGCTCTAGTTCTCCTGTCTACCTGGGCACCATTCTGCAATTACAACAGGATGTAAAGGAAGAAGCTCTAGCTTTCAACAACAGGAAGTAAGCCACCACATAATCAGAGTGAGTGAACACATGAGGAAATCTAGACATTAGCCTTTTGTACTCCCCTTAAAGGAAATGTAAACAGACCTCAATTCCCACTGGAGAATGCGGATTATAAGCTACATAAATGAGCTACACTTAAAATTTGGTGGAGTTCTATTGAAGTTATAACTAGCTATCAATTAATAAGTCTAGAATATGAAGAGACACATGAGGTGAAAGGAATCGTTTTCTGGACATGCTTCCAGGAGCTCTTTGACATGTCTAAACTACGCTGGGAGATGAGGCATTGGGAGGTGGGCTCTTTGAAATATTCTTTAGATTCTTAATCTCTCTTTGTTTCTTGTCTTGTCTTGTTCCGCCCAAACTGGGTGCTGGGTCTAGCCACACGGCTATGGCAAACAACATCTTATGAGTACATTTGTTTCTTGTCTATTACCTTGCAGCATGTTTTGCAACCAATTCGGTTCAAATAAGTACAGTGATGGCAACCATTGGAATCAGGGCCAACTAAGGACATAAGATTTTTCTACATTGCACAATAACTCCAGCTGTCTCATACTGAGTAGGCACTTGAGATTACTTACCTGTCAAAATTTTCATTCTACTTTAGAAAAGGTCTGGGTTTTGAGTTTAGGGTTTAAAGGTGCACAAAGCCAAACACAAGAAAACCACATCAAAACTTAGCTGAGAGAGAACTTCGGGCATAGTTCCATTGAGACATTATCCATCCTCGACCGACGATTTCCACCTATCACATGAGATTCGGCCCAGATTGCCATGGCACTTGCCGACAGGCAAAATAACTCCGTTGGGGGATCCAAGTGTTGAATTAGGATCGCATTGACATGCTACTAGAATGCACCCAACACAGTAGTTCCAGCAGAAACAAAGGGCCTTTATACCTTCCACGGGGAGAGAGAGGTTGAGCACAAACCTCAAGAAGAAGCAAACAAGCGTGAAGATGGCCATTACGGGCGGCGTAGTGGAGCGGACCATAGCCTGCATCCCCATCACCATCCACTGAGGCGCCGCGCTCCAGAAGTGCCCGCATGCGCATCACGTCACCCAATTGAGCAGAACCAGCTAAACTTCGCTGGAAATCCATCTGCTCTAGGGATTCCGCTACTGCCTTGTGAGCACCGCCCACACAGCAATTGCAAGTTCTGCCACCGGTCCCCCGCCCATCGGCACTTGCTGCCATCTTCTTAAATTCCTGTGTTCCTGAACTCTACAGTCCTACATTCGTCCTCCTTGTGTGCTTGTAATCATTCTATATAAAGATTCCACACACATCACATCACATCACGGAAGCCCGGCTCAAACTTTCCATAGGACCCCAACCCATGTCAGCAACAGGACGCTGAGCGCAAATCTAACCTCCAAAGGGCATACCTAGTCACAGAATCAGAACATTTCAGCAGTACCCATCCTTTGCTCAGACATCATCCCAATCCGAGCAACCTTCCTCGCTGCCATCTATCCGAAACAGGTGTCTTCCATCCGCGATATCTGCACCTGGCCTTGGCGTTTCAGCAGTTAAGTTAAAGGGCCACATTAGAGTAACTCAAATCCTATTTGCTGAGAGCATTTCCTTGGTCATATTGACTTCATACTCCCCACAAAGACCAACAAGGTTAGGAATGACATGGCGTCTAGGTGGCATTCATTATGGCCAAAACCAATCTCGAATCAGCAAAAAAGTGGTGTTTTCTTGGTCTTGGTCCCATGGCCTTTGAGCTCCGGCACCAGTGCCGAGACGTGAATCGCCCCCAAGGATTAAAGAGGTGCTACTGGCTTAGATACAACATTCTAGGCTCTGGACAACCAAGTTGTAGCCAAGTGGTAATGGGCACATACCACCTGCGAAGTGGATGTGGCACTAACCCTTGGGATACCATAATTTAGGCTTCCTTAGGGAGGCGTCAAATATATATAAAAGGTGGACGCTTTGCCAAAGCAAGCGTAACTTATGGTGTCACTTGACCCATAAGGGCTACTGCCTTCCGGTAGGAAAGTGGACACCTTTGTAACAACCAACAGGGTGGTTTGAACCCACAACCACTTGTAAGAGGGTATATGCCCTTACCGTTGGGCTACATGTTGGTTGTTCAAATATACTAGGCCTTCGCGTTGCTCCGCACTACTAGCGACGAATTCTGAGAACTACATTCAATTGGTACAAAAGGTGGGGGTCATTGTTTGTTTGATGCAACTACCTCTATCTATGCCCACGAAGTGTGGGGGAGTGGAACCCCTTTTCTGTATTTCTGTATTTCTGTATTTTTCTGTATTTTTCCCTTTTCTGTATTTTTTTCTCTCTATTTCATTTCAAGATTTACTTGACCGGTGTAATGATTGTGGCTCATTTTGATACAACAAGCAGATTTGGATTTGGATTATGAATGTTGTTTATATGATATCTTTTTTCATCTTTATTTGCAATTGGTGTATATTTCAAATAGTTTGGACTTTGATTTAATGCCACGGTTTCATGAAAAATCTTGGTGGTCTTTTATTTAATGCATATTTGTTCCGGAGTACATTGTTTATTTTGTCTCCCTCTCCGCATTACCATTTTGTTTTTCCATATTATTTGAAGTTATACACATGCCCAAGTTTTTGTTGTTTAGGACATTAGCATTTTGATATAATAGATAACGACTGTATATTCAAAGATACATTCTTAAAAAAAAATAGTTGCCTACATAAACTCAATGACAAATATTATTGTTTTGAACAAAATCTGTCTTGATAAAAAGTATATGGATATTTTCTCTTCGAAGGTAGTTTGTTCTATGAGCTTTCATGAACATGTTCAAAAAGAGACCCACCTACTTTCTTTCTTCATTTGTTACTAGGATCTCAAGGCTGGCCTTCATAATGTTCTTTTCATAATTACACAAAGTAAAAGTTGCTCTAAACTACCATACAGGTTCTTTATCTAGTTTCTGTTACTATCTTCCTAGATTAGACTGCTCTGAAGGACTTTGATCCGGAAGAACTAAGAAGTACAGACAAGGTAGCATTATCAGTGACGCAGACCTTATTTCCTAAGCCCCCAACTTCCGTTTTAAGTGTGCTCGTATTACTCACATTGATGAATATTCGAGTCATGTTGATGGATATTGCTACTAGAGTGAGCCCCTCACAAAGGTTTGCTCTTGTTCCGCCCAGACTAGGAGCACGGCCACAATGCTATCCCTGTGTCTTCAGGTTGCCCACACAACGGGCAATTGCAATCCCTCTTTCTTCACTGCATCTGTTTGTTGTTCAAAGGTAGGCTTCCCGCCCCGAGTTTAGATTTCAGTCTAGTGCTGAGGGTGGGTAAACCCTTGAGGTTATCCATGATGGCCTCTCCTATGTCACAGACTGGAAACAAGTTCAGAGAGGGTCAGTGCTTCAGGCTCAGCCTGATGAGAATACCCCCAGACATTGTAGCAGAAGATGGATATTGTCTTCAGGCCACCCTCACATTAGGCATTGACAATCTCCATTTCATCTCTGTATCTTTTTGAGAAAAAGAGGTAGCACATAACATGTAGTTATATAAACTATTCTATGTGTCAAATTGGTGTACAAAGAAGAACAAGCTCATGTGAAATGTGATGGGACATACAGCTTGTTGTTAGGCGCTAGTAAAATGCAGAGAGAACATTCCGCTGCTCAGATGGATCCTACCTGCCAACTGCAGCATAGATGTTTGATAACAATTGTAAATTCAGTGGAGGAGGCATCGTAGGGGTCATGCTGATCAGCCCAAAACCAATGGCCAGCTTCTCACTGTGGTGGCAAAGAGAAAATTTATTTTCCTCTTCCCCCACATCATGCAGTACAAAGTGCGTATCAGGCACATACCCCACCTCCTTCATCTGCCCAGACAATCTTCTCAGGTCAGCATGGATTTCCTTAATTTTGGGATGTAACTTGTCATCTACAACGAAGGTGTGCACCCTGTTGCTAACCTCAATGCCGAAGCAACCTGGCTCCTTTCTAACCCCTCTGACCTTCATCATTTTTCTCACCTTTGCAGTATCATCCCACCTGCCAGCTGCAACATAGATGTTTGATAGCAACACATAGGTCGCGACATCCTGTTCATCCCACTTGAGGATAGATGTTGTTGCACGTTTAGCTATCTCCACATTGCCATGGATTCTGCAGGCACCAAGCAAGGCCTTCCACACCACAACCTCTGGATTGATTGGCATTTTATTAATCAGGTCCACTGCCTCATCCAGTTGTCATGCACGTCCAAGAAGGTCCACCATGCAGCCAAAGGGCTTTACTGTCGGAGTAACACCATGATCTTGACTCAGGGAACCGAAGTAGCGTCTTCCTTCATTCAGTAGGCCAGTGTGGCTGCATGCAGATAGAACACAGATAAATATGATACTGTCCGGCTTCAAGCCATTCTTTTACATTCCTTCAAATAGTTGTAGGACCTCCCTATGACAACCATGCTGGGCATATCCTATGATCATCGCATTCCACGACACCACATTTAATTCAGTCACATTGTCAAATACTCCCTTTGCATCCTCAATGCACCCACATTTCACATACATGTCCACCAGGGCAGTGTCCATAATGATGTTTGATACAATTCCAGCTTTGAGGATGTCACCATGCACCTCTTTGCCCTTTTCCAGGGCTGCCAGGCTTACACAAGCACTGCAAACGTACACAAACTTGATGTTGTTGCCCTTCACCCCTTCCGCCATCATTTGTTCATAGGTCTCCAAGTCTTTCATTCCACGCCCTGCTGTGCATATCCTGCCAGCATGGCGTTCCATGACACCAAATCTCGTTCAGCCATATTGTTGAACACTCCCTCCGCATCCTCAATGCTCCCACATTTGGCATACATGTCCACGAGGGTATTGTCCAGAATCACATCTGGTACAAATCCAGCTTTGGCGATGCAACCATGCACCTCTTTGTCCTTTTTCCAAGGCTGCCAGGCTTGCATACGTACTGCAAATGCACACAAACATGATGTGGTCGGGCTTCACCCCTTCCCCTATCATTTGCTCATAGGTCTCCAAGTCCTCCATCCCACGCCCTGCTGTGCATATCCTGCAAGCATCACGTTCCACGACAACAAATCTTGTTCAGCCATATTGTTGAACACTCCCTCCGCATCCTCAATGCTCCCACATTTGGCATACATGTCCACTAGGGCAGTGTTCAGGATCACACCTGGTACAGTTCCAGCTTTGGCGATGCAACCATGCACCTCTTTGCCTTTTTCCAGGGCTGCCAGGCTTGCACACGCATTGCAAACGCACACAAACGTGATGTGGTCGGGTTTCACCCGTTCCCCCATCATTTGCTCATAGGTCTCCAAAGCCTCCATCCCACGCCCCTGTTGTGCATACCCTGCAAGCATCACGTTCCACAACACCACATCTTCTTCAACCATTTGAAAACTCCCTTTGCATCCTTCATGCACCCTTTGGCATACATGTCCACCAGGGCAGTGTTCAGGATGACATCTGGTATAAATCCAGCTTTGACGATGTCACCATGGACCTCTTTCCCCTTTTCCAGAGCTCCTAGGCTTGCACACGCATTGCAAACACAAACAAATGTGTTGCGGTTGGGCTTCACCCCTTCGCACATCAATTGGTCATAGGTCTCCAAAGCCTCCATCCCGCATCCTTGCTGTGCATATCTTGCAATCATCGCACTTCACGACACCACATCTCATTTAGCCATACTGTCAAACACTCCCTTTGCATCCTCGATGCACTCACATTTGACATACATGTCCAGCAGGGCAGTGTTCAGAATGACATCGGATACAATTCCAGATTTGACGATGTCACCATGGACATCTTTGCACCTTTCCAAGGCTGCCAGACTTGCACACGCATTGCCAATGCAAACAAACGTTATGCGGTTGGGCTTCACCCCTTCGCACATCATTTGCTCAGAGGTCTCCAAAGCCTCCATCCCACGCCCTTGCTGTGCATATCCTGCAATCATCGCACTCCACGACACCACATCTCATTAAGCCATACTGTTGAACACTCCCTTCATACATGTCCACGAGGGTATTGTTCAGAATGACTCTTGGTACAATTGCAGCTCTGACAATGTCACCATGGACCTCTTCGCCCTTTTCCAGAGCTGCCAGGCTTGTACACGCATCGCAAATGCACACAAATGTGATGTGGTCGGGCTTCACCCCTTCCCCCATCATTTGATCATAGGTCTCCAAAGCCTTCATACCACGTCCTTGCTATGCATACCCTGCAAGCATCGTCTTCCATGACACCACATCTCGTTCAGCCATAGTATTGAAAACTCTTTTCGCATCCTTAATGCACCCACATTTGGCATACAAGTCCACCAGGGCAGTGTTCAGAATGACATCTGGTACAATTCCAGCTTTGACGATGTCACCATGGACCTCTTTCCCCTTTTCCAGAGGTCCCAGGTTTGACATGTTGACAAGGGTGTTGAGGAGAAAAACAATTGGCGTGAATCCACTTTGGATAATGTAGTGTGCACCTGCTTTCCAGCTTCCAGACCTTTCATCTTGATGCACTTAAGCAAGAGATAGACAAACGTATCTGAATCTGCTGAAATGCCTCCTACATTTAGCATACATGTCCACGAGGATATTGTTCAGAATGACATCTGGTACAATTCCAGCTTTTGCGATGCAACCATGCACCTCTTTGCCCTTTTCCAGGGCTGCCAGGCTTGCAAATGCGCACAAAGATGATGTGGTTGGGCTTCACCCCTTCCCCCATCATTTGATCATAGGTCTCCAAAGCCACCATCCCATGTCCCTGCTGTGCATCGCGTGCCACGACACAACATCTTGTTCAGCCATAGTGTTGAAAACTCCCTTCGCATCCTTGGCGTGAATCCACTTTGCTTTCCAACTTCCAGACCTTTCATCTTGATGCACTAGTTAAGCAAGAGACAGACAACCGCAGTGAAGGCCTTCATCCACTAGGCCCACACACAGAGAGAAGAGATATAAAAGTGATACTGTTTGGCTGCATGCCCTACTGTTGCATGCGTTCAAAGAGATGCAGGGCCTCAATACCATGACCATGCTGGGCACATCCAGCAATGATCGCACTCCATGACACCACATTCCGTTCAGCCGTATTATCAAACACTTGATGTGCATCGTTCATGCTCCCACATTTGGCATACATGTCAACAAGGGTATTCTCCAAAATGATATCAGATGCAATTTCAGCTTTAAGGATATCAGCATGAACCTCTTTGCCCCTTTCCAGGGCTCCTACGTTGGCACAACCATTGAGGACGCAAATGAATGTGACCTTGTTTGGTGTCACGCCTTCGTGTCGCAATTGCTCATAGATTTTGAGAGCCTCCTCAACATGTCCATGCTTGACACAACCTGCCATCATCTTCGTCCATATATTAATGTCTCGTTCAGTCATTTGATGGAATACTTGGCGTGCGTCCACCAGGCTCCCGCACTTGATTTACATGTTGATAAACGTTGTTGAGTAGAAAGATGGTTGGCTTGGGTCCTCTTTGAATAATATGGGCATGCACCTGCTTTCCCTCTTCTAGTTTTTTCAGGTTGATGCACTCCTGCAAGAGACAGATATAAGTATTTGAGTTGGCCACAATGCCTTGTTGGTGCAAAATGTGCAGCGCCTCTTTCAATTCTCCTGCCTTACACAGGGTCCTTACATACCCACAAGTGCCCGGAAAGCCCTTGTTGACTTCCTCTCTTGGTCCTCTTTCCAAAGCAGTGGTGATAGTGAAGGTCCTACCCCTCTTAGCAGTCAGATGTCCAGCAAACAATTGAGCCTGATCCAACCTTGCCAGCCTGCATGACTCCAAAGTACTGTTGTCGCCAATCTCTGACAAAATACTCAAATACTCAAATGAATGATCTCTAGAGCAGGTTTCTTATAAATGTTTTGAAAACAGTTTGCAGCAATTCCATCTGTTTTAGTTGGAAATCTTAAAGACAATACCTTTTGGATTCCTGACATTGAGCGCCAAGGTGTACATCAACAGTAGAATCATAAGCAGAATATGTTTGACAAGGTATAAAGGTCGCTAGCTCCGCTTTCACCCAAGGAGGGTTCGACCAACATTATATTCCACGTGATCAAAGATCGTTGAGCATCTGCACGATGGAAAAACTTCTTCACATGGTACATCAAGCAAAAGTCACACCTTGCGATTGCGGTTGTCCCACCATCGTGAAGGATGTTTAAAAAACTCATGCGAGCTCTGCTCCGTGCTCCAAGGTAGACGTTTGTGCTCAAAAATCCGACCTCTTTCCCCTTTTCCAGGGCTCCCAGGCTTGCACACGCATTGCAAACACAAACAAACGTGATGTGGTTGGGCTTCACCTCTTTGTGCATCATTGCTCATAGGTCTCCAAAGCATCCCATGCTCGGTAAATCCTGCCAACATTATATTCCACGTGATCAAAGATCGTTGAGGGAAAAGCCACGGTTTGCATTGAGCAGCGAGACTGTTGAGTGCTTGCAGCTTGCAAGGTGAAAACCGCAGAGCTCTTGCAGTTCAAGAACTTCAAGAACTTCAAGAATCGGGCAGTCCGGGCACATTCCGAAAAACTTGGCGCTTTGGGATTTTCGGGCGGCCAGTCCAGGCAGATAGAAAACATTTGACGACGACGATGACATGGCTACGATGATGTGTCTATGAAACGTGGTGACGATGACGTGACGACGAAAACGTGGCACTAAGGTACCCTATTCCTGCTCTATGCTAAACTAGCTTCCGACCGCTAGAATATATATATTCTAGGCTCCCCAACGTACTGGTCATTTCAAAGGGTCGGGGAAAAAGACGTCCCTTGTCCCTTCACAATGGGCGGTCGAGTTTTGCGGCGCACCTAACCAACATGTTTGCCTTTTCCTATAGCGGGCCCGGGGGGTTGGTATCGCGTGAGCACAAAGTTAAGAGAAATGGCGTGAGCACAAAAAAAATAGTCGCGTGAGCATAATCCACGGTTATGGGGTTAGCGGAAATACAAATAATAGGCGGATATAGGGACTTTACTGCACTAATAGGCGATACATCGAATCTGAATATAACTTAAACCTGAAGATCAGAATCCACATGCACCTGTCAGATAGTTTGAACCTCTAGCCAAGTTTCGCTGGCGAAAATCCAAGTTTCACCGGTAAAACCCTAGTTTCACTGGCGAAAATACAAGTTTTGCTGGCAAAAACCATTTTCATTTCGTTGGCGAAACCCATTTTCTGGGTGGTTATTGGGGATGTTCTAAACACAATGTTACCAAATGCCACATTGTTTATGTGCGCTGATCTTTGAGTTCTGGCATATATATTTGTGGGTCATTGTGCTCATGCGACTTAAGCTTTGGACGATTAATTTCATGAATTTTTTCGCGTGAGCACAGTTTTCAGATAGTTTCGTATTTCTTACCGCGTGAGCGCATTTGGGTTTCGCAATAGCATATTTTCAAGAATATTCTAGAATATGCGGAATATTTCTTTGTGCTCACGCTCGCTAGCGTGAGCCTGCTCACATGCTACCCAACCCCGTGGGCCCGCAGCCTTAAAGAATGCTATTGAGTTTAATCCTAAGTTAGATTTTAGGAGAGGGAATGAATTTTGACATTACCATCTAAGACATATTATTATCATTTGCTATGTCATGGGCTCACATGGGAGTTGATGCCATGATTTTAGTGGGGCTACATGGAAAGGCCCAACATCCGGGAAATAATTTCAGTTGAACCAGCCAATAGCCGCTCATTCCCAGCAGCAATCGGCTAAGTGGGTGGGGCAGTCGGTTGCTGCCCCTTAGTGGTACCTATACCCGGTCAATTTCCGAGATAATTTTTTTACAACCGGTAATATTGTGATTTATTTTGTGTTCAGCTATAAATCCTGCCCTTATAAATATCAACCTGTTGACAACACAAGTGTCAAATGTACAACAATAAGTAAATAATAATAATAATAAATAATCACAACCAGTTTTAAGCAATTCAAACAAGTGAAGAACATTGTATCCTTATAGAAGTTGGACCTGTCAATGCCCTCAAACCACATGGAGGCCAAGAATTGAACCCGCGTGGACAGGTGAGCTGTGATAGCAGGCAGCGAGTGCAAGCAGGCGTGGGGCTGGGGGCTGCGAGAGCAACATCCAGACTTAACTTAGTAGGGTTTGCCTGCGGCCCCGCCCTCTTGAGTTCAATATTTTTTCACCTCCTCGGATGTAACCCGGCCTGGCACGTTGGATTCTGCCATGTGGCGGACTTCGACGGCCATTTCCGTTTTTTGTAATATAAGAAGGGCCAGAATCCGTCCAAGCCTTGCCAACTAAGGCAGATTTCCCGTCTGTAATGAAATGGAAAGGCAAATATCCTTCCTAAAAGTAGGGCACCCGGTTGATTTCCGCTTCGGCCATTTTTTCCCTCGGATCCATTTCTTGAGGTTTCATATTTCATTCGGAAATTCTGGAATTCAGTCGGCTAGCATGTAACTGGCTGCCGATTCTCCCTGTTGGTTGGAAAGGCCTCCATGGAACCACCCTCTCACGTTTTTAACCCTTAAAGGACGAGCTATTTTTTGGTGGGCCCACTAAAAAAGAGTATATACACTTATGGATGGGGGTGTAACTTCTTACCCGTAATGATCCAGGGGGATGAACCTTATACTTATGTGCATATCTACTATGTACACGTCCTGTAAAAAATGTAGGCAAATTGACCATTGCATTTGGGAGATTTTAACAAAATAATATGCCCCAATTTGTAAATATATTCAAAAATTGCATGCAAAAAATTGTTTGACCATAAAATTGCAGTATTGAGTTGAATCTTCCTAGACAAAGGCCCTCCATAATCTGATTATATGGCACCTAAACCACTGCCTCCCACAAAAATCAGACCAAAATTCCAAAAATTCAGATAGGCTGCTTTGTATGTGAAATCTGGGGGGGTAAATTGTCTTGTTTTGGCTTCTTTCACAATTAGACCCATGAGATGATATTTGTTTTCCAATTCCTCTGGTAAGTAAGTGCCTAGTAACATTTCATAGTGCCCTGTCCAAATTTTTTGGGATTACGATAAATTTTTAGATGTTATTTTGAAGATTGCCCATTTGGCTGCCACGTAGGCAGGTCAATGGTGCTCTAACACTGGATTTTCTGACCCCTTGGCACTTTGAAAATTTCTAGGGAGCATAGCCTTTATGATTTTTTGGCGCTGTAAATTCCCACACGTGCTCCTCTCTGACATCCACAATTTATCTTCAGGGTTCACTTCCATCCACTATCATCCACTATCAAACTGAAGCGTGGCAAAAAACTGACGTGACCTGATTCAGGTCGCGTCGTCCTTTAGGGGTTAAGGGGCAATTTCCTCTTGGGGGGTGCGGTTTGTTTGGGGGGCAATTGACTCTTAAACACTTCAAACTAGTTCATATACAAAAGGAAACCGGATGTTAGCCCCTAGCTAGTACTCCCTACATAAGTCACCGTCTAGTGAGAGCAATCCACAGTCACCGGCCAAGTAGAACCGTGAGGGGCTCGTCAAGTTTTGACCCTTGGGCACAACCATGGGGCACATCTTTGTACTAGAGAAAGGGCCGGGTAGGGTTGATTCTGCCCTGTAAGCGGCCCTTGGTTGAGCCCTATGGTCGCGCACAAGGCCGAATCGGCCCTAGTACACGGCCCTTTCTTCGGCGTAAAAAGTTAATAGGGCATATTCGTACGTATTCATCGGGATTCTACTGTTTTCCTCTTGCTCACTTCTACAGTGTCTTTTATTGTGCTTGTAGTTTCATTGTTGTTGCGTGTAGTTGTTGCGTTGATGTTCTATATTTTTCTGCTTCGTGATGGAGAGCATGTCACGTGGAGTTCTAGGAGACATTTCCAATGTGCCTCAAATGACGTCAGATGGTAATATGAAGAAAGCGCATCTATCTGCTACGGATTCACAAGTGCTGAATTCATGTATTTCAGATTCTGTTGCACAAAAAAATGACGACGAAGAGGATGCGTTTGATTTTGGTTTTTTTCTGCATACCAGTCTGATTCAGGAGTTGCTTCTTACGATGATCCAGCTCTTGAAGATATATGTTCAGTGTTGTCGATACTGGATTTCTCGATGTGGGTGGTAATTCGGTTCCTATAATTAAAGACATTCTTGATTTGGATGATCTTGCTGTTGAACCGGAGTGGTTAACAAATGACACTCACGTTTTTAGCGACGCTGCTGAAAATATTTCATGCAAGAACCAGTTAATGATGGCGTTCAGAATGCCGATTCTGCTAGTACTGCTTCAAGCGCGCAAACAATGGCAAAAAAACTCGACCTACTCCGACGTGGATTTCGACTGTTTGACAAAGAAGAGGTCGAGGAATTGAAGAAGGGAGGACCACGAGAATTACTGTATATGGAGCGCTAGGGGAGGAACCAGTTTGAAGACTGGAGGAAGGTCACCAGTGGTATTTGCATGGACTCAATTGAAGAAATGTTTATGCATCGCCTGCCGGAACTTGTCTTTCTTAGTTTATGTTAGAGGTGCAGCGCAAAGACAAAAAACTTTATCCCGGTGCAACCCTCGTTACACTATTGCGCGCTATTGGACGGATTATTAGGGGGAAATTGGAGTCCGATTCTGTTAAGACTAGTGAAGTGACAGAGAAGTTTGTGCTCATTGACGATCCTCGCTTTTAAAAAGTGTGCATATCTTGCTTAATTGCTGTGAAGAGGTTTGTGAGGACGGGAATAGGCCATAAAAAGAAAAATATCTCTCTTCTTACATGCGAGATGGGACAGCAAATATTAGCGTCGCCAATGATGTACAGAACCGACAGAAGGGGCTGTGTGTTGCGTGTAGTGTACTACGTAATACACAATTTTTGTGTACGTGCACAAACTGAATTGTACAACATAATGGACTATGATTTTTCCATTTGCCGAGACAATAGCAATGGGAAGCATGTCAGGTTCGACGAGAGAGATACAAAGAATCACAAAGTTGATTTGCTACACTGTAAGCTGGAGAAAATGAGGCGGTCAGTAACTTGTAATCATCCGGATCTCGTTGAGACCTTCGAGACATATATGTTTCATTGGCCGAAGTGGAATGAAAATGATCATGATTGTTTGTTTTTGATTTTTTGTTTTTGAGCAATTAATGATAATCTCAACCTGAAAGAGCCTGGCGTCTGTGTCATATATACGACACCTTATGATCTGATATGTGCATATGACATGCACATAGGCATGTCAAATTTGAATCTTTCCTCTCCTTGTCAGAAAACCCTAGCTTAAGTGAGGCATAAGTGTCAGAACTTATGGCACCCACAGCCCAAAGCGTGAGAACGTCATGCAACCTTAGCTTTGTGTCGAGAACATGCACAATATTGTATAGATGACATTCTACAATACTATGAAAAATACATTACATAGTGATTTAATTGCAAAACTGCGAGGAATGTTATGGATTCCTCCATTGGGGTCATTCGGTCACATGAACTTTGCAAGGGCGTGGACATTACAAACAAGCAGAGGTAAGCCATCATGACTTGGGATCCCGCTCACACCAACATAAGCGCGTCACACGCTACCAGCCTCCCTCTCCAAAGGCAATAGCCCTTTGGGGGTTCAAGAGATACCATAATTTACGCTTCCTTAGGAGGTGTCATACATCCGATGAAAAGGGAATAAAATGCTAGACATATTCAGAACAGTTCTTACGAGAAATCAGTTTCTGCACTCGTACCATGAGTAGAGGAGGTTATTACATCAGTAGTACAACTGTACTCCAATTCATAATGTGGGGCTGTTGTACTTGAGCAGCGGTATATTGACTTCCATATATGTAATACCAGATCATTATAACTGAATATGAATCATGGCTTATCCATGAATTAAGGTAGCATAGTATGATGGCAGCAGTGTTTTGTTTTCTTTTTCATTTTTCGTTTGTTTTCATCACCGCAGTAAACACCAGTGTTGTTCTGGTATCAATTTGGGACATATCAGATTGGTCCTGGTACTAGACATATCACAAAACTTTCATACCGGTTTGGTCTATATAATGGTGGATGTATTTTCCAGATACTGGTATGAGAATGAATATCATGCCACAATATTAGTAGAAAATCAGCCTATGAGATATCAATTGTGGTATCATTCCAAAGCCATCTTGAATTAAAAGTTCATCAAATAGCAAGATCAAGTGAAAACAAGCCTAAAATGGCGATTGGCTCTCTTGCTTTGGCAAAACATAAAAGGAAGATGAGAGTGAGGGGCATGACTCAGCACAACACACCAATCGGAGCCTTGACACACGGTGTAAGGTCCATTGACCACATTTTCTCCATTGACTTCAACATGATGCAAAGTCTCTCTCTACAAGAGAGCCAACAAATACACAAAGAAGTAATGTACATAAATACAAGTATGTAGGCATATTTACACATAAATTAGTATAGTATACATACCAAAGTAAATGAGGAGGAAGACGGCAGGGGAGTATCGGTATTGTGGCTGGTATGAAAAAACTGACACCATCCTGGTCTGGTATATGACTAAGTATTTTCCCAATGGATACCAGACTAGTTTGGTATCTAATACCAGTGCTAATACATATACCAGTACGTCACCTATATACTAGGTCCAACACTGGTACACATAATACATATATCAAGCTGAAAAGAATATATATACTTGTTATTTGCCTCCCCTTTATTGCAAAAATGTGCCTGGCGGTGTCTCACTCATACACCTCCATGGCGCAGTTACTGTGAAAGAGGTTATTTTCTCCTCTCACTATTAAGGGGCCTGATTTGTGAGCTGTCGCTCCCAGGTGTTTCCCTTTAAAAATAGAAAAAAAAAGAAGAAGAAAAAAATCGATGTTTTTCATTGTTTGATAATTGGGACTTGAATGCGTGTGGTTGTGGCGGGCCGTGGGTGGCACTACCAGGCTGGGTCAGTCTGCTCGGGTGAACAGGGGAGAGGCGAGTATGTTGGGCCCACAAAACACCTGAAATATGTAGATAAATAATTAATTATTTCAAGGGTTTACATAAAGTAGCATCTAGTGTGATGGTAAAGAGCAATTTGTGATGAACGTGAGGCTTGGCTGGTGACATTGTGGTGGTAATGTGTGTTGATTATAAATATATATTTTGTTTGAGGAGGGTCTCAAGGTTGGAGTTAGGCACTCGCCTAGTCCGCTCGCCAGTCCACCGGACCGAGTCAATCCGCTTGCTAGTCAGTCCGCTCATCAATTGCCAGTCTGCTCGCCAATCCGTTGGTCAGTCATGTTATGTCCACCTCTTTGTTAGGAAAGTACACTGAAGGCCGCCTAAAGTAGGTTGAAACACAAATATTGCCATTGACATTTCATTAAGAAACAAATAATGCGGAACCACCGACATGTGACGATTAAATTTCTGAATTAATATAGGGATGGATGTCTATCAAATTGGCTCCATATAATGCAATGTAGTTATGGTTCCGACTACGGGGGTTCACGAATTTGTTCATTACGAGGAAGAACACGATTTGAACACTCCATATGCACCTAGGGAAAGCCTAGGAACTCGTTGATCCATGTGCAAACGTTGAAACTGAAGATGACGAAGACGAACCTATTTTAAATCCAGTGGCACAAAGTGACATTTTCCAATGTTAAGGAGGAATTCAAAGTGATTAATATGTTTCTAGAACAACAACCCTCGGTGGTTGGTCGAGAGACTTTCTGATAGGGTTAGATCTGTAGAAAATAGTCTAAGTTATCTACGTTGCAGGTTGCAAATTGTCGACATGACACCATTGACAGAATTTTCAGTCGATTTGACATGCAACTCTGTAAATGTTAGATTTTTTGAAATCATCCCTGGTTTACTGTTACATGGATAAATGTTAAGAAGAGTCTTGGTCGCCCTCTTTAATTGGTAATATGTTATCACTCTGTTATTGTTATTTTTTTCTTACTCCCAAGGCGTAACAATAAAGGAGGGTCGACTGTAGATGAGTGAACAGTAGTTAGGATTGTCCTGTTGTAGAGACATTCGGGGGTCCTTCCTTTGGTTTGTCGAGATCCGTTCAAGTCTTTCGCAGCTGCTTCCAGGAACCCTCCAGGGAAAGGCACAAGGGTGGTCCATCAAGGGGTGGCGGGGTGGTGGCGTCAGCAGCTGCGAGACTGCAGCCATTGCTTTGGTAGACCAACTAGAGACAACTCGGGTGTATCTGGTGGTAAACCACACTACTGTGCAAGTTGAAGCCCGTGTTTGCCGCCATGACTGGACACCGAAAAGTTCATCACCATGCTGGGCACTTGGAACACGTCAGGATCGGATGTCGAGGTAAAAGCTGCTAGACTGGGTGGATCCTTGCAGCTTTCTTTGCAAGCATATGCAACATTCAGTGGCCTAGTTACTCCTGCACGAGCAAAGGTCGTTGAGCAGTTCCAACATAAGTTTGCGACAAGTCTTCAGAGGATTTTGACAGAGACAATGTGTGTGTGTCTGAAAATACTTGATCTACACTATATGGCACCCAAAGAGTGCGGGTCTGTGGTTCGACAATGTATCAATGCTCCGTTGGAGACCGTGTGGTCGGTTCTGCGCAGGTTCGATCGCCCCCAGTCCTACAAGCACTTCGTTCAAGACTGTGAGATGGAAAATGTGGAAGGTTGCGGAGGGAGTGGTGAATTCAGATCTGATCCAAGCTCGTGGCCTGTGGGAGCGACTCGGCTGCTTCGGCTAAATTCTGGGTTCCCTGGCACAACAAGCAGAGAGCGTTTAGAGGTTCTTGATGATCAAGAGCATGTGATCACCTTCAAGGTCTTGAATGGGGACTTTCGCCTCCAGAATTTCACATCCACTACATCATTGCACCGACACATTGGAAGTCCCGATTCTCCAGAGCAGACAATAGTTGTGGAGTCATTCAAGTCGGATATTCCTGAGGGAAACACACAAGAGGACACAATTATTTTCGTTGAGATTCTACTCAAGACACAGCTGCACTCGTTGGCAGATATTGCAGAGCGGATGGCTCTGCAGAACGAAGGATCCATGTGTATTGGGCAACCGTCATCAAAGCACGATCAAAATCTAAATTTCTTTGGGGAAGTGGCTGCATTTCTCTCTGAAGAACTGTGACTGGCAGGTGCAATGACCCCCAATATGACCTCTTTGTGGGATGGGGGCAAGAGCAGGATTGTCGCCTAGCATGCGGCCTACATTAGCCTTACGTCGACACTGAATTCACCCCAACCGAATTGAAGGGGCTGTGCACAGGTGCTATGTCGTTTATGGGCTCAGTTACCACTGTCTCCATGGGAGTTGATGCCATGGCCAACATTCGCAGAAACGGCCTATGAGTAACCACGATAATCCTACAAAGCAAGCTACTTCAAAAGATTATGCCGATCATCACCACTCGAAAAGCGCTCTTGCCGTTCATTATCTGAGATAGCACTGCAATATAGTTTTCTACAGAGAGAGCAACCCGGCTGGTAGTTATGCCATGGATACTGAACCGAGTGAGCTACAAACTCAAGTACACTCAGGGTTCCCATGTACGAGGTAGAATCCATCTCTGATGTAGACTACTGCTTCCATTTCGAGCTCCATTGATTGCGGACGGTCTTTCGTAATGACAGGCAGCGTTGTGCAACCAATATTGTCATGAAATTGTCGGCCAGCCTCGGAGTAACCCGTATGGTCACAGATTATCAGGTTCTTTGTTTTGGTCTTACTGTATAGCTGTATACATGTAGCAAATAACCACTTTGCATTTCTACAACAGTGATCCTAATGAGATGATCACCTGTCCTTACAGACAATAAAGTTTGAAGTTTGTGTAGTTAAGTAAACGTCCAGCTGCTTATGAAAGGACTTCTGAGGCTCTTTCTTCTCTAGTCTATTGTATGGAATACCTCACACAGACTCGCGTTGTTCAAAGTCACAATTCATCTCAAAGAGTATCAGGTGAGCAATTGTAGTAATGGATGCCAACCACCTTCACCATTTCCAAGAAGGGATTTGCTCTTGTGGGGATTACTGGTGGAGCGAGCATGCATGGAAAAAGTGTCCAAGTCGTGTCAATATGTGAGGCTGTTAATTTAGGCAAAGGTTTACTGGAATTATCTGGCACTTAGGAGGCATTTCGGTAGAGAGGGCACCAAGATGACTCGCCTAGCGATGACTTGCTAGCGTAGGGAGAACAGGTACTTCCGTGGTCAAACCAAGCATCTTTCCATACGACACATCAACACGGTGCCTGCGTGACAAACTTTGTTGGCCTCTGCCAGTAAACGTATGCATCAACTTGGCCAAATGGTCAAATGTCCCAATTGTGTGGGATGTGTGATATGCAGTACTGGCCAGTGGGTTCCATGAAATTACCTCTTTGGAGGTAAGTATAAACCTAGAGAGAGAGATGACGCCGGCCGAAGCAGCGCAGTGTAAACCTTTTAGTGCAATAATAAATCAGTCGAGGCTTACTGTGTTGTTTCCGCCCTCCAACTCTCGCTTGGGGCTCGATATTCATCGAGGCATGACTTGATGGCGCCCTCTCGACTGCGGTGGGCCTGTTCAGGCACTGCTGCACTTTGATGGTATTTCATTGGTTCGTGTGTATGTGAGTTTTCTTGCCACCTGGTGTTGATTGCTTGCTAGTCTACCGGTTTTTGCTTTCGCACTTAGGTGGTTCCTCTCTCTCTAGGATGGAAATAATTGCTTGGTGGTTGTGGCAGTCCCTGGGTGTGATATTGCAGCTTCGTTTTGGCGGCTGTTTGGGTGGCTCCTTGGACTCTGGTATGGAGGACTCCACATTCTCATTTCGATTTTCCCGCAGTAGGTCTTCAGTTTTCATTGCATTAATGTGGGTCATCTTCCCCTTGTAAAGTAAATTAGCTGAAGTCCTTGCAGATCTCTGTTTGTTGGATCAGAGAACAAGCTATTACGTTTTTAGGTTAGTGTCTTTGTTTACAGTAACGTTGAAGTTAAAAGCGTCTGTCTGTCTGTTACTCGGGGTTGAAGCACATCGTGAATCTTGTTGAGCAGAAATGGCTGTCGGTATTTGCCATGGGATTGATTGCGGCCATTTTGGGTTTTTGCATGTGCCATCTACTTGCCCCCTATTGAAGGGTCACGCATGTGGACTGTGCATGTCTTCCCTGCCAACCTCACAGCTTTGTTCGTCTCTCTCATCGATTTCTCTTCTCTGTCCAAAGCCAGATGTGGAGTCTCAGGCACAATTCTAGACTAGAGGGCTAGAACTCAAGCTTTCTAGTATGATGTCAATGGAGTGGACAAACTAACACTGGTGCATATGAGATGTCTTGGCTCTGCATGTGGGTATGGCAGTTTCAAGCTTAGAGTCTGGTGGGGTGGCATTTTTTTTTACTGGCAATCTGATTGATTCCCACCCACATGCGTTGAAATTTAGGCCTCACTGGTAAGTCCTACAAGGTTTATTTGACTTTGCATAGTGTTCCCTGGACTATGGTCAGAGTACTCCAGCTTCCAGAGGACTTTATTCCAGGATCGTTGTCTCACGATTCTATGCAGTGTTACCTTCCAACATTGGGCGAGGTCCTGTTGCCACACTGTACAGAGTCCTGGATGGAAATCCGTATTTATTGATCCTGAAGGTTATGTCACATGATACCCTGACTATCTGTGGCTGCAACAGAATTAGGAATACTTGTATCTTTGGCTGTGTTTGGTATTAGGTTCTAGAGTAAGATTTGCCATCCAAGGGGCCATGGAGAAAGGAGGGAGAAAGGAGGGAGAAGATAGCATTTGACCAGAGAGGAGAAATGGGTGTAGTAGCAAGGAGGGGGATACGGGAGAACGTACTTTTGGATCTTAATTTTCCTGCCAGTACCCACAGAAGAGGGGACGGAAATTTCTCATAGATTTTGCTTAGTGTCTTCTTGTGGCCATGGGACCTGCTACTGGGTTAGATGGAGCTGGAAGAGGGGGAGAGGATGGGAGCAGAATGTGCTCATTACAATCACAGGAAACTTTCTCAGAAGTTGGAAGTGACCTGAAGGTGATTCTGGCCTCCCAGTTTTCTGAAGTCACCTGTTATTTGGCTTCAATTTGAGGTGGGTACTCACCATAGAATTCAGACACAAAGGGGGATACAGCTCTCAACACAGATCCAACTGGGTGGAAGGAGGTGCCATGTTCACTTTCCTCACGTGTTTTACTCGCAGCTTGGTTCTCACAGTAATTGATACAGGAAACTCTTATTTATGCAATTGTATCAATGGTGGTTTAGATTGAAGTCTTCATGAATAGTATCATCAGTAAGTCATGACCTACTCACGGACTTTGACATATTCAATTACATGTTCATTGAGGTGTGTGTGAGACTGTTGTATAAACTCCTTCAACTTTGGAGACCCAGCCTTGTGGTATAGAAGTGGGGCCTAGTTTGGATTGAGCAGGAAAGCTTGGGAGAGGGGGAAGCGGAACAGAAAGAGAGGAAATCGACCACACTATTGCTGAAGTCTCACTCCAGTACTGTGACCTACTTTGGCAGTGTTTTTGGATGCTCTGCATTCAAGGACCACAAGAGTCATGTCTGCTGCTGTTCTGGTATGGCTGTTTCGTTTGGTTACCAAAGCTCTCAATGTGGTTGCTTAGACAAATGCTGAAGAATGGACCAAATTTACACTTGATAATTTAACTCTACAGGGTTTCAATCTTTTCTAAAGATGATAGCAATGAGATGCTCTTTGATGTAGAGAGCATTTTCAATAGATATGGACTACAGAAGCAAGTGAGCATGATGTACTTATGTTGCTGTCCAAGCACTGTGCGCTGCACCTGGATGTCAATACTTCTGGTTTGTTTCCCTAACTGAAATGGGGGTCCAATGGTAATGTAAACAATTAATTTTTAGCTGCTTGGGTGTTTGCTGAATTTTGTTGTGTTGACAAAAGTAATAAGCACCTCCTATCAAATATATGCTTTTCTCTGCTGGGATGCATGTTGCTTTCTCCTGGTGAGGGATAGCATGAAGGCAAAAGTTGACCACCCCTTTATCAACCTGGGATTTATTCTTTAATCAAGCTCTACTGGGATGGCCACTAGTTTCCTCTTGGCTTCCCTTTGTCTCTGCATTTCTCTCTCGGTCTGTCTTTCTCCATCCAAACAAGTTCTCGAGCCTAAATCCGAAATGTTTAGTCTAAACTGCACACATAGGCGTAGGCCACAAGCTTGGTGAGTCCCTCTCTCTCTCACACACACACCTTGTCCATTCGCCAGTTTATGAGACATCAAAACAAGAGGCGTTGAAGTTGCATTCATTCATGGGCTTGGTGATGAGGTATAGACTTTATTCAGTTATCATTTTTCTTTGTGACCCATTATAGAAGTCACTGATTGGGTGGCCTATCTGATTAGGATGGTGCAGCTGTTGTTATTGGCATGTGCCCAAATGGAATGATTTGAGAAACTTTTTGGTTTCCAACTATTCACTGGTAAGGGATCGCTGGGTGAACATTTTCTCCCGTCACATGAGATTTTAGTTCAACTTTGTAAGTGTTCTGAACTTGCCCCCAACAGAAGCCTGTGGAGGGTGTCTTTACAAACATGTTGGAAGAGCATAGCTAAAAGCCAGGCATAGCAACCCCACGAGTCCAAGTTATCAGACATATAATGAGGAACTCTGTGGTGTCACCTCTGCACTCTCTCTTTCTTTTTTCTTGTCCCATAAGCTCTTTGAGCTTTCTGCGTTATGAAGTACCATTTCAGTTCTCTCTCTCTCTCTCTCTCATTATCCAAGTTAGGCATTAAACTTCCCTGAAATTATTTCCATCTGAATGGCCTACCTACCCTCGGCACTAGACTGAGATTTAAACTCAGGGTGGGGAGTCTACCTTAGAACAGTAAAGATTGTAATTGCTCAATGCAAGGGCACCCTGAAGAAAATGTCCGTTCTCTGATACAATGTCCAGGGTATTCTCATCAGAGAGCAACTCTCTGCAGGACTCAGGGTCACCAACTTTGAAAATCTCGAGGCTGAGCCTAAAGCCTGGCCCTGTTGGTGTCTAATTGCTGGCCAGCTCACACATAGGCTAGCTGCAGGACAACTTTGACAACTTTGGGCTAGACTCGCTCACCCTGGTGGGTTTCTAACCCCACACCTGGCTCCGGGAGGGTTACTCTGTCTTCAAGGGTACATCATAGTCGAACTTTGCAGGGAACGGCCTAAGCCACAAGCATTCTCTCTTTAGGTGCGATTGCATCCATAAGATGACACACAGGGGTTCTATCCAGCATTGGTGGTGTCACTTTGGAGCAGATTCTTTAGGGTGCTACTTTTTCGGCACGGATCCTTTTCCTTTCTAATCCACCAATAAAAATGTGGGGGGGCTGGCTACCTTGGAAGAAGTATGTTAGTTGTGAAGCTGATGCGATTATCTGCGCCAAGTCGACAATGAATTGAGCAGCCAGACCTTGCTCATATTGAGTTCTTGGCCAACACGCCATGGCTTCACCATCACAGCAAGACAAGAAATCTGTTTTCCTTCCAATCAAGCACTGTGTGAATTGCTTTTTGACAGCAATAAAAGGGAGGTGCAGGCTCATCAATACGAGCGTGGGTCGGTTTTGTCAACCCTGGTTAAATTCACCGCATACACCATCTCCATGCGATAATGACAATGATTACCGGCCCCAGGAGCGCGATTTATCGGAACCCAAATAAGAGAGTGAGTGTCAAGTGTGAACAAGGCAAGACGGAGCTCGTCAGAAGGGGAGCTTACACACCGTCAGGCTCAGGTGCTCGGCGCATGACAGTTAGAGTGGAGGAAAGACTCACGTGGGATAATGATGTACACTGTGAGAGTATGCTACCGACGCTGCGCACGCTCGTCTTGCTCGCCTATATTTGCAACCCCTGCATGTGGCCTCTGCCTTCCTTCCCTCTCTCAGAATCTGAGATATTCAGAAACTGCTCAGAAACAGGAGGGAATAGCGCAGTATAATATAGAGCAGCTAGTGCTGGCCTCTTTGCTCTTTGCTCAGTGCTCAGACAAGTGCTCAGGGCTTGGGCTTCTTCCATCTCCCCTTTACTGATCTGAACTGGGAATGGTACCTAATCTGGATCGTCCCTCAGGTGGGTGATTCACAGATTAAGGGACATGACGCAAGGAAGAATATGCTCCCAGCTGGCGCCCGACCGGCTGCGCCAGGTGGGGATGACCGACAGCTGGTACGATCCGGGCAATCGAAAAAAAACCCAGGAAAATCCACCACAGCAGCGCAGTGCATGATTAGGTCTGAGCTAAGCAGCCGCCCTTCTTCTCACTGGAATAAAATAGCTTCGCAGTGAGCTCACCCCTGCCTTTCTGGCGCTTTTATGTTGGGCCACCACTGTGGTGGATCGTGCACTTATTCACTGCCTTGGATGTGGCCGAGCTTACCAACATGAGTGCCCATTGCCCAACTTGAACTTGGCAATGGGGGTGCATTCTTCTCCTGCGATGGTATATCTGTGGGGCCCGGGATCTCCTTTATTGTGAACCTCCGGTGGTTGCAAGATGAGCTCTGCCTGCAAGCACGACGGACATGCGACACGACAGAAAGAGAGAAGAGTTAGATTCAGTTTTTGGGAAGAGACAAAACTGGGGGCTCTGAGAGGAGGCGCAGTGTTTCAGGCAGCTACGTGAATTACGTCTGCGGAGGGTAGCTGATTTCACTTGATGTCAGGCATGCAGCAACTTCCAAAGCATCATATCTGTGTTGCCAAACTTGTTACATTCCAACAAGAGCTTTTGTCTGGTGGGACGAGAGTTCAAACCTTGTTGTGGATCGACTCTGGGGCCCAAGAGTCCATAATCATCATCATCATTGGAGGCTTGGTGATATCATAGCAAACCCATCCCCTCGTCTGGTTAGCGTCAGAGGCTCTGGCTCGCTGGGGTATGTGGCTCCAATCCGTGAGACTGGATTTGGTCAGACGCAGTGAAGCCTAGTTGTTGCAGCCCACATTCCAAGCCTGGAGATCAGACATGATAGCTGGGATGGTGCAGCACTGCAGAGGTCTCGTTGCAGGCCCACCTGGGAATCAAAAGACTGGGCCTTGATGCCCTCAAGACTGCGGCATCTGGACACCGACAGGCTACAGCGTGTGGCTGTCAGCCATTCCTTGCAATCCCTCGCCGTGCCTGTTTTGCCCCTCGTGTAGCCTGCTGCTGCTTTCCGCCCTCTAACCTTCTCGCCAAAATCCATGTCCAGCACTGCAATGCCCCTTTTGTGGATACCGACTCCTCCTACTGGACAATTATATCCGGTCAGGTTCTCGCACTATTTCTGCTTCCCCATCTGGAATGGGCAAACGCTGAAAGCTTTTAGGTATGCCCTCTTTGTATTTCTTGCCCCTAATTAGATGTCTTGTTGGATGGAGATATTATAGGAACCACAACCAGGTCTGGGTTCAAAGCATGCTGTGGATTCACCTTGTCAATGAAGATCCCCATCTGCAATATACATACTGAAGAGATTAGTGGAGAAAGAGAGAAACCCAGCCCTTGTAGCAAGTTTTGGGTTGGGTGAGAATTTCTGTCTCCAAGGCATATTTTCCCTCATGTTTTCTTCTTGCCTGCCCGGAGCTGGGTGACACTTATACTGCAGAAAGGGTAGGGTCCACAGCTGTATCTGGGTCAGGGGCCAGAGACGGTACACGCTGCCCGGGACCATACTCGAGGTTGCGTGGATGGAGGAGATAGCGTATTTGTCTCTCTCTCCCCACGACTGTTGACACCTGCTCAATGCCGAGTGTGAGGGCCTTGTTCATGTACTAGCTACCACTGTTGAGACTTTGTACTTTATTTGCAGAAGGAGAGTGCCAAACCCAGTTTGATCCTATTGTACCTTCCCCAAATAACACCTCCTTCACCCAATGGATGGAAAAATGATCATGGAAAAGGATGAAATTGTTATCTTCCCTTGCCGTTGAAAGCTCTCTTCTTCCGCATAGCCAAAATATGTTGTGTTGCCGATAGTCCGTCCTTTGGCTCCGAATCAAGCTAAAGGGTGCATTATCCATCCCTTTTCTTTTTGGAGTTGATCCGCACCAAAAGGCCCTACAGGCCGTTCCTTGGAGCCATTCATGGAATGGAGGGTAGGCATGAAGAGGTCTGGTCTGGAAAAAGGAAGACCATTGTAGCCATCATATAGTTTTATGTTTTTTTTTAAAAGTAGCCAGTAGATAGATCTCTCTATTGACAAAGGCGCAGGACTAGCAGCTTGGGGTAGACCACATTTGAACGTGTCTAGGGACTGCAGATACGAGGCCAGAATGATGAACCCTCATTTTTTGTGCGTTTGCATTGGCTGCCTCTTGAGACTCTGTACAATTGGTAGACGATGGTTCAAAGATTACTGAAGAAATGGTTGGTCATAAATTTAGAGAGTTTGCTTCTACACGGAAACCTGGTTAGACAAAAATTGAGGTCATGGATGACAAAATGCTTGCCCAGGTGGATGGTGGATGGGTTAGTGTGTTACCCCATCAATTTCAATGCCCCCTTATGGAAAAAACTGTTGTGCAGGCTCCGGGTTTTGAAGGCGGGTACCCGGCGGGTTAGGATCCAGGTTACCCGGACCCACACCCGGGGACCGTGATATCACAAAAAACCTGGACCAAGACCCGGGTTCATTTTAGCCGGAACCGGACCCCGACCCGCCTGCTGGGTCCAGAACCCGGTAAACCCGCTCACCACGGGCCAATGTAGCGAATCAGGGTCCGGGTCTTAATTTTAGATGGGGCATGCGGGGTCCACCTTAGATTTGGTCATATGTGTGGAGGGGACGAGCAGCAATAGGCCAGTGCAGCAGCCAGCCCCACCACGTTGTAACCCAGTGGTAATGCCCACATACCACCTCAAAATCGGTTGTGGGTTCAATCCACGGAGTGGTGTCACAAAGTTGTGCCCTATGGGACCATAATTTACACCTCCCAAAGGAGGCGTCATATATTATTATTAAGCCAGATCCCACACATCCATGCTATAGTGATGTACCCTTGAGGCATATTACTATTCTTAACATGTTTAAAGAATTGATATTGAAAAATAGAAAATGGAACTCAAACTTCTATTTTAATTCTTATTCGTGGTATACATATTCATATTCATGGTATATTTTGAAGGAATGTCTCTTAAAATAAAATTCATTATTAGGATTTAAAGTTTTTTCCAGCCAAAAATAATTTTATCCTTAATTAATCTTATTTTTCTAATTTATTTAATCAATAAATTAGGACCCGGATCTGAACCCGTGAACTCGCTAATATTTCCCAACAACTACCCGGACCCTAACCGGAGTCCGTGTTGACAAACCCGGACCCGAACCCGGAACAGGATTTTCCAAAGTTCAAAAACCCAGATCCGGACCCGGACTTGGCTCCAAAAAAAAACCCGCACCCGGACCCGGGGGGTTCCTTAAAAAGGAAGAACCCACACAACACTGGATAAAACCTCCTCTCATCCACTTCAAGTACCAAGGGTTGCATACCTGCTACATCACCCACCATGCTCTATATTGTTTGTAGGACCTGGCCAAGCCACACTTAACATACGTCCAGGTGCAGGTCTCCCCACTATATGCGGGATCGGGATTATTTTTTAGTTCATAGTTTTGAGATTGTGTAAACAATGCAGGCCTCATTTGTGGTTATTTTTTCCACCTCCTACACTGAATTTGGGGCTCCAACCTCTTCACAAAGAAAAAAAAAATTGCAACTAGATTTTTGTGACTAGTTTTGTGTTGCTCCTGGACACCTTTTGGACCAGTGGTTGGGTGTGTAACAATTATGATATAGGGAAGAGATGGTCTAGTAGTATTACCGCCTTTCATCCTAGCTATATCTTGGTCTACTGTTCACATGTAGTACGTGGACGCTTTCTAGTCCTTAGGGAGGGGATTGGGTAACTGGGTTGCTTAGATATGGCCGTTGCTTTGAGAAGAATCAAGTCTTTTATTTCATATATAGTGACTCTGTCATAAGCGATAACCTTGAGTAGATTTGTCAACGGGCATTCGATTCTTATCTCTCTCCAGTCCGAGCAGTGAGCACAAAAGAAGTGAGCCTTACACCATCTTACAGCACATGGGCATGTCTGACTGTAGGGATTATTCAATCAAATGTCACGAATTCCTAGTACAGATTATGACAAAATTGTAACCCACTGACCAGTCCTGGACTGACAGTATTTTTATAATGTTTAACAAACCTATGCATCATTTAATCTATGAAAGGACAGACGTGACATTTTTTTCAATGGTCATGATCACGCCTGGGGAAGCAGTAATGTTTTTTTTTTAAAGCAAATTGGAGGGTACCGAGGCCCTGTAACTCATATTAATAAGAGGAACGAGGAAAAAATAACCTCGCCAGGGCCATGAGGCGCAACAATCGAGGGAAACTTCCCTGTGACCTCTACACTGGAAGCAAAGAGACCGCCAAAGGTTCGCTGACAGGGCTCAGCCTGCTAAGACCCTAGCACCAAATAAAACCAGGAACATAAAATACCAACGCCTTCAAGGGCAGTCCATTCTATACTGACAAGCAACGCAGCTAAAAGGAAAGAAGAGGAGGAGGGAAACGAAATTCCCTGAGACCTCTACATTGAGAGGCAATGAGACCGCCAAAGGTTCGCTGAGACGGTGTAACAACTTGGATGCACTCTAGTTATCACCATGGTCCCAGAATCACCCATCCGTGGCACATTTTCCATGCGCAACCATGGTTTTCATGGACTATACTCTTGTACAAGAATTGAGTTCATTGAAGACAAAAACATTGAGTTTTAGACGAATAGTTGCACTACGGTTTTTTATTCCACAAGGAGGCGAATTGGCCATATTTGTACCAAGGAATGCAACAATCACCACCAAAAGAAGAAGACCCCGGCCTGAACCGGCGTAACTAAGAGCCACTCGCCTTGCGGCTACTGCCCTTTTCAAGGGTGGGCCCTATGTAATTGCCACCACACTCCACTACGATACCCGCCAAATACATCCAACTGAGCAAAACAAACCTCTACATCTACTGGCATAAACGAAGTTGATATGTTTGAAATTAGGTTCTCCTTTGTAGTTTTTATGTATGAAATAAAGTGAAGGAAACCAAAAACACAAAAAAAAAAAAAAAAAGATGTAAACTTTTAGCCTGGTTGTTTACCGGAGTGCAAGTTGTTTTCTGAAGTTCAAAGTTGAAACCATCCTTGTCGCAAGAATTGATCGACATGTTCCAGGGTGCCTTTCGGGGCCTGGTCAACTGACAGCCATTCAATGGTATGTATACCCAGATTCAGACTAGTACTACAGTGAGTGGTATGTATAACATTTTGCATTTGGCATTTACAGCACCACGCATGTTTGCAAAGCTCACCAAGGAATCATTGCATGGCGGGCTCAGAGGAGACGTTGCAACAATGCACTTGTCGAGCATGTGGTGCACGTGTCTGTACACTTGCATTGTCCATACTGTGGTGGTAGAAACTAGACAAGTTTTTGACATGGCGAATGTGCCCAATTACTTACCTAGAAAGTATTCCCACTAAAAAAGCACGGAACAGCTACGACGTCCGCGTCCGTCAGCAACTGACCGATTGGAACCCACTGCCTGCCATCGCTTCCCTGCAAAGCTGTTATGGTATTCTAAACTTGTAAAGGAAATGTTCAATCATAGTGGGCCCTCACTCAACCTAGTTCATAAACAATCACTGTTTCTTATCCACATCAAAATCACATAATTTCAATCAGTGAGCGGTTCAATCAAAGTTGCAGACTCCCCATGTGTGTAGTAGGCATTAATCGATACCCCCGGATCGATCAGCTTTGGAATCATCTAGCATTGGGCTCATGATCCAATGTGAATTCATGCATGCCAAACGAAATGTGAACGAATTGCTGAATGGCACAAAAATGCCCAGATCGCACAGCGTTTGAATGACGATGGGAAGTAAATGGGCGATGGGTGAATGCCGTGAAGGTGTGAATTGAAGTTCGGTGAAATGAAGCAAACTGAAATGAGGAAGAAGAGAGTTGAGGGTGGCGTGGAGGAACTGCGATGCACGATTTCCAAGCTTTGGCTGCAGCCGCGGTCGCCATGGCAGTGCATTATTAGGCCGGGCCGGGCCAGTGCGTATTGGGAAGCGCAGGGCGCGGATGGTGACGCCCGGGCTCATCGACGCCCGCCATCACACACACCCGACCGCCCCTCGTGCGATCGCCAGACAAGTACCAAAAATAATGCACAAAAGTCCTTTTGAGCTCCTGTTTATTCCTTCCTGCCACCATGCTCACTTGTTTAGTATTGTTCAGTACTTGCTTCCTACTTGGATGTGAGTCCAGCCCATAGGATTCTGACTCGCTTGCTGACCGCTCCAAAACAGACTCCGTGCTTTCAGACGTATCCTCAGTATGTGGGTTTGCTTATTTCTGGAGTAAAGTTCCTGCAAGCCTTTTACTCCTCCAATCCAGGGAGTTTTCCAAGCAATAAATTACCTTCTGTGCAACACAGATTGGAGACTTATAAATGATTGTTTGGAAGGGCTCAGAGGAAGATGATGATGTTGCCAGTACTGGTTGTGGCACTGGGATTGGATTTGTCTTAAAATTTCGTATTATGTAGGGCTATCCTGCAGACTATCTGGCTACTGTGATCCGCTCAGTGTCTCATGGTTCTCCTCGTGGAAAATACAAACTGAATGTGTAAGTTGTAAGGCTCAATTCCTGTACACAACATGCAGTGGCTCTGCTAACAGTATGTGGCGGATATATTTCTGCCAAGTTGGGAGATTTGTTCTTGCCTGTATCTGGTAAACAATGGCTTGTTTCCTGTGACTGAAAGTCTGAGAATTGTGATTTGATCTCTAATGTTTATTCCTCGGGAATGAGGAGATAGTACCTGTAGTGATGTGTTCGTAGTGTGGCCGCGTGCGTGCAACACTTGATCGATGGTCTTCCTTTCTACTCTTTCTAGGTGGCATGTGATGGTACTAAATTTGGCATACAGGTATTCTTCATCTACCAAAGTGGATACAAGCTTGGAAATATTTATCAGCTCTTCCTTGGCGCATTTCAATTTGGGGACGATATATAGAATAGAATGCGGACAACTGAACCTCTTTGTGGGTTACAGCTAGAGGGTATTCCAAGTTTAACTGTAGTCTGCCCTCCCTAAATGTGTGCCCTAGGGAGGCCAAAAAAATACCTAATAGAGAGGGTTAACTTTTTCATAGGAAGAGAGATGCTCTAAGACCAGTTAACATTATCACAAGTAACAGAGGGCACGGCAATCTAGAGTACAAACTAATAATCTTCAAATTGATCGATGAATAAGCATGGAAAGAAAGAAGCTTAAAAAAAACAACATCTAGCAGTTTTTTTTTTTTCTTCAGACAACGGGAAATAGAGACCCAGAAATGCATTGCAGGAGGTGGAAAAATAACCATCCTTGAGGTCGTGGAGGCTTACAAAGGGGAAACCACAAACCACCCTCTGGCCAAAGTAACAAGCAAAGTGTTCGAAAGAGAAAGAGGCAGCAAACAGGGTGTGAAGATAGACCGGTCCCGGATATCATGAAGAACAAAAAAGAGTTTTGAAAGAAGAAAGGGGCGCTAAACCAACAGTAAAAAAGTCCTGAGCTTCAGGAAAAGCAAGGATTTATTTTTATTTATTTTTAATGAACAGGGAGTAGTGCCCTGGCAATTTACTGCAAAATTTGGGGAAAAAAATAAAACCCCAATTGACACCATGAGGATCACACACCCTAGTCAATGAAGGGGGGAACTAGAGAAATGAAGCAGATAAGCCATAATCAGCCGCATGAGTCCTAAGCCTAGAACTTCAACTGAGTCTTGAGCTTGTGATCCTGTGTGCACTTGTGCCTCCAGTTGCAGTCGCCCTCCTCTCCTTCACCAGGGGACTTCCCATTGTGTGGGGACGATGTCTTATGGAAGCGTATGTGGGAAAGATAGGTGCCGAGCAGGCCGCCCTTGCCCCAGGAGAGGTCGAAATCCTGATAAAGCTGCTTCCTACGTTGGTCCATAGCTTTGGCAAGAGTTGCACATAGGAAGACCCACGCTTTTCGCCCCTTAGTCATCAGATCATCATAGATGTTAAACAGCATTAATCTGGTGCTAGGGGATTCCCCTCATAAATCCAAGAGCATCTAGAGTTCCAAACACTCCATAAAGTATGGGCTCTCAAGTACGCCCAAAACAAGGCATTTGAGCATGGGCCGGCCGGGTAGAATATTCAGGAAAGGAAAGATGGAGAGGGGGCGCTCGTGGGGAGAGAGCCGCAGTAAAAGTATAATTGAAAGACAAATGTCCAGATTCTACGTGTTCTAGGACATAGAATATACAGACTTGCTCAATTGTTTCATGCTCTCTAGAACATAGTGTGTAGGAAGGGTCAGCCTCGTCAGCGACAATTTTGACCGAGAGAATTCTGTGAGCAATATTCCAAAAAAGGGCGGAAACTTTTTGCAGTTTATCATTTTTCCGTATGTCATTCCATATTTCACCTCAGGCATCGTGAAGGTGTAAACCGGCACCCCACTTTCCATTCCACTTTCTAGAAAATGGCTTTGGGGGGAGAGGAGAAGAGCTTAACCGAATATACAAAGAAGGGGGAGTGTCATAAGTCCATCCATGACCACTCTTCCAGGTCAAGCGTTGATGGGGACATCAACCTTGGATCGTGGGGGAGGAAATGCATGCTTAGTCCGACTTAGCTAGCTCAGGAATCCGATTGCAAAAACTTGTGTTGTACAAATTTTGTTTATAAATGAAATGGTTTCCAAAAAGTTGTGCTTCCTATTTTGTTTGGAATGGTGATGCATGGTATGGTTGGCTAAAGTGTAGAATGCATGCTAGCTTTCAAAAGTGGGGGAGGTAAATTGGATTAATCGTGTGTTTGCACGGTGCCGAAATCAGGTGACTCCCATCCAAGGGGCAATGAAACTTGCGCCTTCTTTGGGAATTCACGTGCTAGTGCGCACCTAGCACGTGCGCGTACTATAACTACGCTACCGAGGGGGTTGCCTTATAGTGCAGGCTAACGCGGAAGCTACCTGCTTCCGTTCACATACTATAATCATGTAGTTTCGGGACGAAGTCGTAATGCGTCATCGGCGTGTTCCCGTACCTCAGACCAACATTCCAAGGCGGACCCAATTGTAGTGATTGGGGCGCACGGTTGGTTCAAGGTTATCTTCCTAGTAAAAAAATGTTCAAAGTGAACCTTTGCTCAAGGTGATGCCAAGAAACGACATCATGAGCAGTCGCAAGCAATATTGTTGTAGTAAGGCGATTCGATCCTCGGGGAGGATCGTTCCTTGCCCTTGAAGTGGGCCACGAAGAGTGCATTCACTACAACAAATAAGGGGGGTTTGTGACGTCAGTTGCGCTCCCACGCCCCGCGTGGCGCTAAGCCCGCGACGTCGAGCACGCGGCGTTTTTTTTCGAAGGGGGAAAGAGGGCCCTCGCTGCGACGGATTTTTTTCTTTGCGACGCCCCGACGTCACAAAAGCGTCACTGAGGGCGCCCCAACGCCTCTGCGACGTTAGGGCGTCGCAACAACATCACCATAATGAGAGTTTTTTTTTTTTTTTTTTTTTTTTTTGGCTTTGCGGCCCTCAACTTCACAAAAGTGTCGCTGGGGGCGCCCTGCGCTAGGACGGCCAATGCTGCGACGTCAGGGGGTCGCAATGTTGTTGTAGTCAGCTTAGGTTATCACAAGGACGTCGCTTGGGGTGTCTGGCGGTGGGGGGGGTGCAACAACAGCGACGACGCTGGGCACTAAGGTTGTGGAGGTTGCAACTCACAGGCGTCACAAGAGGGACCCCCTTAGAAAGAACTTGAAGAAAATTTTCATATGTATATATATATTTAGATTGCTTTTGTGATACATAGGTGTAGCGTAGGTGTGTTGGTTAGTCTGTAGTGTCTTAGAAATGTTATAACTTGGAGGTCTTAGGTTCAAGTATGTATTTGTATGATATATGTAGAACAATGAGCATATCGCCATTAGATAGAACCGAAGTCAATGGTCAACAAGTTTTTGAAATTCAATTTTTTTTGGCCTAAATTCAAATGTACCCCCTTAAATTGTGACGTCCGGACATCGTACTTTGCGAACCCCGGACGGTGCTAATTCTGCAATGTAGAATAGGTTTTTATTTATTTATTTTTTATTGGGACGCCAGGGTGTCGCAAATCGCGTCGGCGTCGCTAATCGCGGTTTCGTTTTTTTTGTGACGTTTTTTTGACGACGCCCGGGTGTCGCAAATTTGGTTCTCCCCCCTCCCCGAAAATGGTTGTTTTACGACGTCGCAGCGTGGCCGCGGCGTCGAAAACCCCCCCATTTTCCTGTAGTGACTAGATGGAGCTTGAGAGACTCCACCCTTGGCCGGGACTTGGAGGATGTCGGCCGAACTAGTTAGTGGAGAGTAGAGTCAAGTGGGGGTTTGGTTTTTTGTCATGGGACGACATGGTACGGAAACAAACTCGTTGATGTGGGATGCCACAACTTGGATGTTAGTTTCCACAAAAACGGACAAATCGATGAGGACATCGACTCCTCATTGGTAGGGGTGTGTGTCGCGGGCGGGGGGTCGGGACACAAGAAGGGCTGCCCGTGTGGTAGGGGCAGTGGCAGCAAATAGGAAAGGGGGCTGAAACACCCTTGAGTATCGAAGGCACTCAAAGAGGCGGTGGCACTCACTAGGTGGAGCCTTGCAAACCGGGTGGCGGTGGTGGGGCTCCACGAGGGGTGGTGGTAGTGTAGGGAGTCGTAGTGGGGGTGACATAGGACTCACCATAAGGCTGATGCCTTTGTGGTGGGAGTCGTGGGGAGTCTCAAGAGGCTCATCACGGTCCATTGGGGCCGTTGTGGGTGGGCCAAGACTCACAGCGGCTCACCACAGGGACGATCGAGGGTCTAAAGTGGTGGTGCACCAGATTTGGACGTGGCTACTTGTGGAACCCTCGCGGATACCTACAGAAGTATATATAGGGAGTAGTAACCCCGAGAACGGTGCAAGCCCGTTGGTGACCAAAAACTAGTGAGTAAGCGTGCGAGCCGAAAAGGACCAAGATGTGGGGAGCTATTCCGGACTGCCATCTACTAAAGGGAATTTTCACTGAGCCCAACAGGTCGAGGGTCGAGTGGGAGTGTGAGGGGGACCGTTATGCCCCGGTGAGCAGCCGAAGCTCCGAGTTGGCCCGGCGGCCAGTGTGGGAGTTAGGCGCGCGCATCAAAGCGAGTAACTATGACTCAAATGGGAGCTTACCGAAGTGAGGTGCGCAACACAAGGAATAAGGCAGAAAAATCTCACCGTAAAGAAAAAGCTTTAACCAAATGCCTCCTGGTTTGTCAATAGGAGCTACAATCTGGCATAGAGGGATCTCAAACTATGTTATTTTACAAAACGGCCAAAAGAAATTTAACATCATTTCTACTCTGTAAAAAACAACACTCCAGGATTAAAGCAGGAGTCAACGGCAGTAGTGACAGTTCCTTCGCCATGAAGCCAACTATCAATAAGGACGTTCTGAAATACCCATATTCAGATCGAGGGGGGATGTTGTTACATCAGATTCATCTAGGGTATTGTAATTGACCCAGCGGTTAGTTTAGTTACATGCTAATGATGAAGCATGACCCCCCACTAGGACAAAAAGATGTACTGAAGTACTGGAGTTACAGAGCAGTAGTATTCATGGTGCATACAACTTGAGATAGTGGGGAGGGGGAGCATAATGTTGCGCACCTCATTTCGGTAAGCTTCCCTTTAAGTCATAGTTACTCGCTTCGATGCGCGCGCCTAACTCCCAAACTGGCCGTCGGGCCAACTCGTCGCTTCGGCAACTCACCGGGACATAACAGTCCCTCTTTGCTCTTCCACAAGACCCTCTCTCGATTTGGACCTAGTGGAAATTCCCTTTGGTTGTTGGCAGTCCGGAACAGCTATCCACACCTTGGTCGCTTTCCGGCTCGCACGCTTACTCACTAGTTTTTGGACATCAATGGGCTTGCACCGTTCTCGGGGTTATTCTTCCTTATATATACTTCTGTGACTGTCCGCGGGGGTTTTACAAACAACCCAGTCAGTTTATGGCGAACCACCACGAAAACCCTCAATTCCCGGTGATGAGTCGCGGTGAGTCTTGGCCCACCTACCACGGCCCCATTGGACCGTGATGAGTCCCAAGACTCCCCACGACTCCTACCACAAGGTCGCCGCCCCCATGGTGAGTCCTATGCCATCCCCACTAAGTCCCATTAAGCTACCACCACCCCTTGTGGAACCACCCCCACCGCAACCCGGTGTGCAGGGCTCCACCTAGTGAGCGCCTCTGCCTCCTTGAGTGCCTTGGGCACTCACGGGTGCTTCGGCCCCCGTTCCTATCGTTGCCACTACCCCCACCACAGGGGCAGCCCCTCTTGTGTCCCGACCCCCCGCCCTTAAGGCAAAGGGCCGCGACACACACCCCTACCAACAGGGAGTCGATGTCCTCATCGAACAACACGAACTCACAACGTCTGCTGCTCAAGAGGAGGATGGTCAATCTGAAGTTCGAAGAAGACACTGGATCCATGACCGAGTTCCTCACGAAGTTGAAGGAGCTATTGAACGAGCTAGCTACATGCATTGGAGAAATTGTAACATCTCTTTCAAGATTGCCCAACAGTGGTGAGGTTTGGTGATATTGGCCAGATGTGGGATTATATTGTCTTTCACAAACAAAGCAATCATCGTTAGTGCCTTCTGTCTACGCACTTTGAAAGCAACCATCTCTTCGTCTGTGGCTGGGTTCAACGTTCTTCGTGTAGGCTCCACCACCTCCCAGAGATCTTCACATGTAAGTATGTTCTTGAGCTTGAAGCTCCAGACACTGTAGTTCTGGGCTCCTTCTAGCTTGGAAGCATCGCCAACTGAAAACTCTCTGAAACTCATGGTGGTTTGAGATTGTGGAGCTAAGCTTGACACAGATAGTCTACTTCTACTGTTCCCCTGCAGCTAAGTCTGACACAGTTTCCTCTAGAAACGAACTTCGCTACACTGATCACTCGGCTCTGATACCATATAGAGATAGGAACAGAAGCAGATTCTTTCATTCACGTAACTCCCCAATATATACAGTGGCCCCACAACTTTGCTTTGTCTGTTTATGCTCCCCCCCCACTATCTAAAGTTGTATGCACCATGAATACTACTGCTCTGTAACTCCAGTACTTCAGTACATCTCTTTGTCCTAGTGGGGGGGTCATGCTTCATCATTAGCATATAACTAAACTAACCGGTGGGTCAATTACAATACCCTAGATGAATCTGATGTAACAACAAAGCTTTTGTCCAGAATAGTGGGGGTAATGTGCCGCAATTCATAAGTGTACTCCGAGGAAGGCTCGCAGCTGACAAAAGGTGGCGCAGCAGCATGCATGCATAATTCTATGAGCATTTAACAGCTCAATCAAGGAGATTAGATCTAAAAAGAAGATGGCAGCACAAGACTCCGGAGGGAGAGTCATGGTGGATGAACAGAAGAGGTGAGGGGACTAGACCAGAGGGGACCATGGAGGGCTGAGAAATTCTAAGTCCTGCCGAGCCTCTCACCGCAAATAGCGGAGCTCCCCTAGCAAATTCTACATTGTGAGCTTGATTAAGGTAACTTGGGATAGGGTTTGTGTGGATCCAAAAATCAAGTATCTAGTATGTACCTCTCTGTACTTGTTCCAGTAGTGGCAGGGTGTTTGAAGTTTGTACCTTGTGGGTGAATCTCCTGGAGTGTCTTCAACCGCATTGAGCAAAAGGCTATGTAAAATCCAACTTCAACGTTATCCTCTATAGTGTATGGACTAGAGTGGGTGCAGGACCAACAACTCCAACACTCAGAACTTTAGAAAAACTAGACTATTTTACTATAAAATTGATGGTTTGCAAGCTGCAAGTCTTGGTGAGGTTTTAAGTTTCTCTTGTACCTTGTGGGTGACCCTGGAGTGTCTTGAACAATAGGATCTGTAAACCCGTTGGACGTCAAACGAACTTTAACTTTATCCTGTAAAGCTAGTTTATGGGGCTACACATGGTAACAACTCCAACACTCATAGTTAAGAGCAAGTTGGCAAGTCTTTGTGAGGTTTTTAATTGTTGTTAACACTTGTAAAGGTTTATTCACGTGTTTTTGTTTTTTTCCTAAGAGGGGACCGAACACTGAACATGTTAACTGTATTTTTGTTGGTTGTTAACACTTATGGTACTTGTCAAGTTGTCAACACGTATCCGGGAGAGCTCGAAAAATATGGTCATTGGTGTCACAGGGAAGAGGGAGGCGTCAAGAAAGGAGCTCACTTATGGGTCTGCGTGTACGTTGCTGTGGCCTTTACAGATATAAATATCGTCATAAAGCTAATCATTTTCAGACACTTGACAACATTGTGACAACTTTCAGGAACAGTAAGTAGATAGTTTTTATTAATGGGCCAGGGATTGAAGACGATTATGATGCTACCACTCCTTCATTTGCCTCTATATTTACTCCCTACGTCTGACCCAACGCGTTTTGTTAACCACGGTTACGGTCTGCAGTCTAATCCAGGCTCGGAAAGTGGGACCCTGCGATGAAACATTTCTAGATTCAGGTGCGGCGTTCCATCTTAGCCACGGTATTAGGCCCGGTTGGGTTGTACCCCTTCCACTTGCAGGCCTGGGAGAGCCCTAACTGAGGCACGTTACGGAGCGGTGGGCGGTATGACGCCAAACATTTGGATTCTGGGGAGCAGAGCGGCGCGCTCGCACCTCAGCGCAGGCGCAGGGAATCTGCGCAGGTGACGGCGCCATCGCCGTGATGCCACATCGCTTGCTTCGACCCGGGGCCGTTTTTCCCGGCCCGCGGCCTGGGCGCCCGGGTCGGCCTGGCCGCCGGGCCTCGGGGCCGCGAGACCGGCCGGGTGGGCCCATTCGCTGAGGGACGCCGTCCGCTCGTCCGCTCCTCGCCGTCGGTCCGTGGACCGTGACAGACCGCAGAGCTATTTCCCTTACAGGTGTCCTCTCTTTGACAGATCGCAACATGGCGAGCTGCACATGCATAAATTATTGGCTCGAAAATTCAGCTCTTAGCTGTGCCACATGGGTAGCCATGAGCAAGTGTGAACAGCAGATTTTCACACCTGCAGATACATAGCATAGGTATTAGTTATGTCCTGCAAGTGTGAATGAAACATATTTTGATTTTGTTTGTTTGCGGGGAAAGGGCTTGATTTGGGATTATGAGGATTGTTCTTGGCTTACTCAGAGGTTTGATGCTGTGGAACGAGTTTGGTGATTTCTACAAGGAGTAGGTACTGAAGGGATTTCCATATCGACAAGGTCCACGCCAGTCTAGTCTTGAGGTACTGAAGGTATCAAGGGTACCGTCCCTTATCAACCGTTTAGGCATTTTTGCGCCTAATAATTATTAAAAACCAAACAGACTACTTAGGCGCGTTTCTCAAACCATTTCTCGCATTAGGTGTCCTCATGCTACAAGTTTTTGAATTAGGCAAATCTCCTCCAAGCTAGCAGGCTCCAGCTACCCTTCATTTCCGTGCAAACCCTAAATATGCACCTCTTTGTTGTACGCGGTGCTCCATGGCTCAAGCTGGTATAGTGCTCACTTAGTCACTAGCGTGGGATTTGTAGGAAGTTATCTCCGCACACATATATTTGTATTGATTTTTGTTCAATGAAATTTTCATCTTATTACAAACAACATGAGAAGAGGCTTGAAAGTTTTTTGCTGGAATTTTTAGGCATTTTGGTCCCATAATTTCCATGCAATTAGGCCAAATTTTGAAAAATTCCCAAAACGCGTTAGGCACTTTCAATTTGAATTAATTATTGCCTAAAGGGTTGATAGGGACGGTAGTGTCTAGGAGAGTCCAGTGTCCCCAGAGTCATGGACTTTATCCATGGGGATAACAAAACTTGGCAGTATTCGGAACTTGATGGATGGCTAGTTACTTAGATGGCGGCAAGGGGATCATGATAGTTGAGGAGATAGTGGGCGGAGTGTCAATTTATGTTGCCGTGTTTTTTTGATTAATACACCGCGCTTCTGACTGCTAGTCGTAGATTGCCAGGCTGGGGCATTGGCACCATCAAATATTTGCATGAAGTCGAGCAGCCAAAGGACATTCTGGCAGGGTCGAAAACCCACCAATTTTCTCGGCTGCATGGAGAGGGTGGCTTCCTTTGCTCAATCCCCATGGCTGCTTGGTGAAGGGACAGCGATGGCCAGATTGGCAAGGAGATGGGCGCTTCAGAGCGCCTAATCCCCCGCTATCTTTAGTGAGGATGCCAGAGCACACTCCACTAAATTCACTAGAGGTGTTTTGCATACATATAACATTCTTTTGTCAGTTTGTTTCCGTCACGTGAAGGAGCTTTCTTTAGCATGTGTGAAGCATCACGTTGCATCAATTCCAAGCTAGTAAATCTTCTGACGGCACAGCTCAGGAATGTCGCAAGAATCTGACGCAATAGTGAAGGCATGGCTTCAAGATCATGTAAGCAGGGGGGATGATCCCACTCTTATGATACACCGAACAGCCTGCAAGTTTTTGAAAAGTAACCTCTCACAAGTTTCTGTACGTCTGTCTGTCATCACTGTGGAGGATCACATCGGCACTGAACAATCTGCATTGATGATGTGCACAACTTGCTGGCTTCTAGGTGTGCTAAATACAAAAAAAGCAAATGCAGTGTGAGAGTTTTGGGCGATTTCCTTGCTGCTACTCCCAGAAAAAGCAAAGATATCTCGTTTTTGGACAATTTAGGGACGTTAATCTCCAGGCCACTCACAGCCAATTACGAAGAGGGAATGTCGTTACCTGCCGCCAGCCTTTGGCAACCCTTTTGCTACGCCACCCAATTGCACTGGAGGATCAGTGTCTGCTTATATCTGGCACCCCTTCATTCCTCTATGTTGCTCAATTCAATGTCAAGCTTCCATCATGTTGTAGAAATATACCTATAGCGCATATACGGTATGAGGTTGGTAGTGTACCGACCTGTAGTTGGGTAGCTTCTTGGCATAGCAAATATAACGATGAGCTTAGATGAGCTTGTGCCGAGAGTTCTGATCATTGTGCTTAGGTGGTGCAGTGGGTGTGAGAGAAAGTGAGCGATAGCAGTGTACACTTGGATTGTGAAGCTATGTGTATACTTTCACAATCAGTGTTAATACAATCTCTTTGCTATATCGTTGTGCATAATTCTTGGAGTCAATTGAGTGCACTACTTCAATAGGTTATGGGCCCACGAATCTCTTCCGGGTTAGTGCATTGGTCTAAAAGCGGTATTGCATTGTTTTAGTTTCTTTCTCGTTTATGTTACGTTAGATATTGTGTCTACAGTATCTGTGTCAATCAAGCCGTTGAGCTTAAATACAGTGAAGTCATGTCGTCGCACTTGCAGTACACAGGATAGGGTTTCTTGTCCCCAGTATAGAGCTCTTGTGAGTAACTTTGCAACAGTGGGAGCACTTGGGTTATGTCTTTTGGGTTTTAAGTTCAAAGTGTACGTCGTCAGTTGTTCCTTTTCTTTGCTTCACTTGTCGTCAAACGTAGCAAGCATGGTTGATCTTCGAGATCTGGGCAATATTAGGAGGTTCTCAGGACAAAATTTCCATATGTGGCAGTTTCAGATAAGAGCTCTCTTTCTTGGAAAGAAGCTGATGGACATAGTTGATGGCACCACAACGAAACCTTCCAATGATGCCGAGGGTTTAGCTGCATGGATCAAGAAAGATAATCAGGCAGTTTTTCTTTTGTGCCAAGCCGTGGAGGAGAAGATATCCAAATATATCATGGGATGCAAGACCTCCAAGGCGATCTGGGATAAATTGAGGGAGATACACGATCAGCATTCGCATGAAAGCATTCACTATGTTCAACAGTGTTTCTTTGATATTACCATAGATGAAGGTGATAGCATTGCAGATTTCTTGGGTAAGATCGAGGAGGCGCGATGTGAGCTCACAAATCTTGGAGATAATACATTCACTGACAACACAGTCATGGCCAAGATTTTAAGTCAGCTGCCAGCAGCATATGGATCGTTTCAATCATCACGGGAAAACGTCCCTGCAGTTGAGCGAACGATAAGTATCATGACTGGGAGGCTGATCAGAGAAGAATCAAGAATGCGACCAAGAAAGCAGAGCCAATGGCAAAAGTGCAAGTGTAACCGCATATGCAGCATCGTTCAAAGGAAAAGGTGGCTCACAGTTAGGAAAACCACCGCTCACGCTTGAGCAACGTGAACAGCGCAGGAAAGAAATAGTAGAGCGAAAGAAAACAACAGAATGCTGGAACTGTGGAGCCACTGGACATTGGAGCAGGGAATGTACAAAGCCAAGAAAGTCACTGGAAAATAAAGAAGTGCAAAAGACTGACACTGACTCATCGAAGGTGCATCGAGCCTTCATGGCTTCAGAGTCAGGACCCTGCTCACAACATTGGTACATGGACAGTTGCTGCTCACAGCACATGTGCCAGAATCGAAGTTGGTTCTCAACTTACAGCGATATCTCAGAAGAGAAGCAAGTGGTGGAAGGGATCGGAGGTGTGGTGCTGTATACACAAGGGATAGGTGACAATATTTTCCACACCTGGGTTGATGGAAAACAAACCACAGGAATTCTCAAGGATGTTGTCCATGTGCCCAAGCTTGGCAGAAACTTATTCTCTACCTCTCGAGGAGCCCAGAAAGGAATTGATACCCTACACACCAAATGAGGATGTTGTCTTATGGCTGATAGAGAAGTCGTGATGAAGGGAGTGGAAGAGTATGGAATCTATAGACTGTCAATGACGGTGGTATCCTCGTTGGAGTCCTCAAGAAACACCGCATTCTCCGCCAGTACAATTGGTGTACAGAGCAAAAAGGGCTGCACTCAGAGCTTGGACGTTTGGCACAAAAGACTTGGTCATGTCCATCATGGAATGATCAAGCATATGGAGAATAGAGACATGGTTGATGGATTGTTTATTTCAGGGCGAAGGGAGGATCCACCCTTTTGCGTGGGCTGTGCTTATGGAAAAAGCCACAGATAGCCTTTTCCTTGGAATGAACACAGGGAGAAGACCACAGAGATTGGAGATTTGGTGCATTGTGACCTATGTGGCCCAATCAACGTGATCAGCATTGGTGGCACAAGATATTTCGCATTATTTAAGGATGATCACAGCGGGTTTAGGGTCATTTTTTGCATCACACATAAAACAGCCACACTGGATTGTCTGCGTCGTTTCTATGGACAGATGCAACGTGAGACAGGCAGGACCATCAAGATCCTCCGATCAGATAAAGGAACAAAATTTTGCAATGGAAAATTTGAAGAGTTCATGAGCCAGAAAGATATCAAGCATGAGCTCACTTGCGTTTACTCCCCTGAGCAGAATGGGGTGGCGGAAAGAGACAACCGTACTATTATTGAGTCTGTGTGCAACATGATACACGCTAGCAATGTTCACCCACAGTTTTGGGGGGAGGCTGCGCACACTGCAGTGTATTTGCTCAATCAAACCGGAAGCCATTTGCTGGACAACGTCACACCATACCAGCTCTGGTACGGCGTCAAGCCCTCTATTGCTCATGTGCGAGTTTTTGGCTCCAGTGCATATGTTCACATACTTTCTGAGCTCAGGAAGAAGTTGGACCAGAAAAGCAAATATTGCATCTTGATGGGTTACAGTGAGACAAGCAAAGCTTATCGTTTGTGGGATAATGAGTCCCGTCGCATTATTGAAAGCCGTGATGTGCTATTTGATGAGCTTAGTCATGAGAGTGGCTCATCTGGAGAGGCCCCATCTAACAGCTCTTATGTCTGTTTGAGCGGCATTTTATTTGATCCACAGGCGCCAGTACCATTGGGACCAGTGGGAGGTGCTGATATTGATCCATTGCCCCATGTGCTTCAACCAGTGGGAGACATCATGGCTAGCAGCCCCGAACTACTCACTCCTCTCGAGCTCACCCACTTTGGAGACGACGAGTGTGACCAGCAGAAGGTGACAGACCCCACAGGTACTAGAGTTTTGAATGAGCAACAAGCTTTTGCTTCTTGGGATGACACAAGTGGCGATCCCTCCAGTAGCCTTCCAGAATTTTTGGTGTCAGAACCCGCACACCCTGGTGGCTCGTCCAGCCACGTTGAGCCTCACATGCAGCCCATGCAACTCGAAAGTCACGTATTTCCTGAGGAACGCGCCACTCGATCTAGGCATCCCCCGGAACGCTATGGCAATTGGGTTGTCCCGATTGGACATGGTAGCTACACTTGCAATGTTGCCACCACCCAACTACCTACTGGATACTTGCCAGTCGAACCCCTGACGACTGATGCAGCCCTCAAGTCTCCGGAACGCCAGCAATGGATCGAAGCAATGCAAGAAGAATATGATTCATTAATAGAAAATGGAACTTGGCTCTTGCAAGATTTGCCAACAGGAAGAAAGGTTGTGTGTTCCAAATGGGTCTATAAGGTCAAGCTTGCAGCTGATGGAAGCGTGGCCCGTTTTAAGGCTCGTTTCGTCGCAAAGGGGTTCACCCAAAAAGAAGGTTTGGACTACACTGAAACTTTCAGCCCAGTGGCCAAGTTTGATTTGATTCGCACCATTCTCTCTATAGCTGCAGCAGAAGACATGGAGATCACTCAATTTGACGTACGAACAACCTTTCTGTATGGCGAAATTGATGAGGAGATATACATCCCGAGTGGGAGTGTTGTAGAAATATACCTATAGCGCATATACGGTATGAGGTTGGTAGTGTACCGACCTGTAGTTGGGTAGCTTCTTGGCATAGCAAAGATAACGATGAGCTTAGCTGAGCTCGTGCTGAGAGTTCTGATCACTGTGCTTAGGTGGTGCAATGGGTGTGAGAGAAAATGAGCGATAGCAGTGTACACTTGGATTGTGAAGCTATGTGTATACTTTCACAATCAGTGTTAATACAATCTCTTTGCTATATCGTTGTGCATAATTCTTGGAGTCAATTGAGTGCACTACTTCACCACATCAGCAGATGGATCACCCTCGCATTAGCCCCCATAATGGCCGTACGGATACATTTTAGCAAGAGTTTCGCCACCTCAGGGTCCTTCGCCCATCATTCATTCGTTCAGAGAAAATGGACGTAATCCGTCCATTGGGATCTATCGCTAACGGAAACTTTACCCGAGTATGGATGAAGATATGTTTAGATATATTTCATTCGTCCAACTAGTGCAGAGTATCATTTTAACTTAAAACTTTAAAGGTAAGTAGTAGACTGGAGCCCTTGAAAATCATATTCAATAAAGAGCAAGGGAAAGAACCATGCAGGCGAAAGAGAAAGGGAAAGGGAAACTGCTGGTTAGAGCCTACAACATGTCTCCTTAACAGATTGTACTCATAAGACGTTGTTTGCCGTAGCCTTGTGGCCATTGACCCCGCGCCCAGTTTGAGCGGGAACAAAAGGGACAGAACCTACCTCTGTCACGGGCTGTGTTGGTAGTAAGACTTACCTCCATATAAAGAATTAATCCGGGTTTTCCAGATATCCTCTAGAAATCCCTTCACACAAGCATCAATATGCTCTGCGTGATTTGCCCAAAAACTAGGCCTCAGGAGGGCATGGGCTTTTGGCTCAGCCTCGAGACTTTCAAAGTTGGTAAACAGGGTACAGGCACAATTCCCTTAATAGATTTGAAGAGAGCGTCTCTTTGGTGAGAGAACCCCGGACAGTGTATCAGAAAATGAATATTGTCTTCAGATTGCCCACACAGAGTTAACTAGCCAATGCGACCGCCCAACACTTGAGCACCAAGAAGAAGGTATGGAGTGCACCATGGAGGCAAGGATCCTAAACGTGAGTTGCCGGAGAGGCTCAAAGTTCAAATTTTTTGAGTTCCAATTTCTCTTACACTGTGCGGTTGATGGCGTATGCCTAACTTAGGCGATTCTGTAGCACAAAGCCAGCTAGTGTATCCTCCGGACCGAGGGACAGCTGCATAACTTAGTGTTGCAAGCAAAACCCAAAGCCCTCCATTCATCACCCATAAAGCACTGCCAAAACATTTTGTTTATATTTATCGTGCCATTAAAAAGTAAAATTCATCGGGGTGCTTTTCTTTACGTAAGGTAATGCCCCTCTTGTGGGGCATTCCCGGATTTTTGATCGACTTGTTTTGGACTCCAATTGACTTGCCAAATGAATGTCATTTCAGCAAGGTTATTTTTTCCTTGCTTCAATAAAGTTTATAAGGGCCTCTGTCCCCTTTTCTTTTAATAAACAAAAGTCGTTTCTAAGTGTGGATATTCATGTCTTGCTTCTATGTTACACATGAAGAACGGATTCTGTGGGGCCATGGAATCTACTCTCAAATTTCGCTTCATTTTATATTTAATTTTAAAGAAAGAGGCGGACCCTGTGGATCAAACAACTTTTTTCTGTTTTTTTGTTTTTTTAATGAACAGGGGACAGAGGGCGGCCCTGGATGATTTTTATTGAGTTTATTATAGGGGAAAAAAATTAAAATCCCGGGGGTACACCATGAGGCACACATACCGTACAACATTCATAGCTGCACTTGCACAGTTCTCGCTTTACTCTAATTCCTTTCTATAATCCTGGAATTGAGAGTCAGCGTGCCCTGAGGGCAGACTCGAAAATCCAGGAAAGACAGAGTGTCAGAATTTCACCTGTCAGATATTTCCCCCGCCACTGCCCGGATTATAAAAAAGCCCCAGGTTCAGGATCCTAATCCAGAATTGTCCGGGCAGAGCGACCAAATGAAGTTCTGCTTAGGGAGGTCATTATAGGGAATTTCCGAGCATTGCTTTACGTGGTGAAAAATGGCGAAAAAATCTGAGTAGGGCCCAGTGGGAAACCTGGGAAGTGATGTCCCTTGCATTATGTTTGCACCTCATAACGTGGCCACTTTGGCAACATAGGCCATGCCGCAATCCGAGGGGCCCTTCTTGGGATGCACAAAAGGGATGACTAGGCTTCGTGCTTCTGCTTTTGTTTCTTTCCCTACACTTGTTCATCCCTCGGTGGTCCCCTTCCCCTCGCGACTCACACTCTGTGTTCACAATTCTTGTTGCCTATGGAAGGGAAACAAGTACATTGAATGTCTTTTTTGGTGTTCAACCAAGACATCTATTCACATACACATTTTGGGTTCCAGAAGCTGCCTCGTGTAAAGCGATGTTGGGTTCAAAGCTGTCACATTGTCCAGCGGGTTGGGAATATTCCATGAATGGAGTTGGTTTGCCTCCCTCCCCATGTAACACCCAAGTTTCCTTTTGATTTTATATTAATGGAGGATGGAATTTGAGTAGAAAGAATCTTGCTGATTCAAAGTGAGCGTCATACTCTCATGACTTGTGAAGGAAGCGCACCTGCGCAATTTCAACGCTATCTATCAGGGCAAGGAAGCAGATAGAGTGTGCGAGTGTGCGAGTGTAAGGTGGGAGTGAGATATGGGGGTGTGATCCCGGGACAGCGGCCTAAAATGGTGGGACAGCCAGACACGCAAATCGGGGCGGATACTGAGGCGGCCTTTGCTGTCAGTAATCACACTCCAGGAAAGGAATTTTGAACTTTGAAGCTTCCTCTTATAGCCCTCTCTTTTGCGCTCTGGGATCTCATCCTTTCCCGCTGGTCTTAATTTCAGGTATTACCGCCACAGCTTGCCATAACTTCATAGCATATGCCAAAAATGTATACTTATATACGTGTTTGTTTGTTTGTTTGTTTGTTTGTTTCAAAATCTTTGCGGGTTTTGTTGCATGCACACATTTTTGGGCTCCGGTGGCCGTTGGTGTTTCGGGAGTCGCCATAAAACGTGGGAGGATGGTGGTGGGTCGCTTTTCCAGGTGACAGCCTGCATGAATAAGTAGCCAAGCCCGTGACATGAAAGCCAAGATATTTGCGTTTATCCAAGGCCTCGAAGTTCAAAAAAGCCTGTTTAGTCTGAAGAATGACAATCTATTGAGGGATTCGCAGAAGCGTGAGTCACATTCTTGGCTAGCTATTTCGAGCCTCATCCTTCCACGAACCTTCATTACCTAGTCAACGTTGGGAGCTCCCCAGAAAATGTTCCCATGTTCTTGGAGTTCCTTTGTCTTGCCTGCTCGAGTTCTTTTGCTTCCTCTCATTCCTATCGGAGTTCCCCAGAGTAATCAGCTCCTTTACATGAACCGTGACACTAATTGATGAGATGACATTCGATCACACAAATCTTGGTAGAAGAATGTTCCCGAATCTGACCGCTTTACATTGCAGATCCATATACACGAGAGACGGTCCCTCCATACGGGTAGATAGATAAGGCAGTAGAGTGGCAAGTCCCGTGGTGCTTCAAGGCGGTAGACCGTATTGACCGAGCTGAAGCTCTGTCTGTGGCCGCTTCTCCCCTTGGGTCCCACACTCACCGCTTCTTGTACTTGAACTACTAGTAGGGCCGCTTACTAGCATTGACCTCATTTCGATAACCCGTACCAATTGCAAAAAAAACTTGTGTTGCGAGGGCAGTGGAAGCCTATGCTCGGTCTGATGGGTGTTCCAAGTTTTACTTTGGATGAAGGGTTTCGTTGACTAGTTCGGCGGAACTGTATAAGCAATTCACGTAGGAATAGAAGTACCAGTGTTTGAAAAGCAATGCCGCAGCCAATGGAATTGGGTATGTGGGTTGTTATTACCGCGGTCGTCGCCTCCAGTCATATGCTATTTTTCCATGACTCCCTCGTAATATATGATCAAGGCTCCCCGAGTCCCCTTTCCCCAAAAAAAGAAAAGAAGGGGGTGGTTGAAAGTAGAATATTGGATGCTTGCAATCATCCGTTCGTCTTTATAAAGAGCTTCCCCCAAGAAAAACGGGAAGAGACTTGTCATCATCTGCAAACATGCAAATAATTCCACCGTAGGAGCTGGATGAAACGTACGTAGTGGATGATACCCACCACACTCGCTCGATGATTCATTCAGTCGGGCGAGGCGGTATTGAGTATTGGTTGGGCCAACGCGGGTCAATCTCCGCGTCGACGGTGGCGATTGACCAAACCTGGTTCCTGGTTCCTGGTTCGGCGCCTGCCGAACCTAATGTCGCATGACCATGGTTAGCGCACACCGGCCGGCTACCTGGAGCCGGTCAAGCGACTCACGAACGTCCGCGCGGTCAACCACGCGTGTTTGTACAGTCCTGCGGTGACCGTGCGGTTGGGCCGAGGTAGGCGTGCCCGCCCAAAGCGAGAGCACGAAAATCTAGGAGAGTACCTTACCAGGTGCGGTGACCGCACCCCGCGACGTCATCCGCTTATCCTGCCCAGGTTTTCTCGGCAGCGCCGGAGCTGACCGGCCCGGAATCCACACGCGCGAAGCGAGCATGTGTGGGGCACGTTTATTCCAGTGCCAGTAAATCGGATCTGATCTACATTCTGCTTTTACTCTGCATCGATCCCTTTTCGCTCCCACTTCTTCCCTGTGCCAACCCGACAGTAAAGAGGTTTCGGGTGGATTTGAACCCGAGATCTCCTCATTTGGAGCGTGCACGCAGGAGCTGTGGCAGTACAGGCGAGTAAAGTCGAGTTATCCGACACACGGCGAAATGAACGCCTGAAAATTGAAGCGCGCAAACCCGGCAGGTGTCCCGGTAGCTCCCTAAAACCGGCAGGGTGCAGAAAGGCTAAAGTTGGGCGAGGCCAGCCGTACGAGACGGTCGTACGACTGCCGGTCGCCAGCATTCCCGGCCGGCCTTTCCCCAGATTCCGGCCGTGCCCACTTGGCCACCCTGGATCGCGGGCAGCCCCCCTGGAATCGGCGGCCGCCCAGACTATCCGCGCGAGTGGTCCCCCATGCCCCCCCCATCCCTGCCTACCATACTTACTCGTAGCTTTTCCGTGAGGCTTTCCTCTAGAGGAGGCCCGTAGGCCGGATGATATTTAACGGGTCGACCTGGGATCGTTCGTTCGTTCGTGGGGAAGAAATGTATTGGATTTGTGTTGTTGGTAGGGTCCCAATGAGAGACAAGGAGGCAACAAAAGCAGCATTTTATAAATAGGGAATTGTTGTGGGAAAACTTGAAAGGGAGGCGTGCATGGAAGTGCGCGCCAGATTTGATGCATGGTCCCTATTATGGGCAGGCGCTTCCCAATATATACTACGTGGATTGTTTCCGTCTGCCCGTCTTCCGTCGGGCACCTACTCCCAATCATCCGCAATTATTCTTTAACCGGGGACACGCGGCGATGAAATGACGGCCTGGCTAACCCGCGATGGGTTGGCGAAGTTGGCCACCCGATAGAACGTGGGGTGGATTGAAGGCAGGGCAGCGCTGGAGCGTCAGTTAATCATTAACCCTGGTACAGTTACGAAACTGGTTGATTATCCTGTTTTGGATTCTCTCTAACCAGCCCTCTCGTTAACTAACCGTGCTTAACGTACCAGCGTCCCCTAACCCAGGATGGTTAGCCGTCGAACCAAGCGTGGACGTTCAGTCCACGCTATCGGTCGCCATACACGACGCAACAGAGACTGGGAAATCGGGTTCGGCTTAGGCTCGGAGGATTGGTGGGGACATCCTCTAACCTGATGTCTAACCGGGGTCAGCTACGGTTGACCGTAATGGCCTCGGTCAAAAGGGTCGCAGTCCTGCACTTAGATCGCAAGTCCGGACCTCTAGGTCCGGCTCGTGGGCTATCCTTGGAGGTATCGCAAATCTGTAGGCTCGGTAGGCAGAAGAGAGAAGGGCGAGCATTAAATTTGTCGAGATTAACGCGGGTGTGCGAGACAAGTAGAAGGAGGAGGCCCAGTGCAGAGTGACACGAAGAGGAAGGTGATTAGTGAGGTAATTAGGGGTGATTATGGCGGGGTATGGTGGGTAGGAAGGCAAGGAAGGCGAGGTTCGGCAGGCTGGCAGGGTGGGCGGAAAGAGACGGCCGCGTGGGGGCAGGGGGAGAAGGAAGCGGGGGGCGCAGCGCTGCATAGGCTGCGGGCCCCGGCTGTCTGCCCCTTTAGACAGGACACCTCCTTCTCCTCGCTCGCATTCACATCGCTTTGCTACGCAGACACACCCTTGAGCATCTGTGGAGCTTCCTTGTAGTGTTCTGTGAGGCGGCCCTGCGTTTTAGAAGTCTATGTGGTGCCCTTTGTGGTGCCCTTTGTGGTTCTTGTCAGGTTGTCTTTGTCTCTGTTTTCCTGTCTCTCTCTTTCTGTGCTGGTTCGGTTTTCTCTCTTGGTGGGCGTTGGGTAGACTCTGTGGATTCGTTTATGCGTGTTGATGCGAAGGGCAGAAGTAGAGGGGGACTGAAAGGCACAAGGACAGACAGATGCTATTGAAGAGTTGTCTTCAGAAAGTGAAAGGCGGGAGTTACAGTGCACCTTACACTTACTGGCACAGTTGTGGCATTTGGAGCTTCAAATTACTCAGTTCCACTGCTCGCAAGCTGAAGGTGCCCTATCCTTTCCCTCTCCTACTTTTCTGTCTGTGTCTTGAGACTCTTCTCCTGACACCACCCACACTCGGATGAATCTCTACTTCAACTCAGTCATGAGGTTTCCCTTGCCGCGAGAGATGAGACTGCTGTGTCTTTGCCCATTCCCCCGTCTCTCTCGTATCATGTTCTGGCATTTACACCTAGAATCGATACAGAGCTGGTGAGACTTTGCATAGCTAAAAGCAGGGAAGTGTAACGTGTGATGGGTTGTGTAAACAGGAGGGAGCATTGACGACCCAGCAGCAGTATGATCGCTGCCACTGCCTTCATACCAACCCTCCTCATGTTACCAAAGGTTTGTACACCTGTTCACACTATATATACCATGGAAGTGTGTTTTCAACGTCTCAAACTAACCTGAATGTCTTACAAAGAAGATGGCGCCCGACGATCTGTAACTGAAACCTCGAAGCATACACAGTCCCGATGCATGCATCAACCACTGTTAGGGGCGAGTCTGGACAGTTCGTTACGGACTGTGATTTCCTCCCTAGCTGATCAAGGCCCCACGGTTCCGTTTTTGGGGCTGCCACCAGCCAAATGTAGCATCCGTGCTAAAGCATTTGAAAATGCTGAATCAGAGAATACAGACTACTCGAAGAAGTAAGACACTCACAAGATTGAAGTATGATACCGATTTGTCTTATATAAGACTAAAGTTTTCAGTTTTCATGCATCATTGGTACACGAAAGAAGAGGTTTACTATCATTCGAAACCTGTTGAGTTCTGTTAAAGACTGTCGCTGTCTACCTAACCCAATAGATAGCTTTGTATAAAGTTCTGAAATTGCGCGAGTTCGTCATCTCTAGCGTTCTCTCTCTTCGTACGAGCTTCAAAATCCTAGCCAGACGAAGTGCAACGTGGATGATGTATTCGACTTTTCTGTTGTGGATCGAACTGCCCTTAGGGCTCACGAAAGGAAGACTTGAAGTAGGAAGCCAAGCTTACCAATGTTGAGTTAACATTACAACTTTAACTCCCTGTTTTTCAGGAGGAAAGAACTGTTGATCAGTGGCAAGAATCCAGGTGGCCACTTCTGCGGATGGCATCTGAGCGGTACCAGGAAGTAAGAGACCAGTGTGCCGCGGGCCCTGATGTGACCCTTCGATTGAGTAACTTGGACCCCACAGTTTCATCATCTGACAGCGATCTTTCAAGCTCTAAGAACTTGGGAAGCCCCAGTGCAGCAGATGAAGACATCAACCCTCCTGCTGAAGTGGGCCGGTATTGGATTCCCACAAGTGGGAACCCAGAGGTTTCATCAATGGAGAGGAAAACAGCGTTGCTGGGTATCACAGAGTCTAAGGCAGGGGCGGTGTCAACAGGTGGGTCTGTTGATCCAAACCTCAAACTGGAGCCTTACAGTGATCAGGAGCGTAGCAGGTTGATGAGCTTACTAGTGGTACCCAGCACTATCAATTTGCAAACTACGGTGCCAAATTCTCCAAGTAGAGCTACGGACAGCGGGGAATTGGCACGCATGGCAGCTGAAGAACGGGAGTGTTCCAGTGTTGACCCGCGTATCTATGATGCACTTCCGAGAGAAGGCAGCCATACATTGCGTGTGAGAGGTACTTCCTACCCAAGGGTAGTGAAATATAGCTGGAAATTTTAATTAATGTTCACCTTCTATGATTCTGTGCATCTCGTTCTCTAGCTGGTTTTGACGGGCTTAGTTTGGGCTATCCAATGTTGAACGCCTCAGCATTGCTATGAGGACCACAGGGATTGAATCTGCCTGAAGATCTTTCCTCAGTCAGCTGGTAGCAGTGAAATTTTGTAGCCGAGTAGCCGAGCTACATTTTCATGCGAGCTGACCTCAGTCACCAATTAAGAGTCCTATATCACATTCATGATCATGATCTAGTTAAAACTTCACAGTTTGATGGACAGTCCTTGGAAGTTATACCACATCTTCAGATGCTGTTCTTGTATGATACACAGGTCCTTGCTTAAAGGGAGAGCTCACGAGCGGGGGAGATTTGCAGTCCTGGCCAACAGGAGCATGGGATCTAGTCAGGCGAGGGAGTCTGGAGCGCACCACCAGTGGGCCTAGCCTCTCAGGCTCAGGAGACTCAGACAACGGGGATGATCGAGGGCGAGAACCCAGCAGCAGTAAACTCCCTTCCTCCCAGTTTCGGGGAGTAGTGCCTCAGTCCAATGGACGGTGGGGTGCTCAGATCTATGAAAAACACCAACGTATTTGGCTGGGAACCTTCAACACTGAAGAGGAGGCTGCGTGCGCTTACGATAGGGCTGCAATCAAGTTCCGAGGGCGTGATGCAATGACGAACTTTCGACCTGTCCAGGACAACGATTTTGAGGCAGAATTTCTTCGTAAGTACAGCAAGGTGCAAATAGTAGAGATGTTGAGGCGACATACATACGATGAAGAGCTTCAGCAAAGCAGAACTGTAGCAAACACGGATGCAAGGCATGATGCCGTCGCAGCACATCGGGGGGCCCTTGACACCCGCACAACTGCAACCCCTGGGATTGGGAACGCAGCTGGTTCTTCCACTGTGGTATCAAACCGATGCATAGGCGATGCCACCAACAACATTCCCAGTTTACCAAGTTCTAGTGGAAGCGGACCCGTTCGAGAACATCTATTTGATAAGGCGGTTACGCCCAGTGATGTGGGGAAACTGAACAGATTAGTTATTCCAAAGCAGCATGCTGAACGGTGTTTTCCTCTTGATCTGTCCGCGGCCACACCCGGGCAGACCCTCTCATTTGAAGATGTCTCAGGAAAGCACTGGCGGTTTCGGTACTCTTACTGGAACAGCAGCCAGAGTTATGTGCTCACCAAGGGATGGAGTAGGTTTGTAAAGGAGAAGAAACTTGACGCTGGGGATATTGTCTCTTTTGAGCGGGGACCTAACCAGGAACTGTACATTGGTTTTAGGCGGAAGCAACCAGCACCCGGAAGCATTTCGGCCTCTGAGAGACCTCCATTCAGAGGTGCATGGACGGGACAACCTTGTAACGGTGCTTACATGCTTTCAAAGACGGGCTCACCTTTCAATCTTTCAAGCTGGCAAACCTTCAATTTTTCCTCGCAACAAAACCTGCCAAGCCTTCCCTCAAGTCTACAGCCGGCTTTAGACAGGATGCTCTACGGAAATATGTATAACACGATATTTCAGCCATCTTTGGGAGCATCCTCGGTCATCCCAGGGCTTGTAAACCCAGAATTAACTGCCTCCAAGGATCTGCCGTCCTCACTAACTTCCCGCTTAGGAGTAAGTCCCACTGCTCACCAGACTTTGCGGTTGCAAGGTGTGACAACAGAAGATTATCTGGGGGCTATTGAGCTCGGGCTAGGACGACCAGGGAGGCCCGGAACAGAGGGAGGGATAATTCGAGACCGAGCCGTGGGCTCCAGCAGCAGAGACGCTCCAAGAAATGAAGAAGCTCCCACCACCAACAGTGGCACACGGCTGTTTGGAGTAGATCTCGAACGACCAGCTTCCACTCCCATCCAAATCTCTCAACCGCCTGGAACGAGTTCTGTGCCTGGTGTGCCATCAGCATTGACCGAGGTGTATGCCCCTTCATATGGGGGCCTTTCTCCTTCTGCCCATTCTCAAGCATATGTGCAGTTTGCAAGGTCGGTTCCAACAGCTGCCCAACCATCTCTACTGGCCAGGGACTTGTCTCCGTCACGGCTTAGCCAACAATATCAACACAGTCCCAGTCTGTTGAGTACCTTTGAGTTGCTTCGAACCAAACAGCAAACTCATCAGCAGGCAGAGTCAGGAGTGGGTTCCCAAATTGGCTTGTATGGAAGCACTACTAGCTCTCATAGTCTTGATTCTTCACAACTCACAAAGAATTCACTAGAGGCATGGAAAGGTAGGGAAGAGCTTCAAGCAAAATGCTGCCACGAAAACATGGCCTCAGCGTCGGACCCCCACTCAAGTAGGTCAATCCCAGTAGAGAACAGGAAACGGAAGGTTCCAGGGATTCTAGAAAATCTAAAATTGAAATCAGATCTGGGGGGAAACCGAGATGACGTGACCGACACATCCCTTAGTCTGGCTCATGCGGATTCTCTTCAAGGTCCTCAAGACACTAGTTGTCTGCAGCCATGGACGAGCAACCAAGAAGGAGGCCCCTTGGTTGGGAATCCCCTCGAAAGCTCTGGTGTAGAGCAAATGCCCAAAAGACATTGCTCTCCTGTTCGTGCCCCAGTACAGCGCCAAGGTAGTGCGCAGTTGGAGGGTTCCTCTTTGCACCAAATTGGGGTACAGCAGATTATGTTGGGCCAAGGTGTGGGACATGAAGATCAGCCTTCTTCCAGCTCAAGTGGAGCACAAAGAGAGGTTCAAACCTCCAGAGGAGCAGCTTCAGATTCAAGCTCAAAGGAAGCACATGTCCATTTTAAGAGCCCTATTGTGAAACCAGGAGTTCAGAGGCTCATCAAATGTAGCATGGAGGGGCAAGAAAATTCAATCTCGATTTCAGTTGGGCAGTTTAATTCAACAAAGGAGCTTAAATCAGAGCTGCTCCACCTCACTAAAGGAAGCGACGTTGTCTACAAGGACGAAGAGGGGGACATGGTGTTGCTCGACAACCAAGGATGGGACTTCTTCACAAATTCGGTTCAAGAGATGCTGATCCGAAGGTGACTGACGAGAGCTCTCCACACCCATGTTTGCTCCCATTGAATTGTTTGCTGATGCTGTCCGTCCTCTTGATCCTTGGCTATTATTGATTTTATCAGCATCACTATAAGCCAACATCGATATTGCAAACCGCCTTTTTTGTACCGGAACTTCCAGCTGTGCAGTTTTTCACTACTATTGCTAGAATTGAAGGAACCTGGCAAGCATGGTTAATTGACCAGCTTGAATGCTCCTCTATCCGGGAGCAAATAAGTTCCACCGATTATTCAGAAGCAAGGTGTTCATCCCTAGCGCTAATGTACTGCGATGGACTGGGTAGAAGTCAGCAGCAGTACTTAAGCTCTTGTCTAATTCAAAAACTGTACAATATGGGGGTATGTGAAAACATAGGATCATTTTTGTGCAGTGGGGAAAGTTTGTTTCATAGTTGTATAATATAGTTACAGTAGGAGATTATATGCCCTAATAGATAGGGGCGCAGAGTATACAAGCGGGTCACCCCCCCCTTCCCTTTTCATCATTACTTTGTATGCTTTTCAGAAAGCCGTGGGGTTATTCTTTTTACATGGCATGATGCTGTAAATTCATTTTTTGGTATGGATTCCACTTCGATCTCAGGGCTTTCCTTCCTGTGTCTCAGACTTAATGTTCCTTCCTTTCTGGAACTGTTTCTTCAGCAGTTGATCTGGTGTGTTTCCTGAGTACTCTCTCTGAATTCTTTTACTAGGTAGTCCAACCGGCGATGTTCAGAACCCTCTCTTGACCTGCTGTTTATGGACCCATGCCTTCTGGATTGTGTTGAACTGGTCCCATTCTCTTTCTAAGGTAACTGCTTGCATGTCCTGTCATGCAAATCCAGGAACCTTTTTGTAGAAAACGTTCGTCGCTACGTTCCCAGATTTATGTAAAAACACACCAGTCTCACAGTAGCTCGAGTAGCTGATCACTCTCCTTCCGGTACTAAGCTGCCAGCCTGCAGGACTCAGACTCTACCAAATTCTGAACCGATTCCCAAAGGGCCTTTTCTGCCTAGGCGTGGGGTATTCAGCAATCCCAAAAGACAAAAACTGTGATGAGCTCATGCATGCAACTATTTACATAAGACTCCACGAACCCAAATCCACCACTATACATATATATATATATATATATATATATATACACACATATCTAGGTAGCATCCAATGGATGGCATGGCAGTCGAATTATATGTGGGTGTGGGTTGAAAAGCCACGTAGATGTGTGTTGGATTCACACATGACTAAGTTAGGGTAGCCTGTGCCGTCCCAAGTGTCCAGTGTCATCTAGGTCCAATTGCAATCCCCTATGGATCCAGAGACCCTACAGTTTGGGAGATCTCCACGTCATTGTTCCAAGAAATCCCACCTTTGCTATTTTCACGAATTTCCAGCCACCAAAAGTACTTGAAATTCCATATCTCCCATATGACAAGTCCAAAAATTATGACAAGTCCGAGCTTTCCAAGGGTACCGCTGGCTACAAAACAAACAAGCAAACTACTTGCTTCATATATTGATAGCCCACCAAACTATAAAAAGAGGTCCCTGGGTCAATACCTGAGTTAATGTGGGGTACCTCATGACTTTCGAGTCCTTTGGCGAGGTTTGGCATCTGAGTTAGAAACCTTCCAAGTGGAAGGCCAGTAGCTTTTTAGGGTGAAGTGACACCATAAGTTACGCCTCTTTCTGTAGGAGTTTCCCTCCTCTCTATATTTGCACGTGACCAAACATTTGTAGGGGATCTTCATAAGTGGTGTATTTTTTATAGGTTGGCCTACCTTTTTGTGTGACATTTTTTTTTTTTTAAATCATTGTGATAAATTAATTTTAATTTTTTTGAAAAAAAGAAACACCTGGGAGCGACGGCTCACAAATCAGGCCCTTAGATAGTGAGAGGAAAAAATAATCGCTTTCAGAGTAACCGCACCCTGAAGGCTTACGCATGGGACACCGCCCAGAACATACCACATCCATCAAGGTAGCAAGATTTGACCCCAGAACCATCTTGGTGGCACTAAGTGCACTTTCCAACTGAGCTACCAACTTTTGGTGCAACTTTGAAGAAAAGCCTTTCATCTCACATGTTGACAAAATTTTGACCTTTCACAAAACCATATCATATCAAATTGGAAATTAAAAATGAAAAGAAATGTCAACTTCTTACATTTAGTCCAAAGTAAGAATTTGGTTTCTCATGGTGCGCCACATTTCGAACACCGCCCTCCACCGCCCTCCAATCCATATTCTCCAACTCAATCCCGCATAGTTACACTCGCATCGAACTTAAGTATCCAACTTTAAGCAAGATTGCAAATGGCTTTTGATAGCATTTTGTTTTGAGACACCTTTCTCACAAATTGCCGTATTTTTAGGAATCACGAGTAACTTGTACCTTTTGCCAAAGATGCATGAGGTGTGGCCAATTAATATGCCACTCATTGGGGCCTCCACACAATTGTCAATCCTCAAACAATGAATTGTTTTTTCATTCATGCCTTAAAGGTTTCTACAAACTTAAGCAAATGAGCTCTACTTATATTCCACCCTGCAATTTTAAGAGAATGAAAAAGAAAACAATGGTTAATCAAAATTTCAAGATCAACCAGCATAACATCACTGTTGAAGAGCAGGTCTCATCATGTACCAGCGACCACTATTCAATATTGAAGTTTGAGAGTCATGGGAGAGGTTGCTTGAAGCACATACAGTAAATAGGGATAGGTTTAGGGTTTGAATGAAAAGGAAGGGCAGCTGGTAGTGACTCGGTGACCCTCCCCCAGCTGGACTTAGTAGTAAGATTACTGATAATTACTAGTAATTTGCGCCTTACTTTTGTAATTTATTTCTTTTTTAAATAGGTTTTTCTTTTCTTTGTATTTCATTGTGAAAGGCATTTTTTGGTCATTGTCTTTCTTTGGAGAAGCAATGTTTTAGTTTTTTTGGCCTTCTTTTACTTTTCAAATTCGTTGTGAAAGACGCAAAAAAATAACCCTGATTTTCATCCATAATCACACTACCAAAGAAGAAGAGATGACTCCGACCAAAGCCGGAGTGACTAAGAGTCAATTCGCCTTGCGACTACTGCCCATTTTCAAGGGTGGGCCCTATAAGAGTGGAAGGCACTGGCGCGCCTACACTACTAAATCTCTTTTGCTCTAGAAATAGATCTACAAAAGTTTGATGATGCCTCGAACTCCAATGATTGCATGAGGCCTCCACAAATTTGGAGTTGGTTAATACCACATTGAAATGATTGAATTGTTCTTAAGTGGAAAAAACCAAAAAATAAAATCAAACGAAGACTTCCAACCATGAACTCTAAGAGACAACACACCCTAGGGTAGAAAGCCCCATTTTGTACACATTTTATAGTAGATCACCCAAAATAGGAAGTTAAAAAATATATTCGAATTTTTTTGTTCCGATGTATGACGAGTGGCAAGTTGAAGCAAATGTGAAAAAATTAAGGAAAACCAACATTTGTAAATATGTATGTCCAGCCATGTGGTTCTTTGGCCACGTTGAACCAATCACTTTGTAGGAAATCACCACATTGATGTGCATATGGACCAATCATTTTGTAACAAGCCTCAAACAGCATTGAGCTCTCTTCTTTTGGCAAAACGTAGAGGGGAGGTGAGAGTAAGGGGCATGACTCAGCACAACACACCAATCAGCGCCTTGACACGGTGTAAGGTCCTTTGACCACATTTTCTCCATTGACTTCAACATGATGCATAGTCTCTCTTCTGCAGAAGAGAGGCAACAAATGCCTTGATGTAGCAGATAAGCATCTCCACGCATTGTGAGAACCCTAACCGTCTATTTGTCAGCCGCTCGTCCCAACAGAAAGCAAATTGTTCAAAAGTCCAGCAATCACATCATCAATGTGGTGGTTGATCACTTAAATTACTAATTCATCGATGATAGACTAGTTTTATTTGTAATATGCAAACCAAGTACACTTATGCAGGTTTGGTCTTTCTCTTCAACAGGCAAGCTGAAAAACGTGCTTGCTTTTGTCTATTATACTAACCATTCTAGTCAAATAACCACCGGGATCAACACGTGATCCATATTGACGTAAGTGACAAAATCTTTGGTTCAATATAACAACATCATCATTTAGCCTGGTCTCTGCAGCATTGAATACTGCTAATTTGGCTTGTTTTCTATTATCCCTGTTTTTTTTTTCCTTGCAACTTCTAAAGCTTTCAAGGCTCTAGCAACAATTTTAGCAACTTTTCTCTTGTTGTTTGTCTTTTTTTCCCCTATATTTGTAGCTATCATTTGAGAAGCAATCACTAGCCTACAAAATCGAGCACTAATATGGGTTGATTGCTTCAATGGTGGAATAATTAGATGTGCCGCAAAGAGAAGATTTAATGTGCAAGCTTTGTGGTATTGGCTCACCAATTTGATGACTTGATGTGTTTACCGTTGCACTGATTAGCAAATCCCTTGAATTGAAGTTGCATTTCATCCGATATTCTTGATGACAATCCATGGTCATTGCAGTCTCTTACACAAAATAGCTCGTCTTCATCGTAAATAGTTTCATCATTGATCACAAAAAAATGCGTCGAATGCGTAATTTAGTATTTCATAGGGTCACGTCCGTCACATCACATCGTGTCAGAATTGATGCTGATACAACCCATGTCAAGTCCGTTTTGCTGGAATAACAATAAACATATATGGGAGATGAAAAATTATCACTTCAGCAGTCATGTCGTCTTGACAGAAACGTTGGCAGAGTAATGGCATGATAGCTGAAATCCGACAGTCGCATATAATATTTTTGGAAAATATACATGCAACTACCGGAATTCAGCGGTCACATGTAATTTTTTAATTAAAACAATTGATACAAACGCCAGAATTCTACGACTGCAGCAGATTTTGTGATTTATTTATTTATTAAAAAATGAGACCGCCACACTTTTAGAGATTGTATGTATGTTTTTAGAAAATAAAATTGGTGTGACCGCCAAAATTCAGGTAGTTGCAGTAAGAAAAAAATTAACATTAAAATTTTAATTAATTAAAATTTGGTGGTCGTATCTTTCAAAAATGCAATCGCCAAAATTCGGCGGATGCATATAATTTTAATTCAAAAATATGTAGACGACCACTCAACTTTGATAGTCATACATGATTCCTTAAAAGAAAATATAGACAACCGCTAAAATTTGACCAATAACAAGAAAAAAAACAAATGTGTGATCGTCAATATTTTAAGGTCATGTAATTTTTATTTCAAATTTAACAACAATCGTCAAATACTGATGGTCGTGACTAATTATTAATTATAAAAAATAGATGCGACCAATATTTGGAAGTTCCATGAAATTAAGTAGATTGATAAAAATAAAGTTAAATCCACCTGTACAATCCACTTAGGCCGTCACTTTGTTACCTGGAATAAAAATAAGATATTAAGAATTTTAAAAATAAAAATTACATATGGTAACATCCGCTTTGAATGTAACGTTGATGTGGCGTCGAGATGGCATCACGTTGTCCATATATGCAACTAAGTCTGGATATCATCCTATGCTTAAAAATCTTATTACATGTATATTGTAACGTCAATATGTTTTGTTCTTCGATGAAACTCTCGATTTAGGATTAAACAAATTGCACTTTGATTGTCCAAAAACAAGATAGTAGGCTCAATCTGTTTGAGCTCAAAACTAGATATCAATCTTTGTACAAGTTGTCTTGTTGGCTGTTAGGCGGGTTGCTAAATACGGAGTACTCTAACTTCGCAGTGGAACCTATGGTGCTCATCAGTTTTTTGCTCACCCATGTAATTGTTGCTAGATTGAGGTAATACAACACACCCACTATTAGATCATCAATCGTCCATGTCATCTACGTAATAACATCAGCAAAACTTAAAAGCTATGAGAGTATTTGAATTTTTACAAAATAAATAGCATAGACGATAGTCTGTTGTCCTTTTTAGATACTTGAATATCCTCTTCATGGTTGTGCAATGAATTCACTCTCTATGAATAGTTAGTCACAGTGATGAGTGCGTATGCAATGTTAGGTTATGTATCAATCTTTGTGAACATCAAGTTCCCGATTACCTACTGATATAAAAACTCGTGTTTATTAGTTTCAACTCCACCTTTTGACCAGCGGAGCTAGAAGGGTAGCATCGAGGCGGCCTAGAGCCAGGGAATATGCATGAGAAGTGCAAGTACACCAAGGGTACAAAGGTGTGTGATTTCAGCTTCATTTTGTGAGTTTCATGGAGTAAGAGAGTTTGTTGGAGAGCAAAGAGCTTCTTTGGTGAGTTGGGGGCGCCTCTGGTGGGCCGTGAGAGCCCTAGAGAGCAGGACAACAGATCTGATGGCTCCGTAAAAGCCATAGTTCGTCGACAGCAGGTGCAAAAGCAAACCCCAGCTCAGGGAGAGCTCGGGAACGCGTGGGAATGCATGGGAACTCGTGGGGAGTTCCTGGGAACACAGGGAACCGTGGTCGTGGCCGTGATGGGTCGTGGGGCGATATCACGAGATACCACGACCCAGGCGTTTGTTAAGATAACTTATCATGTCGTCCAGCAGAGATAATCTTGTTGGCTTCATCCATTAATCTCCTTTGCATTGCCTAATTATCTTTAGGATCCTAAGGTCATTGTGGGACAATAGAAGATAATAGACAGATTGATAAAGTCGTTGGCTGAGATAAAACTAGCAAATTATGCTATTAAATTAGCTAGCAAGCATCTCACACATGCACTTATGAATGCAGTTGTTAGTGGGGGATTTATTACTTCTTTTTTATCTAAGGCTTTTTTTTTAAATGACACTATTTTAAATGCAGTGAAAGCAGTGGTTGTTTTCTGATCAGTATTGCAAACCAGTGTCAACCCCAATAGAAAGGATGTGACAAGAAAACGACTAAAAACTTTTCATTATGACACGAAGCCTATACAATACCTCATGGAGCCTCGAGTAATTTTCTAGCACTACATCATGCTCACATTGCTCTTGTTTTCAGAAATCTATCATGTGGAGGTAACTTGGTATTTAATGTCCAATGAATTTAGAAGAGGTTTTTCTAACTAGGCAAGTTGAACTTGATAATGCTGTTGTTGAGTAGTTGAAGGATGCTTTGAATGATTGACCATTGTATGCACTTCCATCAAAGTAAAAGGCAAGCTAGACACATGATTTATTGTAGATAAAACTCAGCTAAAGATGGTATCAAGTGGATTTTCTTAGATATTCTATTGCACTGCATATGTCTTTAGAAATTAGTGAGCTGCTAAACACTAGATATGGTTGTGTATTGCAGGGAACTAATTACTATACATCTAGTGTCTCTTAGATGTGTTATGATGAGATGAAATGTAGCCAAGGTTACTACACACGTCAGTAGTCTCTTTGATATCTTGGCATACAACGAGAGCTTCAAGGAGACGGAGGTTGATGGTACGGATTTGTTGGATTTGACACAAGAGGATCTGAAAGACTTCGGTGTTAAAGTCTTTAAACATGTCAAAACCCTAATGAGTTGGATTGGTCAATATGCAACAATCCTTTCAAATGATGAAGGACATGATGGTGCATTTGATATTCCAACTTCAGTCATGGAAGACACTATTTTTCCGGCATTCAAACGTTGGAAGAAATTCATAAAGAAGTGGCTGGAGGTCATTTTGGAGAGGAGACTACCAGTAGAAAAATATTACTTGTAGGATACTGGTGGCCTACTTTGTTCAAATATGTGCACAAGTATTGCAAGAGTTGTGATGAGTGCTAGAGGCTAGGACCTTTGCAAAGATCTGGGAAGATGGCTTTGCATCCGACGATGCCTACTGAACCATTTCAGAAATGGGAACTAGACTTTGTTGGACCAATAAACCCACCAGCCAAAAATACACAGAACAAGTATATAATCACGGCCACTGATTATACTACAAAGTGGGTGGAAGCTAAGGCTCTGAGGGACAACACAGCTAAGATTCATGTATGAGAACATACTTACAAGATTTGGCTGTCCCCTGGAATTTATCAGTGACCAGGGAAGTCACTTCATTAATGAGACCATAGAACTATTGACTAAAGAGTTCATGATTGTGCACAGGAAGAGTACAACCTATTACCCACAGGGCAATGGGCAAGCAGAGGCCACCAATAAAATATTATGTACTATCTTGGCTAAGATAGTCAATGCAAACAGAACGGATTGGGATACAAAGCTGTTGACAGTTTTGTGGTCATACAAGACTTCATATAAAGTCACCACCAAGTATACACCATCCCAATTAGTTTATGGTCTGGAAGCTTTACTTCCAGTAGAATTCTTATTTTTGCGATGCCAGCCGCATCCCCACGCCCCGCGCGGCGCTTTTTTGCGATGCCCCGGCGTCGCAATCCCCCACTGCGACACCATTACGACGCCCAGCCGTCGTAAGGTGGCATGAAGGAGGAAAGAAGGCCCTCGTTGCGACGGATATTTTTTCTTACGATGCCCCGGCGTCGGAAATCCAAAAAATGACGTTGCGACGCCTCGACGTCGCAAAAGCGTCACTAAGGGCGCCCCAGCGCCTCTGCGACGCCAGGGCGTCGCAACAGCATCATCACAGTGGGAGTTTTTTTTTTGGGCTTTGCGGCCCTCAACTTCACAAAAGCGTCGCTGGGGGCGCTCCGCGTTGGGAAGCCCAACGTTGCGACGTCAAGGGGTCGCAATGGCGTCGCCACAGGGGGTCGCAATGGTGTTGATGTCAGCTTAGGTCCACACAAGGATGTCGCTTGGGGCACCTGGCGGTGGGGGGTACAACAACGGTGACGATGCTGGGGCTGGGGCTGGGGCTGGGCACTAAGGCTGTGGAGGTTGCAACTCCCGGCGTCATAAGAGAGACCCCCTTAGAAGGAACTTGAAGGAACTTGAAAGAAATCTTTATATATATATATATATATATATAGTTTTTGTGATACATAGATGTAGCGTAGGTGTGTTGGTTAGTTTGTAGTGTCTTAGAAATGTTATAACGTACAGGTCTTAGGTTCAAGTATGCATTGCATGATATATATATAGAACAATGAACATATCGCCATTAGACAGAACCGGAGTCAATGGTCAACAAGTTTTTGAAATTCAAATTTGAAATTCAAAATTTCCCGCCTAAATTCAAATGTACCCCCTTAAATTGTGACATCCGGGCGTCGCACTTTGCGACACCCGGACGGTGCTAATTCTGCATTGCAGAGTAGGGTTTTTTTTTTTTTTTTTTTGTCCGACGCTCGGGCGTCGCAAATCGCGTGGCCCCCTTACCTCAAAAGTTCAAAGCAATACACCAAAGGCATAATGGCTTATTTTGAGTCCATGTATTTCTATTTGCAAAGGTTACAGTCCATAGTTGTCATGTTCAAAAGTCCATAGCTCTTGGATATTTTAATTGATTGACAATTTGACGGTTGATATAGGTAGATATTGAAGTTAGAAATCCAGCATGGAAAATGTTTCTCAACATTATTGACTCTATTTAAAGCAATTCATGATATCCTGCACGACAATCACTGAAAACTGTGCCAGTTACGTCAATTTTGGTCCACCTTACCTTATATCTACCCTCGTTAAGAAATTTGGCATGCTTCACATTCCAGGTGTACGAAGTCTGGCATGCTTTTCCATTTGTGAGATGTTGAGCAGCTTTTACTCACCCATCCCTTTACTATCCGAGGTGGAAACCCAAAATAAAAGAGTTGGATATCACTAAGTACTCCTCCCGCTCAGAACAATCAGTCATGACCTACAACTACTGTATCATGGGGGTGTTTTCCTAATTCTATTCTTTCTTGCATTCATGTTTAGTAAGTTACCTTACTGCCATCAGATTGCTTCTGCAATCTACCATGTTCCATCTACTTAAGCATTCATTCCACAGCTTCACTCAGATCTCTCTACACAATGTGAATATGAAATATGAATCATATTAATGCCTATCAAAGTATCAGGCCAAAGCCATGGTGTCTCTATTTTACCCTATAGTATATCTCTACAGCTTGCATGTATCAAGCATCGTCAGATCGTGTCTCCTTCTCCACTATGCTCTCCATCCCTATGCTCCAGATCGTGCTTCCCTCCCTAATGTTAGTCGTGATCCAAGAAGTGACCCCCTCCATGTAGCTACTCTGCCTATTCTACCTGCAAGCTATTCTAACCGCCTAAAGAACTAACTGTCATCCAAGACAGAACCCACGTTCCCTCTGCAGATGTCGTTCCCTCCCGTGATGATAGTTCTCTGTGAACGTTGTGACGGCCTGTGACCGTTGTGACGGCCTGTGACAGTTGTGACGGACTGTGTTGGCTGTGTTGGGCTGTGAAGGCTGTGTCGGGCTGTGATACCATGACAGGCTGTGTCGGGCTGTGTAAGCCTGTGACTGTTGACTATGTAAGCCTGTCTGCCACCCCTAAGGCCTGTGTTAGTCTGAGTCTACCACCCTTAAGTCTGCGCAAAATTAAGGGTATCCCACAAAACCCATAAAATTATATAAGTCCCAGACGACCCTCTAACATTATCCCTCCCCCTCTCAAAAAGTCGTGCCCTCACGGTTTACTGCTTAGGATCAGCAAACCTTTGTGAACGAACACCCTTTTGCTAGTGAGAGTCCCTCAAAGGGCTCTGTGTATGAGCCCGAGCCGTGTCTTTGGCTAGTGGGGATGATTGTCGACTAGATGGAGCTGACTGCCCTGCCTTTGGCTGATAAGTAGACAATTTCTCAGGCATAGGAGATCCCCGTGAGGTTTACTATTTCATGAGCGCATGAGCCCATGAGCCTATGAGCCTATGAGCTCATGAGCGGGCATCCGCGGAATTGGAATTTTCCTGCCTTTATTGACGGTGTTATGTCCTCTTACCTCGGTAATAGGGTCTGTTTCTCCTGGTCCAGGATGCGGAATGAGGAATTTCGGCGCCGTTATTCCCAAGAGCAGTGTGCTAAAATGGTGTTTTGAAGACATCCACCGGGGTATTTCGGCACCGAAATTACCTCTTAAAATGTGATATAGTGCGGTATTTAAAGGCGCAGAACGGGCTATTTCGGCGCCGAAATACCCAAGTGGAATGTGGTGAAGTGCCTTGTGTTGAAGGCTTCCATCGCGATATTTTGGTGCAGTAATTCATCCGTGGAATTTTTGAGGCCCATATAACGAAGGCGGCAAACTGGGCTATTTCGGCGCGCCAAATTTCCCAATAGGAATGTTAGAAACGGCAGTGGTTTTCATGGCTTCAAGTTCCGGCTCGATGGTTGCTGGCATAAATTACTTGTAGGGTTCTTCACTGAGTTTGCGTCTCTTCTGCTTTTATTATAGTTTTGGTTGGCGGAAGAAAATGTAGGGAATGGACAGCAGTCTGAACACAATGATTTTTAAATCGTCAATATTTTCATTAAGTGTTGTCAGAACTGTACAACAAAAGGATCCAAATGAGACTTTGCTATGGTGAGGATCCGCTATCACTGTCCGATGCATCCCCGGCCTCATGCAGGATGGCTGCCTTCCACCTGCCTCCGAACCTGCACTGCCGCTACCGCTGTTACTCTGAGAAGCCCTCCCCTCAAAAATACCATCCTCACCAGCGGAACTGTCCACCTGGGTGCGGAAGTGTCCTCAACATTCCCTCGCTCTCGGACGCGGATTCTATTACGAACTTCCCTACTCTGCCTTTCACAATTCTATGTTTGGCCTCACGCCTCATTATAATTCTCTGCTCATTCCCGTATGTCAATTGCTCTAACCGAGTAGGCCTATCCTCCCTCCTGATGGCTTCTTGGCAGCCGTGTCTGCATAGGCTGGTAGAAAAAAGGGCTTCTGGGGACTCGCGAGAAACGATTTTCTGGCAAAGAATGGCCGATGCATGCGACTGTCTCCTCCTCTGCAACAGGGTCCGATTCGGGCAAGTCTCCCAGCTTCTCCTCGTCGGACGACTCTGCAAGGCTGAGTGTACGCACAAACATAGAATGAAGTACATAGAGAATTCAAACAGGGAATCATCGGCAGGTTGCATGGTCCCTACAACCGAAACCAATACACTTACTATGGTGCAACTCACTCGAAGACAGGCATTGGGGGAAGCGGCTTCGGGCGCCCCTGCATCGAACGAATTTCCGGACTTCCTCCTCTCATCTTCCTCCTCTCTTCCACGTCCTCTTCTGCGTTTTTGGGATCCTCAGTCGGAGGCAGACGCTGAAGGCCCGCCAAATTGTAATCGTACAAGGCCGTATACCCCTCAAATGAGAACACAAATCGGTTCGACATCCTTCCCGCCCACATACAGGCACCTGCGAATTCATACGACACAACCACAGCCAAACTCAAGAATGAGTCGCTTCCTCGCACAAGCAAACATACAGAAACGGAAATGGTGTCAATTTCGGTGCCGCATTCAATTAACGTTCTCACCTGTATTTGCAGTGACGTCAAGGACCCTGCCTTCAACATCCGTACACGTTTCCATGAGCGTCTGGATGAATGCAGGACTCCTGGTCCTGCCATACCTCCATGGCTTGCCCGACAAATCACAAAGAATGTCCTTCTCTCCCACATGGTTGAACAGGACGTTATACTCCAGTGGATCAACTGTGGAATCAACAAGTCTTCCTGCTTCACGTAATTTGAATTTCGAATGTTCCTTCACGAAGCAAAATGCCTGAAAGATAAGAGTCTGCAGAGAAGGAAATGAAAAACGTCAGAGGTGGCCTACGTACAAGGGCAATTTCGGCGCAGAAATTGACATAGCAGAGGAGAACCACAGCATACCTTCTGGCCATCGTTGAGAAGACCCTGCGTGTTGATGCAAGTCCAGATCTTTTTCAGGATGGGTGCTGCACTTCTCCCCGTCCATACTTTGATATCATTCTCAGTGACTTCTCCATCGGCTGCTAGCACAACAACACAGCCCACGTCGTCCAACATGTTGGCTGCGAACCCGAATGTGTGGCTCCAGTATCTTTCGTCGTACTTGTCCACCAGGGAACTGAGCCCAGCCCCAGTATCTCCTGCCCATCCGGGATATCCACAAGGATCATGTCGATGGAGGCTTTCACCGCCCTGCCCCCGACTGTGCTCTTTTTGCCGTGGCTCATCGCCACAAAAACCACCACTCCATCTTTGTGTAGCCAGGAGTGTCCTCCATATCATTGCCAGTGGCCTTCCTCTTCCCCTTCCCCTGGTGGGCCTCGATCGCCTTCCTCAATCTCGTTATCTCCAGCCTTCTGGTCAGAGCAGTTAGGAAATTTTCATTAACACACTCCACAATTGTGGGTGTTTTGAGGACTTCCCTGCCCGCAATGTGCACCGCACGGTAGGGTCTGCCAGGTGCATCCTCGTATAGTGATCTTCTTCGCAGCCGACCCCCCGGAGCGCTGGCCCTTGTGAATTTTCGGACGAGGTGTGGCCCCCTGGGTGTTTTCCTGCTGGAAATCGTCGTCGGAATCCTCCTCATCTGGCTGACTGTGTTGCTGCTTCTTCTTATGGGTGTGGGGGTCTTCGTCTCTTGCCCCTGTTTGCGCGTTCTTTTCTTCCTGTCCTTGGGCTGCTCAGCTGCCTGCTTCTCCATCTGCTCCTTCGCCAACGCTGCCGCCTTGGCTGACTTTCTCAGTGCTTTCTGCTTGGCTGCCTCCTCTGCTTTCAGTCTTTCCGCGTCCTCTGGTTGGGGATCCGATTGCGCCTTCATAGCCCTGGCATTCGCTTCCTTCTTCAAGTTAACCTCCGAGAGGTCAACGGTCCCACTTGGGAGATCCACATACCAGGGGCAGTCTACCAAATGCTCGGCATGCCACTCCTTCGCCATTACTTCTGTGTGTACATCGTTCCACGACCTCCAGGTGTCCTCCACGCCAGGAAGAATGGTGGAACCCTTTGAATGGCTCCGGACGGAATGAGTGCAAAGTTTATGTACCTGCAATCACGAGGCAGTTCAACAAAAATCATTCTACCGATGCATCATGCAAGTGGAAGTTGTCAATGCACAAGGTATTTCGGCACGAAATACGGAGTGGACCGTGCCCCAATTACCCAGAACTCACATCTTGCAGAGGTATATTTCGGCGCCGCAATATCCATCGCTGCTTAACCAAATCATCTAAACTGCAAATAGGGGGATGCATTGTCAGCAGATTACCTGAACAGGACACGCATTGCCGCTTTGTCGCACCCTCCTGCTCTTCGATAATACGCTGCGTCTTGCCTTTGCAATTTCTCTGAAAAAGAGGTTTGCGAAGCGCCCTCGCCAGGACTGCACGTAGTTCTCCATTGTCTCAGGCTTCGTCCAGTCGATCTGTAACTTGAAAGTGGTGGTGTTGCAGTCCAATTGCTCCTGGGCGTGGGTCAGTACCTGCATCATGGCAGGTTTCCAAAACATTCATGATTTTGAAATTGCGACGATGTCCAACACAGAATAGGAGAAAATTATACCTGATGCCACCAAGTCATGACATTGAGCCAGTCGTTCATTTTGTCGTCTGTTGGCTCGATGGGAAAGTGGTACAGCAGCTTCGTGTTTGTATGGCCGTTCCAGATTCGCAGCCACCTCGTCTGCAGCCACCTCACATCGGTCAGACAAGAACTCCAACATAAGAATCGCGAGAAGTCACAAAAAAAAGAATAAACACATGCTTACCTTCTCCGCCGGCTCAACACAGGACACTGCGATGTGATGAAGTTTCTCCATGGACATTTCCGGTTTCATGGGTCTGGAGTAATGCAGTCCTATCTCCGCCAGGAACTCGGCACCAAGACCAGGGTCAGCGATTGCAACTTGCTTAACAAGTTTGGACCTGTACTTGGTCCGGGATTGCTTCCCTGCCTGCACAATATGACTCTCTATCGACGCGTCGCCTTGTTGGGGGCATCATTCTCAAAGAACTGCCTTTTGGCATAGGCCAAGTCATCCCTGATGTTCGTCTGCATTCCCATACCCAGCAGATACAGTCAGGCCACGGATCCCTGCAACAAATAACATTAAATTGATACTGAAATTTGAGATGAACCTCACCGAATAGAGGATCTCCACCATGGCGTCCAGTGTTGGTCGGTACCAGGTGCGATCTGCTTTCGCTAGGGACTTCCTGTACAGCTCGGGATCGAGGGACTTTTGGAAGTCGTCAGCGGAGCTGTGTCCCACTTCTTGCACTCTGTAGAGCGTATGTGCCAGATGAGTTTCCACGAAGGCCCTCTCTGTTACCCTGCCATGGAGAAAAAAACAACATGAAAATATGATTTCGGCACAGCAATCCAATTTCCAGTTCATAGAGTGCATGACAGTGGTGAACATTGCCTATTTCGGCGCCGCAATAGGCAGTACACAAGGATGTAATTGTATACTTACAGATTTATATCCGCCATGGCACCCTTCAACAGTCCTCTGTCCCTGACGTCCACCTTCACGACAATGCAGTCCACCATGTAATGCCAACTGATATCTTGCGGATGCATTTCAGCAATGTACTCTGTCCAGGCAAGCATCCTGTGGTTCCCGTCCCAAACGAAGAAATCTTCCCTTCCATGTGTGCGAATGTGGGATTAGTCTTCAGATAGGCTTCAAACTCGGCATTAACAGTGTGCCAGTGGGGGCCCCCATTCTGAAGCTCCTCTGCAGTGGGGCCCCTTGTGACACCCTGGTCATTCTCAATGGAAACGTAGAATGCTGCCGACCCCCGTCTGTACCCTTCTCTGAAGTTGTGCTTCAGTCGATCGATATCCCCTGGCAGTGCTTGCCTTACAACTGGAAGGCTTACCATGCGACACAAAGGAACTTTGAGGTTCTCGGATACACCATGGAGCCCAAAACGCGGGCCTATGTTGCTATGAGTCTCTGCCAGCAACCTGTTTGCTGCTATGTTCATGTCTCGTGCGCTCATGAGCATACCCGCCACCAGTTTCTTACTTGTATCACCTCTGTCACTTCCTCACCCCTCTCACCAGCCTGTGTACTGTCCTGGAGGTTTTGCTCCTCCGCAAGCTCCAGCAGGTTCTGATCGTCGCCAAGTCGTACCACGTTATCGTCCTCTCCTTCTGTCAGCTGAATGGGCCGCCCTTCTGCAGATCCGACTCCCACATCTCCAGCGGCCTCCACCGCATCTGTGTTTTCTGAAATTGACTGCAAACCCAATATCTCCGCTTCCAGTCTCCCTAGGGGTTTTACTGGCGAAGCCATGGGCTCCTTCTGCTTTCTCGGCTTCCGAACTCTAGGTGGGCTTTTCGGAGGCGATATCTGAGGTGTTGAATGAGGACTCGTCTGCCTCGATGCACTTCCACCTTGTGAGCGCAGCACCCGGGCAGGAGTATCCAAAGTTGACTGTGTTGCCTCGCCCCCCTGCGATCCCTCCCCAGCTCCCATGTCAAACAAACAGGAAAACATGAGACACTGCACGCCAAAAAAAAGGTGTAAAAGGAATATTGCGTATGGAGTGCTTCACATCCGCGAAGCACGAATCTCTCACTGGTGGGCGATCCGAGTCTCCGGATAACGAGGTCTGCATTTCATGCATGAGACGGAGCTTAAGTCGTGTCGTCGGCGGCTTCCCAAAATCCCGCGTCCTCCTCTTTGCGGAGTCGCCTGACCTTCCACAAACTCTATGCTACCACTATGCCGCATAAGGAGAGGAAACGCAGGAGGAGAACGTCACTGCAGAAGGGCAAGGAGCGCGAGAGCGAAGCGGCGGGAACATGCAACCACTATGCACGAGCAGATGCGTAAGCAGCCACGTCTCCCGAAGCGTTGCCACCGTCCAACACTTTTGCCGTATGGGTGATGAAGAGATTGTGACCCCTGACACGTTCGCACGGATGAAGTCGACTGGAACACGACGCGTGCCAGTTCCAGCCACCAGTACAAGACGGTTTATCCGAATTGCGGCCACGAAATACCTTCCGTTCACCGGATGCTGTTCCCGGAGCAGCCGGCATTGAATGAAATATCCGCACATCATGAAACCCAACCGCCATGAAAATCCCCTGCCTATGACATTCAACAGTCAGGTCGGTACGTTTCAACAGCGGACGGATGAATTTCGGCGCCGAAATTCATCTATTCAAGTGCTTTCATACACAAACTTACGAATTTCGGCGCCGCAATTCATCGCTTCCGAAGTCCTCATCCGTCATGAGCAAACCTGTCAGTGGGATATCGGAGCCGGAATTAATTCGGGACAGTGGAAACGGTTGCACTTGGGCACATTTCATCCATATTTCGGCGCCGAAATTCATTACGAATATCTCCGTCCGCGCGTAGACGAGGTGAAATCATCATTATTTCGGCGCCGAAATTCATCCAGAGCGAAGACTAAATTGGCACCATGCTACGCTTTGCCGCCATCATTGCCCCTGACGGAGGATGCTGTCCATGCCTGTTGGACTTGCCATTTTGTGGACATTTAACTATAATTTCGGCGCCGAAATTATACTTTATGTGCGGCAACGTCCCGTGCGAAAAAGACCACTTAATGGATACTGTCGGTTTCAAATGAAAAAAAACGGCTAAAAATGCAATTAATTTTGACAGAAGTGGTTTAATATGCCGATTTCTCCATTAAATGCAGAATATTCCTGTTATATTCGTCGGAACGGGTATTTCCAACGATTTACGGAATATATCATCCAAAAGCAAAAAGTAAGTGCCGGGTTTGGACGAATTTCGGCGCCGAAATTCATCCGTCGCATAGAAAATGTAATATTAGAGTTACTCATGCGGACAGTAAGGATGAATTTCGGCGCCGAAATTGATCCATTTCAAAGAAAAATAAATATTGGAGGAAGGCATTGGATGAATTTCGGCGCCGAAATCCGGCGCTCAAACCCTGAAAAGAATTTGAGGGATGAAGTCGGCTGAATTTCGGCGCCGAAATTCATGCTCGCGAAGGAAAAAAAAAATTCGGGAGGACTTTGGATGAATTTCGGCGCCGAAATTCATTGCTCGCGAAGGAAAATAAAAAATTTCGGGAGGACTTGGAATGAATTTCGGCGCCGAAATTCAATGCTCGCGAAGAAGAAAAAATAAAATCGGGAGGATTTCGGTTGAATTCGGCGCCGAAATTCATCATTCATTGCTCGCGAAGAAAAAAGAAAAATTAAAAGGAGTACTTGGATGAGATTCGGCGCCAAAGTTCATCTGTCGGAAGAAAAATAAAAACAAAAAGGACTTCCGATGAATTCCGCACCGAAATCCATCCCAGGGCAGCAGGCAGCAGAATTAGGGTCGGAAAAGGAGATGAAGAATGAATTTCGGCGCCGAAATACATCCATTCTGCCGATTCAGGATTACTGTCATTCGGAAGTCGGGCACCGATATCCGGACACGTGGTGAATCACGACTGTAATCAGGAACACATTCATCCGTATTTTGGCATCTAAATTCAACCCATATGTGCAGATACAATTTAATGAAGAAGAAGTTCATCCGAATTTCGGCACCGAAATCCATCCGTTGGGTGCTTGGTCAGTTTAATGAGGTAAACAAATTACGATTTCTGTTGCCAGAATTCATCCCTGGCTTCCAAAGCTGTTACATGACAGAGATGTTCATCCAGATTTCGGTGCCGAAATTCATGGGAAGGCCTGATTTATTGTACCCCAAGTGGTTGTACATTACAATTCAGGCACCAAATATCCGATGTGAACTTGCTGTTCTCACCGTTTTTTTAACGTACGTTACACACCTTCATCTTTACGTGCACTGATCACCCATCCTGTTGGATACGGAATCCTCCAGAAAATCATTTGTGTTATTAGGTAGGACACACTCTTCTCATTGCAGGACTTCGCTGCGGAGCGTACCGAGAGGTCCGTCTTCAAAATGGACTCCCGTGTTTGGGTCAACGTGTACTTCCATCCTGATTCTCTGAAAGCTAAAATACCCTGCGACCAAGGATTTGCGATTGTCACTGAGCAGTACTTGTGTGTGAAGTTCGGGCTCCGCCCTGGAACGGTGTTTTTGGAAGAGGAGACGAAGGATGCTTATGGAAATTTTCTGGAAAGTGCCGTCATTCTGCATGCAGATTTCGGAAAAGGCAAAGAGTGGCGGCTCCCAGCTTCTGAATCCATCCGGTACAGTGCCATTGGTGAAATCGTGCCTAAAGAGTTCCCACGCTGGAACTTGGTTGATCCTCCTTCCACAAGAGGGTCTGGCGTGCAAGATGTGAAGGATGTGGGCACCTCTTCACAAGCAGAGAAGCCCAAACATGTGAAAAGGGAAATCCAGGAAAACAGGGAAACAGTCGTCCACGACTTATCCAGTGACGATGAAGACTGTATGGTCCTTCCATCGTATGTTTCGAAGTCGTCCGTCACTAGGAGTGTTCAGCATACACCGTCCGACTCAACTTCCGTCCGCTCAGTAATCGACATATTGCGGAGGATGAAGACAACGGGTTCCCGCTCCAGTGACCTTCTTAGGCTTGATTACGACAAAACTCCAATCCATTCTGTGGAAACTTTGCCTGATGTTGTGGATGGGAATGCTATCTACGAGTTCCCTCCAGTGCCGGCAGGCGCAGGCCCAGACGGCATGCTCGCAGGAATGAACAGGAAACATGACGGCCACCCTTGGTGTGTCACCAAAACTTCATCGTCCAACCTGGGTGATGGAGTTCGAGTGAGATATGTATTGTGTGCTGGGCATCTTAAATGTTTCTCGAGCACATGTTACCATTACACTAGCAAAGGCACCAGGAATGAGACTGACTGGATTGGCAATTCGTCGACCCCATTTTGGCCTCAAGGTAGAGTTCCTGCAGGGACGTTCAAGTGTGCCCATTGCAACGCAGCCCCTACGTGCATGGCAGTGTGCAACGCCAAGCAGTACTACGTCGGGACCGTCGGCCCAGCGTGCACCAGAGCATGCATTCACATCGGAAAGCATGAGCACCCCCTCGCCAGAGGCAATTGCAGAGTCGCTTTTCAACAAGCCCAGGATATTATCAAGGAGGAGGTGAGGTTGAGGCCGGGTGCAAAACCAAAGCAGATACAGCTCGCATCGGCACATAGGATTGCAATTGGCAGAATAATGTCGGAGGACGGAAGCACAAGAGAGAAGCTGGGCGAGGGGGACATGAAGGACCTGCTGGAAGCTGTTCCCATGTGTGCAGCCCCAATGTCAGGAACCACATTGTCAGCTGCAAGAAACGAATCGGAAGAGGATCAGACATGCACTCCATCTTGGAAGTGAAGCGCACATGCGGCTACGACTTCATCCAAGGCAGCTTCTTTCCTGGTCAAGGCTCGGAGACGGACAGGTGCTTCATATTTAAGATGTCAACGTGCGGACCGGGGAGCGGCGTCGATTTGGTGAAGCGGATGACCAGTGGAGACCTTTCAAATTGTTGGGTCATGTTCGACCACATCCGGCGAATTACCAACCACGATTGGGTGACAATGGGGGCACATGTATACGACCCACATTGCAGAAAGTTGATGACCATTGCTATCTGCGAAATGAAGGGAGAAGACACAGATTCGGAGTTGCATATGTGGCGCGGAATTAATGAGCAAATGGCGAGAGCCAAGTTGCCCCCTCCCGATTTTAGGGGCTTCATGGCTGACAATGCCCAGGCAAACTGGGCTGCAGTTAGAGGGTATATGGGGACGACCCAAAGACTCCAATGGAAGGAAAGGAGAGATCTTGCGGGTTCCACTTCATGCAGAGTTTGACGCAAAACACGAAAAGGTTCGTGGCGTCACGCCACCGGCAGGATCATATCAGTATGTGCCTAGCGTGGAAAAATGCGAATTCCATCGACGAGGCGGAGACCGAGTTTGCAACCATACGCGCCTGGTGGGTGTCTTCAGGGGCAGTGGATGTGAAAGATCAGCCAAAACTGCAAACGTGGCTTGCGTGGTGGCATTATAGATTCCGCCAGTTTGGAGACTACATGAGACAGGTAACACATTTCTGTACTTGACAATTGTTCTGTTTTGTGCTTGGACATTCTCCACAATCAGTGACATATCTAATTTCCTTCAACAGGACATGAGCTTGGAGGATGACACGGATATGCCGACGACGAACATGGCCGAATCGGTGCACTCTTCCTGGCGTGCTTCCTCTGCAGCACATCTCGTTGACATGTTGACAGCAACAACAGAAGATATTGTGAGGGCCATCATGCAACAATCTCATTACTACCAGTTTCTGGGAGGAAAGCAATGGGGTATCGGACCAGACAGGCAGGAGATGCTGATGAGGGCGGCGCATCGTTCGACCGATCCAAAAAATGGACTGCTGCATTGCGGGAAACAATAAGGTCAACGCCGTTACACAGTCGGGGGAACTGTCTAGAGGGCGATGTCCGCAGCCGGCCGGTGAAGAGAAGAATTGAGGACATGCCCGGAGGGGATGGGGATTCATGGAGATCAGATATGAACATCCGCACTCAACCTCGGGGCGCAACGATGTTGCGTCCCACGCCTCCACGAAGCAGGACTCGTACCCCCTCTCCTGCAGCATCCATGGAATCGCTGCCAGACTCGGGACAACATGCCGAGGATGGGCATGTTGCTCCTGTTTTCGTTACCCAATACAGCATTCCAATCGTGGAGCGAGATGTGTCGGCCTCGCAGTGGAGAATTGCACGGACCCGTCCGACATTTCGTGGCAAATGTTGTGCTGTTCGTGTCGACACCAACCAGAGATGCAATGAGATGATTCGGAGGAGCCCGCAGGGCGGTGTGCCTGCCCCTTGCTTCACAGGGAGATTTGTGTGCGCAAAGTTTGTGGAGGCCACCCTGAAGGAGTTTTGGTTCTGCAGGCACGACATCATGTCGTGTGTGTTCGGCAAGCCCAAGTATGGTGTACAAGGCATGCCTGAACCACCGGCAGTCTGGCCTGTGGCAAGTGGTACAGATCTTACCCTGGAGGAGGCAGACGCTCTAGGAAGTGCAGGGTTTCGACTGGTGGAGAGGACAGACGTTCCACGAAATCCAATTCCCAATCGTCATCCTCCTCCCACGAGAAGCTCTTCGCCCCGCATACCGGTGGGTGACCCCGCAGCTTGGCCCACCCATCGGTGGGGGAAACTGAAAAGACGGCAGCCACCAACAAAGGCGAACGACACCAGGATGGCCAACGCTCTTGCAATGCCCTGCATAGTGCAAGGTTGCAGGGATGTTCCTCACCCCGGGATGGGGCGCATATTTCAGTTGTCAACAGCCGGGTCTGCTGCGCGCAGTGTCGTGTATGCAATCACGGTTTCACAGTACCCAGCTTGCAACTGTGAGGACTTCCTTGTTATGGAATCGAAGAATGCAGCATACGTCCCCTGCAAACACCTTTATTACATATTTATGAAGCGCATGAGTTGCATATCCGCAGTGGACGTCTTCATCCATGCTCCAACACTGAGTTTCAACGAGCTGCACAAGGCCCTACGGCAGGATACTGGTCGGACTGCTTGACATTCCACATTCGGGAAGGAGAAAGTGACAATTATATTACATTCATCTTCTTGCACCCTATTTTTTTGTGAGGAATTATACACATGGTGGTGCCGCATCGCCATGGCTACAGGTGAATTTTGGTGCCGCAATACATGAGAATGTGGTTTTTGGCCATGAATGGCATGCGCATGCTTTTTTATTTTGGTTGTCTACAAATGGATCCGAGTAAAGCATACATTGTGTGGAGATTAACGGGCATTGAGGCCTATTTCAGCGCCATTTATGGTCTGTGTACTGCATAGTGCTTCCTTGTTACTGCTCTTCATTCAATTTGTAGTGATTTCGCAGCCCATCCTGGCGTTTTCGTCCACCTTTATGAGAAGACTCCAATTTGCTACAAATACATTGTTACTGTTCTGCAAATGTGATGCCTTTACAAGATTGCTAGTTCTGTGCCCCAGTGGGAAGGGTCCTACTACACATTCCAGCATTTGCATACTGCACCTTGTGCAAACAGCAATCCATACGACAAAGGACACGTCCCAGCATACTGGCAGTGAATTGCAAAAAACCTTAACAGAAGATTATCGAAGCATGTATATTCCCCATATGGCACAGGGAAGCTGCTTGATTTCTGAATGAAAATGTATGTGCCATGAGTGTCAGCGAGTTGAAACATGTCTACTCTAGCATGCAAGACTATGGTCCCCTCGCCCAAGAAGAAGGAACTCGAACTGGCCTCTCAAGGACCTCCTCAGTGATCGGGTGCCTATATTTGAACAAAATGTCAGTGGTTTCCATCGCCCGGTTGAAACTAACGAGGATGTCGTGTTTATCGATAGCGCCCCCTTGGTAGAAGGACATTTTCACAGTGGGCCCTGTGTTCCCCTCCTCCTCATCCTCATAACTGAAGAGAATGTCCCCACTTTCCGAGCCAGTCCGTCCACGCGTAAAGTTTTCACCTATGCACTCATCATATGTCCACTCGCAACAATTCCAGCGATACAGCAACGCTGATCTGTTCGGCTCCCACACATGCGGAAAGTCCAGGTCCATGATGCGTAGGAACCACCTGCTCCCCAGCCGGGGTCCAGGAGAATCGTGCAATCCTGGAAGAAACTCCATTGCTCTCAGCTGGACAAGTCGAGGATCGTCCCTGTAAACATCCAGGAAGACAATGATGTCGTTTGCTTTCGGGAAAATGACTCCCGTCTGGCGTCGATAGATGTGATTCGGGCACGACACAGCACGAACTCAAAGCAGGGAGGAGATGGGCACAACAGAGAAGAGTGAAGAGCAAAATGAGAGCAAGGCCTCCCTCACCGTAAGGTGGGTATTTGCTCTCCGACGCCCAATTTCGGCGCCGTTATTACATGGAGTGCGGAAGCTTCAGCCGAGAATTTTGTTTCCGCAGATCAATTTCGGCGCCGTTATTGGTTGCAATCCCCAGCCTTCAGCCGGGTATTTGGTTTCCGGACCCAATTTCGGCGCCGTTATCGGCTGCACTCCGGTGGCTTGAGCCGAGTATTTGGTTTCCGGGCCCATTTCGGCGCCGTTATCGCCTGCACTCCGAAGGATGCAGCCGGGTATTTGGTTGGCGGAGCCCAATTACTTTCACCGTTGTTGGCTTCACTCCCGAGCCTTCAGCCGGCTATTTCTTTTCCTGTGCCCAATTACGGCGTCGTTATACCCAACCATCCTGCACTTCTGCAATAGTACTATCCACGGTTATAGGTCGCCATTGCGTTTTCGGAGTCTGCAAACCCGGATCCTAATTCCGCTTGCGTCTCTGCCTCTGGGATAATTTCGGTGCCGTTATTGCCCAGAATTCAGTTATTATGACCTGGCCTGGCGGTCCATGAGCCTGGGCTCCAAGTCATGAGCGTACACTGGTACTCATGAGCGGAGTGCTTCCAGCATGAGCGCGGAAATCTTCGATTTTTGATTATTTTATAGTTTTTGGCCCGAAAAAAATCTGCCGAAATTCGAAGTGTGTTACTTTGCGGCTCATGGGTTAGCCATGCCCGCTCATGAGCTCATGAGCTCATGGAATAGCAACCCCCAGATCCCCGTCGTTTCTTCTCCGCCATTTGTAACTCATAATCCTCAGCCATGTCAAAATTTCCCTCCACAGAACCAGTGGTATTTGAATCATCTTCCCACCGTTGGCCGTGCTGTTTCCTGACCTTATGTGGCTTCTCAGGAAGCTTGACTGGCATACAATGTATGCCCACCATATCTGGAAGCTTATATTGTAAGACTTGTGTCAACCTCTTTCGAGCAAGATTAGTATATGCCCGCAGCTCTTCATCTGTATAGCTGAGTGGTGTGCCGATGACTTTGGAAAAGTGCAGCCACTTTCTGGCCTCATGCCCTTTGGGAAAAATGTGGTCAAGGCTCAAGTTCTCCTTGGCCAAGTTCTCCAGAGCAAAAAAAAACCAAGAACAGAGTTTTGGATCCTTTTGAAGCATGACCCTTACATCATACACATATGTGTGTGGTGGAACTGGAGGTAGCGTCCAATGTTCCCCACTTGAAATGTCGCGCACCTCACTTCGGTAAGCTCCCCTTCAAGTCATAGTTACTCGCTCCGATGCGCGCGCCTGACTCCCAACCTGGCCGCCCGGGCCAACTTGGAGCTTCGGCTGCTCACCGGGACATAACGGTCCCCCCTTCGCTTCCCACTAAACCCTCCACCTATTTGGGCCTAGGAGAATTCCCTTTGGTAGATGGCAGTCCGGAACAGCTCCCCACTCTTTGGTCGCTTTCCGGCTCGCTCGCTTACTCACTAGTTTTTGGTCACCAACGGGCTTGCACCGTTCTCGGGGTCACTACTCCCCTTATATATACTTCTGTAGCTGTCCGCGGGGGTTTCACAACCAGCCATGCCATTTTATGGCGAACCACCACAAAAACCCTCGACTCCCGGTGATGAGTCGCGGTGAGTCTTGGCCCACTCACCACGGCCCCTCTGGACCGTGATGAGTCCCAAGACTCCCCACGACTCCCACCACGAGGTCTCCGCCCCCATGGTGAGTCCTATGCCACCCCCACTAAGTCCCGCTAAGCTACCACCACCCCTTGTGAAGCCACCCCCACCGCAACCCGGTGTGCGGGGCTCCACCTAGTGAGCGCCTCCGCCTCCTTGAGTGCCTTGGGCACTCAAGGGTGCTTCAGCCCCCCCCCATACCTATCGCTGCCGCTGCCCCCACCACAGGGGCAGCCCCTCGTGTGTCCCGACCCCCTGCCCTCAAGGCAAAGGGCCGCGACACACACCCCTACCAACAGGGAGTCGATGTCCTCATCGACTTGTCCATTTTGTAGAAACGAACATCCAAGTTGTGGTGTCCCACATCAAGGAGTTTGTTTCCGTACCATGGCGTCCCATGGCAAAGAACCAAACCCCACACTTGACTCTACTCTCCACTAGCTAGTTCGGCCGACTTCCTCCAAGTCCCGGCCAAAGGTGGAGCCTCTCCAGCTCCTCCCAGTGCACTCTTCTTGGCCTACTTCAAGGCCAAGGAACGATCCTCCCCGAGGATCGAATCGCCTTACTGCAACAACATTGCTTGCGATCGCTTATGATGCCGCTTTTGGCGTCACCTTGAGCAAGGGTTCCCTGGAACCTTCTTTGACTAGGATGATAACCTTGAACCAACCGTGCGCCCCAATCACTACAATTGGGTCCGCCTTGGAATGCTGGCCTGAGGTACGGGAACATGCCGAAGCCGCACTACGACTTCGTCCCGAGGCTACACGATTATAGTACGTGAACGGAAGCACGTAGCTTCCGCGTTAGCCCACACTACAAGGCAACCCCCTCGGTAGCGCAGTTATAGTACGCGCACGCGCCAGGTGCGCACTAGCACGTGAACTCCCAAAGAAGTCGCAAGTTTCCTTGCCCCTTGGATGGGGGTCACCCGATTTCGGCACTACGCAAACACACGATTAACCCAATTTACCTCTCCCACTTTTATAAGCTAGCATGCATTCTACACACTAGCCAACCATACCATGCATCACCATTCCAAACAAAATAGGACGCACAACATTTGGAACCCATTTCCTTTATAACAAATTTTTGTACAATACAAGTTTTTGTAATCGGATTCCTAAGCTAGCTAAGCCGGGCTAAGCATGCATTTCCTCCCCCACGCTCCAAGGTTGATGTCCCCATCAACGTTTCTTCCGCTTTTGAGGTCGCCCTTCGAAAGCTACAACCGCCTCGGATGCGTTTCTCATTTCTGAGGCACGCACCCAAGATGCCTGCACATGATGATAGCCCTTCCATTTGACGAGATACTCCGTTTCTCGGTTCTTGAACCTCCTCGACTTAAGTATTGCCTCCACCTCGTACTCAGGTTCATTTTCATGATCCAACAGCATAGGTGGCGGACGCAACACTTGATGCCGATTCGGACGCGCTTCATCTTTGAAGTAAGGCTTCAAAAGGGAGACATGGAATACTGGGTGCACCTTGCTGTTTGCCGGCAGTCGTAGGTCGGAAGGCGGTGCTCATCTTCAGCCTCGTCCCCATCTTCTTCCAAGGTGCCCTCCAAAATTTACTCGTAAACTTTGGATCGCGGTCCGAGACAATATCCTTCGGGACTCCATGATGCTTTAAGACGTGGGCGAAGTAAAGTCGCCCTGTCTCCTGCGCCGTTGCCGTCTCCTTGGTGGGGATGAAATGGCCCATTTTACTGAACCTATCCCCCACCACCATGATTGCATCGAATCCCTTTTGACAGCGGCATAGCAGTCATGAAATCCATCGAGACGCTTTCCCAAGTCCCCTCTGGAATCGGCAAGGGTTGTAACAGCCCCGCTTGCTTTTTGTACTCGCTCCGGTTTTGTTGGCATGTGGTGCATGTCTTGACATACTCCTCTGCCTCCTCCCTCAGTTTGGGCCAGAAATACTCTTTCTTCAAGAGTGCCGCAGTGCGCTTGGCTCCGCCGTGGCCCGCAAGCGGGCTATCATGGCATTCTCTCAAGAGGCTATCTCTGATCCCTCCCTTCGGCACGTAGAGACACTTTTGCTTATACCGGAGCAGTCCATTTTGCAAGTGGAACTGCGATTTAACCCCCATCCTCAAGTCCTGCATCATGGACTTCGCCAGCTCATCCTTCCGGCAAGCCTTCCGGATCTTCCTTTGGAGCGTCGTCTCGCCCTTGTACACCAACAAGAGCTGCTGCTTTCTACTTAAAGCATCGGCCACCACGTTGTCTCGTCCCGATTTGTACTGGATATCCACGTCGAACACCGCCAAAGTATCTTGCCACCTAAGTTGTTTTGGGGACAACTTGGGCTGCGTGGCAAAATACTTCACCGTGACATTGTCCGTGAACACCTTCACTGGGTTGGAACCAACATAGTGGCGCCAAAGCTCAAGACAGTGCACCATTGCCTTCATCTCATTCTCGTGCGTCGGCCACCGTCGCTCCACTTCATTCAGTTTCTTACTTTCGTAAGCCACTGGGCGTCCATCTTGCATTAGTACACCCCCAATCGCGAAGTCCGACGCATCTGTGTGTATCTCGAACGGACGATCGAACTCCGGGATTTTCAAGACTAGAGCTTCCGCCATCCGCTGCTTCAATTCAGCAAAAGCTTGGCCACAAAAGGTGTTCCATGCCCAGACTTTAGATTTACACAGAAGGTCTGACAGCGGCCCCGCAATCTTGGCGAAATTTCTAACATACTTCCGGTAATAGGAGGCGAGTCCTAGGAAGGATCGCACTCCCGGGACCGAAGTCGGAGGCTCCCAGTCCAAGATCGCCCTCACCTTTCTGTCATCCATTTTGACCCCATCATGTGTAATCACATGCCTCAGGAACTCCACTTTTGTGACCCCGAATTCGCACTTTGAAGCTTTGGCATACAGCTTCCCTTCCCGCAATTTTGGAACACCCTTTTCAGGTGCTCCAGGTGCTCCTCCTTTGTTTTCGAGTACACCAAGATGTCGTCGATGTACACGATCACAAAGTCATCCAACCACTCCTGGAAAAGGTTGTTCATCAACGTGCTAAATGTCGCTGGTGCATTGGTGAGCCCAAAAGGCATCACCAAGAACTCATATGAACCATACCTTGTCCTGCACGCGGTCTTCTCCTCATCTCCTTCCGCCACCCGAATTTGGTGATAACCGGAGCGCAAGTCGATCCGGCTGAAATACTTCGCTCCTGCCAATCGATCAAAGAGGTCGTCGATCCTTGGCAAAGGGTACCGGTTTTTGATAGTCACCTTATTCAGAGCCCTGTAATCGACACACATCCGCAGCGTCCCATCCTTCTTGTCTGCAAATAGCACCAGGGCTCCGTAAGGTGACTTACTCGGCCGGATGTACCCCTTTGACATTAGATCCTTGAGCTGAGTCTTCAGCTCGACCAACTCTCTGTGGCTCAACCGGTAGGGCGCCTTGGCAGGCGGTTCCGATCCCGGTATCACCTCAATCTTGTGGTCAACTCCTCTTCGCGGTGGCAAGCCGCTTGGTAAATCCTCCGGCATCACATCCTGGTATTTCTCCAAAATCCTCTTGATCCAATCTGGGCTCGGCTCCCCATCGCCTTCTCCTTTCACTTCTCTAATGTAAAGCAAAAATTGGGGCTCGTGTGCCTCCTCCACGGCCCACTCCGTTGCTGACAGAAGGTTTATTCGCCCTCCACGGATTTGGGCGTTTCCGACACTTGTAAAACCTCGCCACCATTCCCACATGGCAGCGTGACTACTCTCTTGCGGCCATCTATGACCGCTCCGGATTTGCTCAAAAAGGTCATCCCCAAAATGAGATCCACTCCATCGATCTCGCAGATGGTGAAGTTCTCACGTCCCTCCCAACTCCCCAGTTGAAGAGGAACATCAAACGCCAACCTTGTCACCAACTGAGGTTCTCCTTTGGCAGAGCGCACCTCAATAGAGGCCCCCACGTCACTTGTCGGGAGTCCCAACTTTCGCACCGCCGCCGGCGTCATGAAGGAGTGCGACGCTCCTGTGTCCACCAACAACGACACGTTAGTTCCGGATATTATCCCATCCACGAACAATAACTGACTCCCTTTACGCAGGGCGCCAGTTTCCTGATACAACTCACAAGAATAGTTGCCTACCTTGCAAGTCCTAGCGACCACCGCTTCCACCAAGCGACTGATGGTATCTTCCGACAGCTCCGTGGTTGCCCGAGTCAGGTTCAATTGTCGAGGTTTTGTGCACTTCTTGGCCATGTGCCCGGGCTCCCCGCAATTGAAACACACTCCATCAAAGGTCGCCTTCTGTCCGCCATAAGCTGCTCCACCCGCTTTTCCTTTCGAAGCACCGGGTGCCGCCTTGACGTGTGAAGGCCCTCCCTTCGATTTCCACGTGCTATTGTCGCCGCGTGGCCTATCCCACTTCTTTTCCGGTCGGGAGGAGTCACCTTCCCGCCGGGTCTTCTTGTGGTTCAGCTCCGTACGGCCTTGTCTCTCACCCCTAGGGACATCCGAGAAACATTCAGCCCTCTCAATTGCCTCGTTCAAAGTCTTGGGTGGCTTTTCCTCCAACTTCCGCCTGGCCCATGGGGCCAGTCCCGCCACAAAGTTGAAGACCATTTCTGGTTCTGCCATGTCCGCGACTTCGAGCAACAGCACATTGAAAGCCTGGACGTACCCCCGAATGTCATCTGTTTGCTTCAAATTCCTCATCTTGTCCCGGGCAAGCCAGGACGCGTTGAGGGGCACAAACTGTCTCTTCATCAATTCCTTGAACCCACTCCAGTTCAAGGTTTCCGGGCTTGGGCCTCGGTCGTGAAGGCGTTTCTGCCACCATTGTTGAGCATAGCCCCTCAAATAGGTGGGAGCCACTTCCACCCGATCCTCGTCACTCAACTTGGCCGCCCGGAAGTACTGCTCTAGCTCCAGGAGCCAGGTGTTGAGTGCCTTCCGATTTCGGACGCCCTCGAAGGTGTCGGGTTCCTTAGGCTTCACCTTAAACTTTGCCTTAGTGGAAGTGGCATTAGCCGCCTTCAACACGTCTTTCAACGTCCCCCAAACTGCGCCAACAACCCTTCCCAAAAGGCTGCCGACATGGGAGGCATCTGTTGGTCGGTCGGAGCTCTCACGGATTCCTCGGGCTCAGACTCCTCGGATTCCTCCCGCTCTTGAGCGGCCTTGCTTTCAGAAACCTGCGTCGCTTCCTCAAACGGCCGCTTCGGTGATACATCGCCCCCATCGGGCTCACCAGGATCATCATCTTTTGGGCCGTTCCGCTTTCGCTTTGGCTTGCCCGACCCCATGATGAGGCCAATCCCAAGGACGATCGCGTACTGAACTCTAAGGCAGCCCCTTGTGTGTCCCGACCCCCTGCCCTCAAGGCAAAGGGCCGCGACATGAAACCTCATCTGCATCTTCTGCTGCTCAGTGTGGTAGCGTAAAACAAAATAAGCAGCATAATACATCCCACAGCCCATGACCAAACTAGGTATCTCCTTGGTCTTGGTGTAGATGAATCCATGAATGATCTGGAAGGCAATTAATTCCTTCAGCATGGTTCCTGCCTCAGACCAATACCGTGCAAAATGGTGATTTTTATTAGGTCTGTCAGTTGGAAGAACCTTAGTCCGAGTGGCAACCAAATGCGCATAATCTGGTAATAGTGTGTCAAAGACTCTGGAGGACTGAATTCTTTCCAAGCTACATCCATAACAATGGAAATTTGGTTGAAGGGCAGAATCATAGCCCGATTATATTCAAGTTCAGCAGGAGTAGTAGGTGGGTTAAAAGAAGCATCACCCCAAATTTCAGACAGTGATTGATGTTGTGCCATGGTATCAACACTGTCTACCTGGTGTGGCTGTTGTGATGTCGTTCCCATAGTCCTTCCTGATGTTGGTAGGTCCTGCACTTCCTGTGCTGAAGATTGAAAAATCAAAGTCCTTGCCTGCAAGTAAGTAGCCATGAGCTATTCCTCAGGAACAAAGACCATTTTCTCTGCAATGTTGAAGCTCAACTCATCCACTTGAGTCTGAAGCCCTTCCACATCCTCCTGCAACTCGGCTATCCGACTATAGACATTGTCTATAGTGGTTGTGGGAATGTTCTGCACCCGTAGCCTGAGATCATTCATCTCATCTTGGGTCAAGACCCGCCCTAATTAAATTCTCATTCTCAAGTTGTAGGGCAGTTTAGTGTCCTCCAATTCTTGCTGCAACTTGAGGTTGGCCTCCACATCCACCTTGTTTGCACACTCATTGACAATTATTGCCTCAAACTCTTGTTTGAGCTCCTCCCGCAATGCTGCCAACTGAGTGGAAGGAACATGAGCCTGGAAATAGGTGCCCAACAGGTTGAGAGTCATGCTTATGGAACTCATAACCATGGCCTGCTGTGGGTCTTCATGGAAAACATGTTGCTGTTCTTCCTGATTATCAACACTTTGATGTTTCACAAACCAATTAGGTCAGGATTCCACAGGATCTTGTTCCTGAGCAACCTCATCTTCCACAGGTGCTGCAGTACCCTTGCCCTTTACCCCTTCAACCTCTAACACAGGTTTGGGCACAACCTGCACATCAGGGATTTTCTTGGGCTGACTCTGTATCTTTGGTATCATGGGGTCTCCGACCATACCAGAGTTTTCATAGAGAAGATCGCCCTTCTCAATTTTTGCCACTACTTGCTCTGTAATGGGATTGTCCAATCCCTCTCTCTCCACAATAAGAGGCTCCGGTGTAACAGCAAGTCCAGTCTGAGTTACCGCTGGGGCAACTTGGTCAGCTTGTTGTGCTGGCCGTGGTACTGAAGTGACTTCATCCTCCCTCTCTAACGGCCGTGCTTCCAGTAATAACAGCTCATTGTGCTGCTGCACCCCATCCTGTGCAGGAGCTATGGAAACATCATCGTGAGGGTTCTTTGTGGCAAGTGGAGCCGCCATTACGGTTTCGTTCCTCTTCTGTCTCTTGGATTGGTGCTGCCTCTCTAATCCGCCTTCACCTTGTGAAGAGCCTAGCTCTTCAACTGTGACTGCCTCAAACACCCCTATTACCTTGCGTTCTTGCGCATCAAGCAGGCAAGAATCAAAGATAATATGTGCAATAATTGGGCCAGACACAATGATTGGGGATTTGGCAGCAGTAGTCTGCAGTCATTTCATATCCTCCACTAGACCACTGTGCATCATCTCCGCCCAAGCTACATCCCTATTTTCAAAGCTTTCAAAACCTCTTCCGTAAAAGATCTGCTAAGATACTGTTGGTTATGTTTCATGGCAAACAAAATGTTTAGTATCTAGCCAATGTCCCTCAACCCTGGATACTCGGCTTTGGTGCAAGTGAATCCCTGGTTCTTGAAAAAACTCTTTTCTTGGAAAAGATCCCCTATTTGCAATCTTGCCCTGTGCTCATCCACGCTCACATTACCAGATGGTAAATCAAAAAGCTGTTGCAAGTACTGCGGAGTAACTTGTATATATACGCCTTTCACCTGGGTAACTCCTGTCCTTGGCTCAAAGTTCTTGATGAACTGGATCATCAAATCCCAATAATGCAAAGACCACTCTTTGCGCAACAGCCCCTCCAACCGCAACTCCTTCAACAGCTGCACTGCCTGTGGTGTGGTGATTGTTTGCCTCTGTAAGATCGTCGTGCTCTTCACTCGTAGATCCTCCATTTCTCTAATTCGCTTCATCCCGGACAAACAAGAAGGCCTTGTTTGGAATAACTGCAAGAAGGTTTGCAATGCGTATAGCATGAAAGTGTGATTAGCACAGAATGGAACAGGTAAGTGTGTGTAAGTCTGCGGGGCTTGCAAACAGTGAGTGAGAGAGAAAGTACTTTCGTCCTGTCTTTCCTTGCGCCACTGCGTAAGAAGTAGAGCTAGTGTATAGTCCGTGATATCCGCCATAGCTACAAAGCTATAGCTTTGATTGCCCCTCCTGTTGAGACATTGGTTATCCGGGATAACACCTATTCTTCCGCTCATAATCTTCTTAATTTCTTGTTCTTGTTTCTTGAATGGAGTCTCTTGCACAAAATTCACGTTTTTGATTGGTCGTTGCCTCATTAGGTAATTTTTCATTTTTACCCTATTCCGTTCACATTCCATCTTGGAATGACCACTAGGACTGTGCACATATGTGGCAAAGGTTCCCCTTTGCCGGACGTGTAAAGTGTTCCGTTACCTGTCCTCTTGATGCATTATTGGGCTCATGATAAGTTTCGGCTGATGTACGGGGTAGATACTTTGACGGCCCTGTTTGTCTTCTTGTGTGATAGCGCTCATTATTGCAGTACATGCAATGCGGAGTGCTTCGCCCCTTAGGCCACGTGTTTGAATTCAAACATTCTCTCGTCTCCTTCTGTCCCCATGGCACATTCTCCGTGTTTGACTCCCAAACTGTCTTTATACTTACCGGCCACTTTACTGTCGTTAACTCGTGTCCACCTGCCACTGCTATAATGGACTGTGCAACCTATGCGGGTTGTGTTGCCTGTGATGGGCTGTGACAAGCTGTGACAGACTATGGTAGGCTGTGTTGGCTGTGTGAACACCTGTGTTCACTGCTATGGCCATACACATTCAACGTTATGACAAGTGCTTCATGCTCCGCTGGTGCTACTGATGTAGTCTGTGACTGCATCTGTGTTTCAAGATGCAAATCATGCTGCAATGGTCTATCATGGATACCACTGTATCCCTTCAACTTGTTGGCATTGACTCTACCAAGCATCTCTTTGTTGATAGTTTGTAACATAGATGTGTTGTTATTATACATCTTCTGTATGTCATAAGGTCCTTTCCATGGTGATTTAAGCTTAGAAGCTTTAATCTTTTCCTTCTTCTGCAACCACGGTACCAAATCACCTGTCTTGCAGTTTGCCTTCATCAAACCGATCCTTTCTTTTCATCTGAATTCTGGCCATGTTATCTGCTGCATCGGCACGTACTTCTTCCACATGATATAGTTCATGTTTCCTTATTTTAATTGAATCCTCCAATTCCATTCTCCTTCCCCATTTAGTTCTCATGGTAGGTAATAAGAATTCCACTGGAAGTAAAGCTTCCATGCCATAGACCAATTGAAATGGTGTATACCTCATGGTAACTTTGTATGAAGTCCTGTAAGACCACAAAGCTGTTAACAACTTTGTATCCCATTCTGTCATGTTCGCATTAACTATCTTAGCCAAGATAGTGCATAGTATTTTGTTAGTGGCCTCTGCCTGCCCATTGCCCTGTGGGTAATAGGTTGCACTCTTCTTGTGCACAATCATGAACTCCTTAGTCAACAGTTCAATGGTCTCATTAATGAAATGACTTCCCTGGTCACTGATAAATCTAAGGGACAGCCATCTCTTGTGATAATATTCTCATATAGGATGGACTTAGCTGTGTTGTCTCTCAGAGCCTTAGCTTCCACCCATTTTGTGGTATAATCAGTGGCTGTGATTACATACTTGTTCTGTGTATTCCTAGCAAGTGGATTGATTGGCCCAACTGTTAGAGGGCTGTCTGGGACTTAGACAGTTTTACGGGTTCTGTGGGGTACCCTTAATTTTTGCGCAGACTTACGGATGGTAGATTTAGACCAACAGAGGCCTTAGGGGTGACAGGCACAGGCTTTAGGGGTGGAAGACAGGCTTACACACTCAGTTACAGCCTTACACAGTCGCACACAGCCTATCACAGTCTATCAAAGCCTGACACAGCTTGTCACAGCCCGACACAGTCCGACACAGCCAGTCACAGCTCGGCACAGTCACAGCCCGACACAGCTTGGCACAACCCGTCACAACGTACATAGGGAACGGTTATCATTGGCAGGGAATGACTGTGTGGGAACAACATCTGCAGAGGGAACGTGCCAGTTAGTTAGTTAGGCGGTAGAACAGCTTACAGATAAATTAGGCAGAGCAGCAACATGGGGGGGAGGAGGAGAGATGATCAGTAGATGCTTGATTCATGCGAGCTGTAGAGATATATTGTAGAGCAGACTAGGGACACCATGGCTTCGGCCTGATACTTGATAGAACTTAATCTGATATATATTCGATATACTCACACTGTGTAGAGAGACCGGAGTGAAGCTGTGGAATGAATGGATGAGTGATTGGAACCTGATAGATTGCTGAAGCAATCTGATGCTTAAATATAAACAGTAAGGTAATTTACAAACAGGAAGCACAACCATGATACACTAGTTGTAGGTCATGACTGATTGTTCTGAGCGGGCTGAGTGCTTAGAGATATCCAACTCTTCTATCTTGGAGTTCCCACCTCGGATAGCGAAGGGATGGGTGAGTAAAAGCCGCTCGACATTTGGCGACCATACTAGGGAACTGGGTCAAGAACAACTAGATGTGACATGCATCTGGTGGGATCATGGTGGTTGGAGAATTAAGGAATTTGATGTGAATCAAATTCCTTGTGGAACTGAGAAAGAAAGATTATCCAAGCAATTCTTTCAGAGATTCCTGGAATTGCCAAACGGTTGCAAAGAAAACATTCTTAAGAGAGTGCATGATGCTGATCCTGAGTGGGGTCTGGAGAAAGGAGTGATAAAGATTTATCAAGTGGCCTGTAGAGGGAGAGCAAGTTGGTTACCAACACTGGTTTATGTGATAGCGTTGCTATCCATTAAACGAGTGGAGTTTGAAGGCTGGGAGGAACGGAAAGTGAATGTTTATACTCATATGCATGAAGAATTGATACTGGTAAAGAATTGGATTCCTAAGGATATCTTGTGGATCAAACTTACACCAAGAACAGCTTTTCAGACGTGTTTGCCATATGGTTATATGGTAACGGAGACTTCTAGTATAGCCAAGGGTGCATTGAAGCTTGAAAGAAACCCATGCATATACGAGAGATACTACAGAAGAGAGTTTTGGTTATTGCCTCATTAAAGATATGAAAAACATGGGACATGAGTGATGAAAGAGAAACTAAACTCCACAGATATTCAGCGAAGAGAGAAAGTTATTTGAAAGCTAACTATCCCTATCTTTGGGAGAGAGGAATAGACATAGGGGAATCATCTGGACCTCTCACACCATTAAGACCGGAGAGTACATCACCCATACAGGAAGAACCAGAGTTGGATGCCACTCCTTCTTATTCTTTACAAGAAAGATTAAGGGATTTGGTATAGGAAGAAGATCAGCCACAAGGGGAGAGATCTGAGGTACATCCCTGGATTAAAGATTTGACAGAAATCTTTGATCAGAGTTGGCATGGGACACCAAAAGCAGGAGCTCCAGTTTCTGAATCACAAGACAAAGAAGGAGAGGAAGATGTGGCAGAGCCAACAGAGAGTTCAGACTCTCCAATGTACCACTCCAGTTGAGTTATATGAGTGAGGAAGAGGAAAACCAAGAAAAGAACTTGGAAGATGAAAACAGAAAGAAGAATTTGGAAGATGAAGAGTATGAAGAAGTAGACCCAACAGTTGAGGTTGAGACTACAACCAGGACATCCCAACCTATTGAACCTGGATCAAGTGGAGCACTTGGATCACAGGCCAACGAAGGTGTCGGCTCAGGAGGATCTGGCAAGCAGCTTGGATCTGGCTCTGGGGGGACAGGGAGTGTCGGAAGTAGTGCAACTGGAGCTGGGGATACTGAGAATACAGTGGGGCCAATAGCAGGGAGTGCTCAGGGGCCAACACTTGGTGGGAGATCCACCACTACAACAGCAGGTCCTCAAGGACCAGCACCTGTCAGTGGGCAGGGTGTAGTGCCACAGATGGCGGTACCTCCAACACGGGCAAAACCACCTTTTTCAATATATGCAGGGAAAGGGGATCATGATATACACATCAGCCAATTTGAGCACATGTATATTGTGAACAATGAGAATGGCGATGATGCCAAGATGAGATTGTTTCCTTGTTCACTTATCAAGAAAGCAAGTGAATGGTATGCAAAATTCCCTAATAATCATTTCCTAACCTGGAATGGCCTAGTACAGCGTTCCGAAACAGGTTTAGGACAAGCAAAACTGAGGATGAAGTGTATGGGAGTTTACAATAGTTAAAGCAAAAGAAGCATGAAACTGTTGAAGAGTACATGGAAAAGATGGAGTTGATGATGAAAAAGTTGGCTGCTGTGCCAGCACCAGGGTTACAGAAGACCTGGTTTGTGAGTGGATTAAGACCTGAATTACAAAAGAAAATGGATATGCTACCCCATAATACAGTGGAAGAGGCATTTGAAACAGCCAACAAAATTGAGCAATTGGGAATGCTCAGGAGAGATAAAAGGGATGAAGAGGATTCTGAAGATGAGTCAGATGAAGAAGAAGAGCAGGAGCTCAAGAGGAAAAGTAAGAAGAAGGAGAAGTTGTTGAGGGATAACTATGAAAAGAGGCTAGAGGAAATCTTGAAAAAGTATGTCACAGAGGCTGTAACACATTGGAGAAAGGGTGTATGGTGTGCAAAATGCCAGAATGAAGGCCATACCACAGCTGAATGCCACATGAAGGAGAAACACTATACTATCTGTAAAATGGATAACCATTCTACTAAGAATTGTTATTACAGCAGAAGTAGCTGCAAGAGAACCTAGGCAAGTGAGGGTGCATCAAGTGCAGCCCCAGCCAAGAAGAAACAATTATCAGGACCACTATGGTAGGCATGGGGGCTGTAACAATGGTATGGCAGGAAGAGGTAATCCAAGAGGGAATTACCAAGGCAATCCCAAAGGCAACTATCAGGGTAATCCAAGGGGGAATTACCAGCCAGGGGATCAGGATTATAGAAATAATCCCAGAGCATACCAAGGGCGAGGACCCAATGGTGAAGAACTGTGTTATTATTGTAATCAGGCGGGACATCGCAAGGCAGCCTATCCATTCTGGATCAGACACCAGAATGAGATGAGAGCTCCAGTGAATGAAGGCCCAGTGGTGGTAGCTCACATGGTTAGGCCATGTTTTGTACCAGAAGTAAGTACAATGATAGTGACCAGAAGCAAAGCTAAACTAATACCTCCAGTGGATGAGGAAGAAGATGATAATGAAGATGGCAGTGATGTGCCTGAAGACGATGAGGCTTGGAGAGATGAGAAGGAACTGCACAAGGAAGTGGCTGATACCATAAGGGAAATGCAGAAGAATACTGATATCCCTATGGCAGATTCCTCTGATTCTGAAAGGGAAGAAGAGGGTGAAGATGAAGTGAAGCAAGAAGCTGCTCAAGTGCAGGGTAATGAAGGGACTTTGGCTGGAATAATATGTCAGTCCAAAGCTGAGATTACCATTAGACAGCTATTGGCTGTGGCACCTCATTATAGGCACACGCTGTATCAAGCAATCAATCAGATTGCTCATGTGACAGAAAACACAGACCTGAACAGCAAGGTGACAAGTTATAATGTGAAGCCTGAAGGGCGAGAAACAGTCATGGACTTTGATGATTCTATGCGAGTAATCCAATTGAGAATTGGAAGCACAGACTTGACTGATGTACTGATAGATGGAGGCTCAAGAGTGAATATTATGATAGACCAATTAAGGCAGAAGCTTGGTCTGAGTAACATGAAACCAGCCCCATTTACAGTGTCATGGCCCTTTGCCTTGAGGGCAGGGGGTCGGGACACAAGAGGAGCTGCCCCTGTGGTGGGGGCAGTGGCAACAATAGATGCGGGGGCTGAAGCACCCTTGAGTGCCTTGGGCACTCAAGGAGGCGGAGGCGCTCACTAGGTGGAGCCCGACACACTGGGTTGCGGTGGGGGTGGTTCCACGAGGGGTGGTGGTAGCTTAGTGGGTCTTAGTGGGGGTGGCATAAAACTCACCATGGGGCGGCGACCTTGTGGTGGGTGTCGTGGGGAGTCTTGGGACTCATCACGGTCCAATGGGGCCGTGGGGGGTGGGCCAAGACTCACCGGGAATCGAGGGTCTTCGTGGTGGTTCGCCATAAAATGGCATGGTTGTTTGTGGAACCCCCGCGGACAGTCACAGAAGTATATATAGGGAGTAGTAACCCCGAGAACGGTGCAAGCCCGTTGGTGACCAAAAGCTAGTGAGTGAGTGAGCGAGCCGGAAAGCGACCAAGGAGTGGGGAGCTATTCCGGACTGCCATCTACCAAAGGGAATTTCCACTAGGCCCAAATTGGTGGAGGGGCTTTTGGAGGAGCAAATGGGGACCGTTATGTCCCGGCGAGCAGCCGAAGCTCCGATTGGCCCGACGGCCAGTTTGGGAGTTAGGCGCGCTCATCAAAGCGAGTAATTATGACTTGAAGGGGAGCTTACCGAAGTGAGGTGCGCGACATACAGTAACAATGGCAGATCAAAGGAGTGTACAGCCTTTAGGCTTGATAAGAGGAGTAAAGATACAGATCCAAAAGATGATTTTTAAGATCACAGTGACTGTGTTGAAAATGGATAATGTTATGGAAGCTTACTCCTTATTACTAGGTCGACCATGGTTGAAACAGGCCAGGGTATTCCATGACTGGAATTCCCAGTTACTGACTGTACCTGATGGGAAGTACAAGATACAGGTCACCACTAAGAAATCTAGTAGGCTATCTGCTACCAGAAGACCTCGTGGAGTCAGAGAATATGACTGGAGGGGAGGACTTGATGAGGAACAAGAAGCTAGCCTGTTTGCTGCACACCCAGAGTGGGAGCAGGTTGCAGAAATGCAACTGGGAGGCCTGAGTTGTTTTAAAGGTATCTGATGTGGTGCAATAACAACAACACCAATTGAGGGGGAAACAAGTAGTTACCCACCACATTTCTATGAGGAAAGAGAGGGAGAAATGGAAATCCTAGAAGAACCAGCCACTGTGCGTTTACAGGATGAAGTAGTGGCTAGATGAACAATCACAGCTGAAGAGCAGGTGAGAGACGTGAATGTGGGAACTGAGGAGGAACCAAGAATGGTGAAAGTAGGGGCTGACTTGGAGCCAAAATTCTTTGAGAAAGCTAAGAGCCTGTTTATCAAATACAAAGATGTATTTGCTTGGAGCTATGGGGATCTGAAAGGGATACCACCTGAGATCTGTCAGCATAAGATTGAACTGGAACCAGGGTCGGTACCAATCAAATAGGCTAGGTACAGAATGAATCCTAACTATGCACAAAAGGTTGGGGAAGAGATCAAGAAGCTGGCTGAGGCTAAGTTCATATACCCGATAGAGTATACAATTTGGTTGTCACCCATTGTGATAGTTCCCAAGAAGAATGGTAAACTGAGAGTTTGTTTGAACTATAATTAAGAAGCTGAATGCTTGTACAAAGAAAGATCTCTTTCCCTTGTCATTTACAGAAGCGGTACTGGACACTGTGGCAGGCCATGAGATGTACTCATTCATGGATGGCTTCAGTGGATATAACCAAGTGCAAGTGGCGGAAGAAGACCAGGGAAAGACAGCTTTCATCACAGACTGGGGTGTTTATGCATACAAAGTCATGTCTTTTGGACTTTGTAATGCACCAGCAATTTTCCAGAGGGTGATAAGTGAATCTTTCCATGAGTATCTGGATGATTTCATGTAAGTGTTCTTAGATGACTTTAGTGTGTATAGCTCTAAGAATGAGCACTTGCAGAAGTTGGAATTATGTTTGGCCAGATGCAGGATGAGAGGTCTTGGTCTGAATCTGGAAAAGTGTACTTTCTGTGTGAACTCAGTGGTACTACTGGGACACATTGTGTGTAAGAAGGAACTGCTTGTGGAGATGTTAGCTATTTCATGAGCAAGAGTGGCATGAGCGGCATGAGCGGAGTAGTAAGACAATCGGTTTTCATGAGCAGAAGTACAAATTTCGAAAATAAAAAACAATAAAAAACATTAATTTAATGCAATGTGTCAGGAAAAACAAATATATTATTCGGCCCCTTGAAGGGAAAATTGTAGTTTTGACAGTTGTGCTCATGATATTTCGTCTTCCGCTCATGCCAATTCCCAGCGACATGTGCAAATATGGCGCCGAATTTCGCGGTAATAGGGTCCGTAGCTTGAAAAAACGGCGACGTATTTCGCGGTAATAGGTCTCTCTGGCAAAAAATGGTGCCGAATTCCGCGGCTATAGGTCCCCTCATGACAGGTAATTCGGCGCCATTTTTCTAGTGCATGTTCGGACTTGGCCAGTTTTCGGCGCAAAATAGGGAAATTCGGCGTCATTTTTCCAGACACTGTACCAGTGCATGTTGGGACTTAGCCAGTTTTCGGCCCAAAAAAGAGAAATTCGGCGTCATTTTTCCAGACACGGTACCAGTGCATGTTGGGACTTAGCCTGTTTTCGGCCCAAAAAAGAGAAATTCGGCGCCATTTTCCCAAACACAGGTACCAGTGCATGTTGGGACTTAGCCAGTTTTTGGCCCCAAAAAGAGAAATTCGGCGTCATTTTTCCAGAAATGGCCCCACAACTGCTTCTGTTGGATCTCAGTTTGAATGGAATATTGCCTCATTCCAGGAGTTTTGGGGTGCATTTCATTACACTGCAAAAAAAAGTCTGATACAACAAAATGCAATTGAAAATATCCATATGGAGGATTCCCTTTGCCCCATCAATGATTTCTGGAATCCCTAAGGAGGAGTTTCTGCAGCTCGTTCACGCTCAACGCCGGTGCATGAATAAAGTCATCAATAGTCACGTTCATCCTCAACCTCTTCAGGTAAATGTAATACAGATGCTTGCACGGATAATACTTCGAACCCTTCTTTGCTTCCATCAACGAGATGTCTGTACAATTGCAAGTCGGCTCCACTCCAATCGTAATTGTGTATACATCGTCGCGTACAGCCGAGCCGGCGGTTGCCATCCGATACACACGCCCAAGGCCGGGTGGGGGTACGTCCACGGAGCTCTGAATAGTGCAAGCCATCCCAAGAGCATTGGCAATCCGAGTCTTATTCAACTTGTTGGGAGGGTGTCGTCTCTTCACTCTTCCAAATCGCATTGTGGGATGTGCAGAATTGTCCAATCCGTCTCTACTGGACCGAGCAGTCTGCAATGGCTGGGTCTGAGGAACCGGAAATGCGTGGGCCGGGATGTCTGTGCGTTGCACCATTCGAAATCCTGCTGTAGATAGAGCATCCGCCTCATTCTGAGAGAGGCTGCAACCCGGTGCAACAGGCCAGACGCCCAGAGGCTCCGGCATTCCCTGAATCCCGTACTTGGGCTTGCCAAATACACAGGTCATTATGTCGTGCCTACAGAACCAAAATGTCTGCGTTGTGGCGTGAGCAAATGTGGGAGTCAAAAATCTGCCGCTGAAACAAGGTGCAGGTACAGCACCGTGTGGGTTCCTCTGAATCATCTCACCACAGCGTGCTCTCGTATCCACCCGGATGGCGCAGCACTTCCCTCGAAATGCCGGCAATGTCCTCACAATTCTCCACTGTGACTCCGACACTCTTGTCTCCACAATGGGAATGTTGTACTGCTTTACTACAGATGGCTCGTTATGTTGCCGGGGCACGCGCCCTGTGCTCAAAGGAGATGGCGATCTTGAACGTGCAGGACTTGCGGTGCTCGACGAGACCTCCTCGGGCAACATCACCGGACCACGAGGGAGCGTGCGAATATTCTTGTCAGCTCGCCATGAATCCTCTTCTCCGCCAGGTGCCTCGTCAAGTCTTCGTCTCACTGGACGGGTATAAACATCTCCTTCCAAATGTTGGCCTCTTCGCAGCAATGGCGTGTCCCGAAGGCCCTCTCGCAAGGCCGCCGCCCACTTCCGAGGATTCTTCGATCTAGAGGCAGTCTGCATCAGCATTTCCTGCCTGTCCGGCCCCAAGCCCCACTGTTTCCCTTTCAAGAACTCGTTGTACCTACATTGCTGCATAATTGACCTAACAATGTCCTCCGTTGTGGCAGTGAGGATGTCCACCAGAGGCGCCGCAGAGGAGGCACGCCAGGAAGAGTGCACTGATTCGGCCATGTTTGTCGTGGGCATGTCGGTGTCGGAGTCGGAATCGAGACACATTTCCTGCACAAGCACATGTTGAGGTTACAAGCAAGTTACAAATATGGCCAAGAATAATATTCAACGGGACGCGAATTCGTGCAACTCACCTCCCGCATATAGTCGCCAAACTGGAGGAAACGATAATGCCACCATGCTAGCCAACTGACCATTGCTCCCTCGTCTGATTTCCTTATAGCACCTGACGATGTCCACCAAGCCCGTATACATGCAAACTGTGTCTCTGAATCATCCAAGGTGGGAGCGCGCTTCCACGCAATGCACATGGAACGGTGCTCCTCTCTGAAATCTGGCGCCACGAGCCTGGTTGTGTACTGCGAAAGGCTCTGCAGAAAATAGAACCCACAAGATCTCTCCTTGCCTTCCATGGGAACATTGGGGTCTTGCCCGTACACCCTTCGGATGGCAGCCCAATTTGCTTGTGCGTTGTCCGCCATGAAACCACGGAAATTGGGAGGGGGCAATCCCGCCTTGGCCATCTGTTCGTTTATTCCCTGCCAAAGAAGCATCTCCGATTGTGTGTCCTCTCCTTTCATCTCACAAATAACAATTGTCATTAGCATCCTGCAGTGGGTGTCGTAGATATGTGCACCCATTGTCACCCACTGGTGATTTGTAATTCGCTTGATATGGTCGAACATGACCCAACTGTTTGACAAGTCCCCACTCGTCATCCTGTCGACCAGTTCGACGCCGCTGCCAGGTCCACACGTGGACATTTTGAATACGAAACAACGATCTGCCTCAGTCCCTTGTCCTGGAAACCTACTTCCATGAATGTAGTCATATCCACATCGTCGCTTCACCTCCAGAATGGAGTGCATATCCGAGCCATGCCCAATTTTCTGTTTGCATGAGACAATGTGGTTTCGGACATTCGGTGAACATACGTGGGACACCGACTCCAGCAATGCCTCCATTTCCTTCTCATCGAGAGGAACTCTATCGGAGCCGTCTTCCGATATAATTTTGGCCAATGCCATCTTATGGGCGGCTTGGAGCTGTATCTGTTTGGGTTTGGCACCCGGTCTCAACTTAACCTCCTCCTGAACGAGCTGCTCTGCCTTGTGGGCAGCCTCCCGCGAGTTCCCCCTCGCCAATTTGTGACAATGGGAACCAACGTGTATGCAAGCTCGGGTGAGGTCAGGGAAACGGTGCAACACATAGAACTGCTTGGCATTACAAACAGACATGCAGTGTGGTGGTTCTTTGCAATGCGCACACTTAAATGTGGAGTTCGGAACCTTCTCCTGAGCTCGAAATGGTTGATGAGCTGTGCCTGTCCAATCGGTCTCGTTCCTGTGACCTCTGGATTTAAAGTGGAAGCAAGTTGGGGAGAAACACCGCAACGCACCCGCACAAACAACGTAGCGCACCCGCACACTATCCGGACGCCCTCGAGTAGTCTGCCCGAGGAGGGAACTCAAAGAAGATATTACCGTCAACGTCGGCGGGAAGGCATATAACCGATTTAATTGCGAACTTGCTGTAGTCCAGCCCGGCCAGCTCCGACCGGTGTCCCTCCAGGTGAAGCCCTCGTAGAATTTCAAGAATAGATCGAACTGCGGTGCTCGTGCTGGGAATATGACTCCCTCCTCCACTGACGTCCATTGAGGACTTGCCTGATCTCCAGGACGACCTCGGAACTTCCATGACCTCGTCTGAGTCGGACAGGTTGTGAACAACCCGGTTCTCGCTCGTCTTCATGGATGGGTTCGGCTCTGGATTTACTTCGTTGCGGACTTCTCTCTTTGAGGTAGCCACTCTCTGATTCGCGGATTGTTTCGTGGAAGGCGCCAGGATAGAAGGTGCATTTGACGGGCAAATGAAGTCCCCAACAGCCCTGTATATGACGCTGTCCGATGGTGGAACTCGCCATTCCCTGCCATCGCCGAAATCATCGTGGAGCACAACAATACTCTCGACAACAAGACCATTTGAGTCCTTCATTTCCTCCTCCAAAAAAACCGACCCCGGTTTCAGGTGGTATCGAACGCACAAATATTTCTTCATCACCCGGCAGATGTCCCTTCTTCACGGAAATGAAGCTCTATGCTCGTGAGGAGGGCAGTACACTGTAGCGCTCGGGTTTTCCGCCATGGGAGATGTGCACACAAGACTGCCAGGATGGCGTGCGGGGAAGCTCCCTGGTAGAAGGAGGATGCAGCGATGGGAAGGAATGCGGTGCTGATTTGTCCAAGCGACGAAGCCTCATCCAAATCCAGGGAGCCAACTATCTCAAAAATCCACAGTCAGAGTGTTAATGAACCTTGTCTCCGGAATGCGGCCCCTGGTCTTTGTGCAATAACTGCCAACGGTATGCAGTCAGAAAGTGGGGGGCCGTCCGGATGATGTCGGCTGAAGGGGAGAAGCCGGCGCCGTGCCGTCACATTACTACCCCCGAATGGAAATTCGGCACCCAATATCCAACAGGGGCCGCACGGATGAAGTCGTCTGGGGCAGAGATGCCGGCACTTGTCCGACAGAGAACATCCCCCGGATGGAGATTCAGCGCCGAATTTCCATTCGGATCCCCCCAAAGGAAGTCTTGTCGGGGGGTCAGGCCGAAAATTGGCCGACATAAAAACCTTCGCGGATGGAAAAACGGCGCCGAATTTCCATCCGAGGCCTTTCGGATGCAGTCGGCTCGGGGGAAAGGCCGCCATCTGGCCCTCACATTACAACCCCGGACGGAAATTCGGCACCGAATATACAACAGGGGAAGCCCGGATGAAGTCGCCTCGGGCGCAGAGGCCGGCGCGTGTGCGACAGACAATATCCCCTGGATGGAGATTCGGCGCCGAATTTCCATCCGGGCCCCCCCAAAGGAAGTCGTGTCGGGGGGTCAGGCCGAAAACTGGCCGACATAAAAACCTCCCCAGATGGAAAAACGGCGCCGAATTTCCATCTGGGGCCGTTCCAATGCAGTCGGGGAGGGGGGAGAGGCCGGCACCTGGCCGTCACATTTCAACCCCCGGACGGAAATTCGGCACCGAATATCCAACAGGGGACGCCCGGATGAAGTCGCCTCGGGCGTAGAGGCTGGCACGTGTTCGACAGAGAGCATCCCCTGGATGGAGATTCGGCGCCGAATTTCCATCCGGGCCACCCCAAAGGAAGTCGTGTCGGGGGGTCAGGCCGAAAACTGGCCGACATAAAAACCTCCCCAGATGGAAAAACTGCGCCGAATTTCCATCCGGGGCCGTTCCAATGCAGTCGGGGAGGGGGGAGAGGTCGGCACCTGGCCGTCATATTTCAACCCCCGGATGAAAATTCGGCACCGAATATCCAACAGAGCGGCGGAGAGGCCGGCACCTCTCCGACAGAGACCATCCCCCGGATGGAAATTCGGCGCCGAATTTCCATCAGGGCCCCCTCAAAGGAAGTCGTAAAAACCTCCCATAATGGAAAAACGGCGCCGAATTTCCGTCTGAGGCTGTTCTGATTTGCCTCTAGCAGTCAAGGATTCCAAGAAAAACGTGTCTACAAGTGCACTTCAGCCACAAAACAAACAGTTAGGTTTGTTTTTCTCCGAAAAATCAATCGGACACTCTCAGAATTACCTGCAGGAAGGTAATTTAGCGCTTCAAAATACCTGGCGAATGGAAATTCGGCGCCGAATATCCATACGCCAGCGATCCGACTTACCTGCTGGATGGAAATTCGGCGCCAGATTTCCATCCATCCGGGATTCGAATTACCTGCAGGATGGAAATTCGGCGCCGGATTTCCATCCATCCAGGATTCCACTTACCTGCTGGATGGAAATTCGGCGCCGGATTTCCATCCATACGGGATTCGAATTACCTGCAGGATGGAATTTCGGCGCCAGATTTCCATCCATCCGGGATTCGAATTACCTGCAGGATGGAAATTCGGCGCCGGATTTCTATCCATCCGCCTCCGAATTACCTGCTTGAGGGAAATTTCGCGCGCCGTCCTACCTGCGCGGATGGAAATCCGGCGCCGGATTTCCATCCATCCGCTTCTGAATTACCTGCGTGAGGGAAATTTGGCGCGCCGCCCTACCTGCGCGGATGGAAATCCGGCGCCGGATTTCCATCCATCCGCCTTCGAATTACCTGCGTGAGGGAAATTTGGCGAGCCGCCGTACCTGCGCGGATGGAAATCCGGCGCCGGATTCCATCCATCCGCTTCGGAATTCCCTAGCGTGTGGGAAATTTCACACGCCGCCCTACCTTGCAGGATGGAAATTCGGCGCTGAATTTCCATCCTGCTGCGCTCCGAATTACCTGCAGGATGGAAATCCGGCGCCGGATTTCCATCCTGCTGTGCTCCGAATTACCTCTACGTTGGAAATTCCGGGCCGAGTTCCGTCCATTTTCATCCGACATGGAGGGCTTCATCCGACATTTAATTGCGCAGTTGGGCAATAAATGTCCACCGCCATCCGTTTTCATTCGGGCTGGCGACACATGGCTTCCTGGATACGTACCCTAAATTTGATGCTAATCTTGGCTTAACATGCTATTCGAGGCATGTACCCCAAAAACGGAGATCTTTTTCCATTTTGGCTGGGACTTATGCCGCCTGAAGGGCGTGGCTCTCCTGAGAGAGACCTCACATCCAGACCGCGGCGGAAGTTGAAAGCTCTGTACTACGGACGACGACCAATCTCTCGCATGGCCAAACTGAAGCTCCAGCAGGAGATTCCAGTGTCTTGCTCACAACCCGCGCCAACTGAAGCCGAGTACTCTCAGGCAAGCCACTTCTGCTTTTGCTTTGTTCGATTTCGCTTTTGCTTTCGCTTTCGCTTTCGCTTTGTTGCCTCGCTTTGTTTTTGCATCTTCATCCTGGCTTCGCTGGATGAGTGAACCTTATATTGTTTGCAATGCGTGTGCAAATCCGGCAGCTCTGGAGAAGGCTGCTTGTGCATGTCATTCTCAGGCAATGGTTGCATTTGTTTTCATTGTTGTTGCATGGCTCTCTATACTTCCTAAACTTGTTATGTTTTCATTTTTGTTACACGATTGTTGCTATGGTGGTTGCGCTGCTCGTTGCGATGCTGGTTTTGGCACCGATGTTGGTTCTCACGATTTTTGGGAATGACAGAGTGACGACGAGCCCGACACGCTGGTGGTATCATCGACAGCTCCAACTCATCGCATGTTTGAATCGCCCAACTTGGGGCGAGAGGGCAAACTTAAACCTTTTGTTGGTGGACGGGAGGACTTGCAACGAGAGTACGACAGAATAGGCATTGGGGAGGTTGGTGCAGGCGGCATGGCAGGTAAAGGGCGTGAGGACATGAGGACAGCAGATCCGGCAATGGAGGTTGTTGATGCACATGCAGTAGGGCCCGCCCACGCAAAGAAAAAGAAGAAAGCTAAGCACATGCAATCCCCGGCGAGAGAGCCGTCACGGGCTGCGGAGGGGGGAGTGAGCAGTGCGCGCGAGGGTGTCAGTTTGCCTCAATCAAAGGTGGTCATCCTGGAGGGCTTCCCTACTGCTAGCCCTAGTAAGAAACAGAAAGCCCGTGAGAGGGCAAAAGAGAGGGCAAAAGAACAGATGAGACAAAATGCTAGCCAGGAGGAAAGAGAAAAGGCCACTGAAGAGGCTAGGGGTGCCCAAATGACAGATGCCAATGTAAGCGAGGGACGCACAGAGACGATGGATCCCTCCAAGACACCACAAAGAGGCAGTAACACACCGGTTAGACCATCGTGGGCAAGAGCAGCCCCTGCAATTACCCAAAACCTGGTATAGGCTGAGCGTCGACGCCATGGTGGACTACATATTTAGGGTAAAGCTCCTGACAGTTTTGTTGAGCTAATCTGTCTATCCTCCCCCAATAGAAGAAATTGTGTTGAGCAGGATCTCTAATCTTATGTGCGCATTCTTGACAGACGAAAATACAGCAGGATTTGGCACATGCGTGGAGGTTCTACATGGAGTCAGAGGAGAAGAATCCAACCCTCCTGGCACTCGAATCGTATGTCAAAGCTGCGGAGGTGAGGGCCCGCATAAAGTACAAGTCGCGGATGGTAAAATACGTGGCCATAGCTGATCCCGCCCTTGGTGCCGACTTTCTGGTGGAGGTGGGGAAGCACTACTCTCGCGCTCTGAAGCCCACGATGACATTGGAGAAGCTCCATCGTCTAGCCACATCCTGTGTGGATGCAACAGAAAAGGTGATACATTCTTAACCAAATTGTGGTGGCAACAACTCCTTTTTGTGGTGTTTGACGCTTACGAATATGCTGGGTGGTTGGACAGACCCAGTGGCTCCAAATCTGGAATGGTTCCCAAAGTACCAGGGACATGTAGAGCTTCCCCAAACCGGACAAACTCTCTGACCCCACATTCGACATGTGGATGAACCGCATGACATGGTGGTTTCAGGTACTTCCCCACGCTTCGTTTGGGGCTTCTACTCTAGTAGGGGGTGGATTCATTGTATTTTTTCAGGAAAGCGATCTGATAGAGAATCTCCACAGGTGACGACGAATGCGCAAGAGCAGCTGGACACACAAGCACATCAGTTCAAGATGGAGATATCTCCTGCAGCAGAGAGCCTACGTGACTATGTGACGAGGTACTTTCTGCTATACAAAACCAACCTATTCTTTCGGGAGATAGCAGATGCTCGCCGGAGCCACGAGTTCACCGACCACCCGAACGCGGACAAAGCAGCAATGCGCCTTCTGTACAGGTACATACGCGCTGCATTTCTTTCAAGTCCTTGCATTTCACGATGTTAGAGGCCTCATGTGGTGTTAGGGAAAATGGCGCCAGATTTCAAGTCAGGGCTCCAAAAATGGCTAAGTCCCTAGACTGGCTGGCCCTGAAGTGGAAATTCGGCGCCATTTTCTTGTTCTAGGCCCTATTGCCGTTCAGGGACTTGGCCATTTTCGGGCTAAGTCCCTAGACTGGCTGGCCCTGAACTGGAAATTCGGCGCCATTTTCCAGTTCCAGGCCGTATTGCCGTTCAGGGACTTAGCCATTTTCGGGCTAAGTCCCTAGGGTGGCTGGCCCTGAAGTGGAAATTCGGCGCCATTTTCCAGTTCTAGGCCCTATTGCCGTTCAGGGACTTAGCCATTTTCGGGCTAAGTCCCTAGGGTGGGTGGCCCTGAAGTGCAAATTCGGCGCCATTTTCCAGTTCTAGGCGGAGGCATCCTCGGAGGATGAGGAAAAATCCGAGAAGGAGCAGGGGGAGGAAGTTGGGATCGAGGCCGAGGAGCCCCCGGTTTACGAGTGAGTGGTGGCATTGTAAGTTGCCTCCAGATTTCGTGAGGCACCTCCCTCCGCTCTCTTATATCATTGAAAACCCTTTCTGGTTGTGCTGGTATTGACATTCTTGAAGTGGATTTGTTCTTACTGTAGGATGCCAAGTACTGCCGGAGGGACGTCTACACCGGAGTTCATGGGCAGGAGGAACGTGCCTTTTTTTGCCAGGGGGGATTTCATGCCTAGTCCAGAAAGGGAGTACATCCTTCTTACTTATGCTGCCCGGCTTGCTTCGGTGTCCATTAGGAGGTATTCCGAACCTAGTCGTGTACAACAGATTTTAGACGAGGCAAGCCTCAAGAAAATGAAGATGAGGGAGGAGGCATCAGCTATTAGAGCCCGTCGGGCTCGTAGATTTGTCTTGGATTCTGCTGAGGAAAGTGGGGGAGAAGACGCAGAAGATTCCCAGGAGGTGAGGTGGACAGTCCCCCAAGGAGAGGACGGGATTTTTGAGAGGCATAGTGGAACTGATGCATCACAGAGCTCGGAGGATGAGGGGGATGAGGGGGATGAGGAAGAAGGTGGGGCAAGTTCCTCAGAGGGTGTAGGAGAGTAGTGCCCATTCCGGCTATGATAGTTAGAACACACTTGTATAGACGTGGCTTGCCACAAAATTTGCAATAAAATGTTGCATTTCAAGTCCACTGGTGCCACATTCCAACTTCACATGACCCTATTTCCGTGCCTCCTAACCCTATTTCCGTGGACTCACAATGGTCTGCTCATGCTTTTTTTTTTCCCGCTCATGCTCATGCCGCTCATGAAATAGCAGCCCCCCTTGTGGATCCTAGAAAGACAGAGGCTATTAAAGCTTCACCACCACCAAGTAACGTTGAGGGTCTAAGGAGGTTCCTTGGACAAACTACTTATTATAGAAGGTTTGTCAAACGGTATGCACAGATGGCAGCACCATTGAGCAAGCTTTTAAAGAAGGATGCAGTGTTTACATGGACAGCTAAATGTCAGCAGACTTTTGAGGAACTTACATTGTCAATAACAACTACACCTGTGCTGATTAACCCTCACTGGCATGTAGTATTTCATGTACACTGTGATGCCTCAGGAGAAGCATTGGGAGTTGTGTTAGCCCAAAATATCAGATTCACCTGTGTACTATGCTAGCAGGTTGTTGAACAGTGCTGAAAGAAACTATAGCACCACTGAAAGAAAAGCACTGGCAATGATTTATGCAGTCAAGAAATTCAGACATTACCTATTGGGAAGGAAGTTTATGTTTTATGTGGATCATCAGGCTTTGATTTATCTAGTGAACAAACCTTTGATAAGTGGCAGGATAGCAAGATGGTTAATAATCTTGCACGAGTTTGAATTCAAAGTTGTTTACAAGCCTGGCCGTTTGCATCTTGTGGCAGATCACTTGTCACGCCTATCAACAAGAGAGCCCGCCACGGGATTAGACGACCAACTACTTGATGCGAGTCTATTTGCAGTGGAGGTGCAAGGAAGTACAGATGATTGGTTAGATTGGTAGTGGCCAATCAGATACTACCTTACTCATGGTTAGTGCCCACCCAGTTATGGGAAGGAACAAAGGAAGAGAATAGCTATCAAGGCTTTACCTTACACTATGATAGGTGGCAGATTGTATAAGCTAGGACCTGATGGAGTTCTTAAACGATGCTTGTACCACCATGAAGTAAATAGTCGCAAATCGCGGTTTCGCATATTTGCAATCCCCATTGGTCGCAAATTTGCGACGGGCTTGCAACGCCTGGGCGTCACAAATTTGAATTTTTTCCCCGCCCGAAAGGGCTATTTTACGACGCCGCGGCGTCGAAAACCCCCCCCATTTTCCTGTAGTGAATTTATTATTTACAATCTTGCCCTGTGTTCATCCACATTCACATGGCCAGATAGCAATTCAAACAGTTGTTGCAAGTATTGGGGAGTAATCTCTATATCTACTCCCCTCACATGTGTAACTCCTGTCTGAGGCTCAAAGTTATGAATAAATTGAATCATGAACTTCCAATGATGCAAAGACCATTCTTTGTGTAGCAGCCCTTCCAATCGCAAGTCCTTCAGCAGCTGCACCGCCTGTGGTGTAGCAATTGTTTGCTTCTGCAGAATTTTGGTGCTCTTCACCCTAATATCCTCCATTCCCCTAATTCTCTTCATCCCAGACAAACAAGAAAGCCTTGTTTGGAATAGCTGTCAAGCGGCTTTTACTCACCCATCCCTTCGCTATCTGAGATGGAAACTCCAAGATAGAAGAGTTGGATATTTCTAAGCACTCAGCCCGCTCAGTACAATCAGTCATGACCTACAGCTAGTGAATCATGGTTGTGCTTCCCAATTGTATTCCTTCTTGCCTTCATGTTATCAATTCACCTTATCTGATACTGAAGCATCAGATTGCTTCAGTATCTACTTAATTCCAATTATTCATGCATTCATTTCATAGCTTCACTCATGTCTCTCTACGCAGTGTGCTTGTATCGAATAAGTATCAGATTACGATTTATCAGGTACTAGGGCAATGTCAAAGTGACTCTAATCCGCCATAGAGTATCACTACAACTCTGCATGAAATAAAGCATCTACTGTTCATCTCTCCTCCTACTCCGTGCTCTCGTTCTTGCTTTCCCCTGATCTCCTCTCCTCCCTGACCAAGAAGCGCTCCCCGTGAAGTGTCCCCTCTTTCCGTTGCCGCTCCCCTTCTCTGCCCGCAAGCTGTTCTAACCACCTAACTAATTAACCGTCATCCCTAAAGTAACACGTTCCTTCTGCAGATGTCATTCCCTCACAGTCGTTCCCTGCCAATGATAATTGTTCCCTATGTACTGTGACAGGCTGTGTCAAGCCGTGCCGAGCTGTGACTGGCTGTGTAAGGCTGTGTCGGGCTGTGACTGTCTGTGCCGGGCTGTGTCGGCTGTGCGAAGCTATAGCGGGCTATGTCGGGCTGTGTTGGCTGTGACTGGCTGTGGCGGGCTGTGTCGGGCTGTGTCACCCCCCCCTAAGCCTGCTGCTGCCACCCCTAAGGCTCCTGTTGGTCTCAGTCTGCGCAAAATTAAGGGTACCCCACAGAACCCGTAAAAGCGTCTAAGTCCCAAGCAACCCTCTAACATTTACCCTTCCCCCTCTCAAAAAGCCGTGTCCTCACGGTTTACTGTTTCGGATTAGCAAACCTTTGTGAGCGAGCACCTTTCTGATATTGAGAGTCTCGTGAAGGACTCCGTGTGCGAGCCCGAGTCCTGTCACTGGTTGACGGAGATGATTGAGCACTACCTGGAAATGTCAGTCCCTCCTTTGGCTGATATCGAGGTAGCCTCTCAGGCATATGAGATCCCCGTCGTTTCTTCTCTGCCATCTGAATTGCATAGTCCTCTGCCATGTCAAAAGAGTCCGCTGAAGAAACAGTAGTATCAGAATCCTCGTCCCCCCTGAGGTGTTTTAACGGTCGAACTCTAACTGGAATCCGTTAGGGCATACAATGTGGTCCCACCATGTCTGGAAGTTTAAACTGTAAAACTTGTTGTAAGCGCTGAATGGCAAAATTGGTGAAGACCCTGAACTCCTTGTCTGTACAGGTGAGTGGTGTGCCAATGACTTGAGAACAGTGCAAGTATTTCCATGTCTCATGCCCCTTAAAGAAAATATCGTCAGGGCCGAATTTCTGTGTTGACAAATTGTTCCAGGCCGAATGAAACCATGAATGAAGTTGGGAATCCTTTTGCATCATAACTTTTGCTTCATATAGGTACATGTTAGAGGACTGTCTGGGACTTAGACACTTATACGGAATCTGTGGGGTACCCTTAATTTTTGCACAGACTGAGACCAACAGGAGCCTTAGGGGTGACAGCAGTGCACTTTGGGGGGGGTTACACAGCCCGTCACAGCCAACACAGCCAACACAGCCAGACACAGTCAACACAGCTCGTCACAGCCCGACACAGCCCATCACAGCCAACACAACCCGTCACAGCCGACACAGCCACACAGCCAGTCACAGCCCGACATAGCCAAACACAGTCGCACAGCCAGTCACAGCCCGACACAGCCGGTCACAGGTCGTCAGAGTTTCACACAGCCAGTCACAGCTTGACACAGCTGTCACGACCATAGGGAACGGATAGCAGGACAGGGAACGATTGTGGGGAACAACACCTGCGAATGGAACATGTTAGTTCACGGACGACGGTTAGTGAGGAAAACGGTTAGAACAACGGGTAGGAAGATAAAGCTAGGAGCAAGGACTAAAAGGGGGATTATTATTTTTGGGAGCACTTCGGGGGGGGAATCACTGCTGGAAGGAGAGGAAGGAGCACTTCTGGGGGGACTTCGGACATCACTGGGGGAAAGGAGGAGAGAGCGTATCTTTGAGCAGAAAGATGGAGAGCACGGAGTAGGAGGAGGATCTATTGATGCTTAATGAATGCAGGCAGTAGAATTGTAATGTAGAGCAGATTCGAGACTCCATGGGGGGGCTGCTATTTCATGAGCGGCATGAGCATGAGCGGAAAAAAAAAAAGCATGAGCAGACCATTGTAAGTCCACGGAAATAGGGTTAGGAGGCACGGAAATAGGGTCATGTGAAGTTGGAATGTGGCACCAGTGGACTTGAAATGCAACATTTTATTGATTTACTTGCCGAAAATGGCTAAGTCCCAGATCTGACTAGGCCCGGAACTGGAAAAATGGCGCCGAATTTCCGATTTTGGTGCCAGTCAGATCTGGGACTTAGCCATTTTAGGCCCCGAACTAGAACAATGGCATTTTTTTATTTTATTTTTTATTTTTTTTCGGTGCCATTTTACCAGTTCGGGGCCTTAAATGGCTAAGTCCCAGATCTGACTGGGCCCGGAACTGGAAAAAATGGCGCCGAATTTCGATTTTGGTGGCCAGCCACCCTAGGGACTTAGCCATTTTCGGCCCCGAACTGGAAAAATAGCGCCATTTTTCCGTTCCGGGGCCGAAAATGGACCCAGGGGAATGGAAAAAAAAAAAAAAAAAATGGCGCCGATTTCCGAACTGGAAAAATGCGAATTTCCAGCCACCCTAGGGACTTAGCCATTTTCGGGGCCCGAACTGGAAAAATCGCGCCATTTTTCCAGTTCGGGGCCGAAAATGGCTAAGTCCCAGATATGTTTAGGGGCCCGGAACTGGAAAAATGGTGTCGAATTTCCAGTTTTGCGTTCCAGCCATCGTAGGGACTTAGCCATTTTCGGGGCAGGAACGGAAATGGAAAAATGGGCGCCATTTTCCATTTGGGGCCGAAAATGGCTAAGTCCCAGATCATACTGGGCCCTGAACTGGAAAAATGGCGCCGAATTTCCGATTTTGGGTGCCAGCCAGATCTAGGACTTAGCCGTTTTCGGCCCCGAACTAGAAAAATGGCCGTTTTTTTTTTTTTTTTTTTCGGCGCCATTTTTTCTTGTTCGGGGCCTAAAATGGCTAAGTCCCAGATCTGACTGGGCCCCGAACTGGACAAATGGCGCCGAATTTCCGATTTTGGGTGCCAGTCAGATCTGGGACTTAGCGTTTTCGACCCCGAACTGGAAAAATGGCCGTTTTGTTTTTAATTTTTTTAATTTTTTTTTCGGCGCCATTTTTCCAGTTCGGGGCCTAAAATGGCTACAGTCCCAGAACTGGAAAAATGGCGCCGAATTTCCGATTTTGGGTGCCAGTCAGATCTGGGACTTAGCCGTTTCGGCCCCGAACTAGAAAAATGGCCGTTTTTTTTTTTTTTTTCGGCGCTATTTTTTCAGTTCAGGGCCTAAAATGGCTAAGTCCCAAATCTGACTGGGCCCAGAAATGACAAAAATGGCGCCGAGAACTGGACAAATGGCGCCGAATTCCGATTTTGGGTGCCAGTCAGATCTGGGACTTAGCCGTTTTCGGCCCCAAACTGGAAAAATATCGTTTTTTTTTTTTGTTTTTTTTTTTTTCGGTGCTATTTTTTTCCAGTTCGGGGCCGAAAATGGCTAAGTCCCAGATCTGACTGGCCCCAGAAATGGAAAAATGGCGCCGAATTTCCGATTTTGGGTGCCAGTCAGATCTGGACTCAGCCGTTTTCGGCCCCGAACTGGAAAAAATTGCGTTTTTTTTTTTTTTTTTTTTTTTTTTTTTTTTTTTTTTTTTTTTTTTTTTTCGGTTCCATTTTTCCAGTTTGGGGGCCGAAAATGGCTAAGTCCCAGATCTGACTTGCACCAAAATCGGAAATTCGGCGCCATTTTTCCAGTCATGCAGGTAATTCAAATAGCGGATGGATGGAAATCCGGCGCCGGATTTCCATCCGCCAGGTAAGTCGGCGTGCAAAATTTCCGTCATGCAGGTAATTCGAAGAGCGGATGGATGAAAATCCGGCGCCGGATTTCCATCCATCCGCTCTTCGAATTATTACCTGCATGACTGGAAAAATGGCGCCGAATTTCCGATTTTGGGTGCGAGTCAGATCTGGGACTTAGCCGTTTTCGGCCCCCAAGTAGAAAAATGGTGTTTTTTTTTTTTTTTTTTTCGGCTCTTTTTTTCCATTTCGTTGCCGAAAATGGCTAAGTCCCAGATCTGACGCACCAAAATCGGAAATTCGGCGCCATTTTTCCAGTCATGCAGGTAATTCGAAAAGCGGATGGATGGAAATCCGGCGCCGGATTTCCATCCGCCAGGTAAGTCGGCGCGCAAAATTTCCGTCATGCAGGTAATTCGAAGAGCGGATGGATGAAAATCCGGCGCCGGATTTCCATCCATCCGCTCTTCGAATTACCTGCATGACTGGAAAAATGGCGCCGAATTTCCGATTTGGGTGCCAGTCAGATCTGGGACTTAGCCGTTTTCGGCCCCGAACAAGAAAAATGGCGTTTTTTGTTTTTTTTTTTTTCGGCGCCATTTTTCCATTTCGGGGCCGAAAATGGCTAAGTCCCAGATCTGACGCACCAAAATCGGAAATTCGGCGCCATTTTTCCAGTCATGCAGGTAATTCGAAAAGCGGATGGATGGAAATCCGGCGCCGGATTTCCATCCGCCAGGTAAGTCGGCGCGCAAAATTTCCGTCATGCAGGTAATTCGAAGAGCGGATGGATGAAAATCCGGCGCCGGATTTCCATCCATCCGCTCTTCGAATTACCTGCATGACTGGAAAAATGGCGCCGAATTTCCGGTTTTGGGTGCCAGTCACATCTGGGACTTAGCCGTTTTAGCCCCGAACTGGAAAAAATGGCGTTTTTTTTTTTTTTTTTTTTTTTTTCGGCGCCATTTTTCCATTTCGGGGCCGAAAATGGCTAAGTCCCAGATCTGACTTGCACCAAAATCGGAAATTCGGCGCCATTTTTCCAGTCATGCAGGTAATTCGAAGAGCGGATGGATGGAAATCCGGCGCCGGATTTCCATCCGCTAGCTAGGTCGGCGCGCGCAAATTTCCGTCATGCAGGTAATTCGAAGAGCGGATGGATGAAAATCCGGCGCCGGATTTCCATCCATCCGCTCTGCGAATTACCTGCATGACTGGAAAAATGGCGCCGAATTTCCGATTTTGGGTGCCAGTCAGATCTGGGACTTAGCGTTTTCGGCCCCGAACTGGAAAAATGGCGTTTTTTTTTTTTTTTTTTTTTTTTTTTTTTTTTTTTTTTTTTTTCGTCGCCATTTTTCCATTCGGGGCCGAAAATGGCTAAGTCCCAGATCTGACGTGCACCAAAATCGGAAATTCGGCGCCATTTTTCCAGTCATGCAGGTAATTCGAAGAGCGGATGGATGGAAATCCGGCGCCGGATTTCCATCCGCTAGCTAGGTCGGCGCGCAAAATTTCCGTCATGCAGGTAATCGAATAGCGGATGGATGGAAATCCGGTATCAGATTTCCATCCGCAAGGTTGGTCGGAGAGTGGATGGATGGAGATCCGGCACCGGATTTCCAGTCATGCAGGTAATTCGAAGAGCGGATGGATGGAAATCCGGCGCCGATTTCCATCCGCAGCTAGGTCGGCGCGCGTCATGCAGGTAATTCGAGCGGATGGATGGAAATCGGAGATTTCCATCCGCAAGGTTGGTCGGAGAGTGGATGGATGGAGATCCGGCACCTTTCCATCCTGCAGGTAAGTGGAATCCCGGATGGATGGAAATTCGGCGCCGGATTTCCATCCTGGTAATTCGAATCCCCGGCGGATCCTGCAGGGAATGGATGGAAATTCGGCGCCGGATTTCCATCCAGCAGGTAAGTGGAATCCCGGATGATGGAAATCCGGCGCCGGATTTCCATCCCCCGGATGGATGGAAATCCGGCGCCGAATTTTCCAGCAGGTAATTCGAATCCCGGATGGATGGAAATTCCTCCGGCGGCCGAAATTTTTCCATCCAGCATCCCGGATGGATGGAAATTCGGCGCCGCATTTCCATCCAGCAGGTGGAATCCCGGATGGATCGAAATCCGGCGCCGAATTTCCATCCTGCAGGTATTTCATCGCTGGAATTACCTTCCTGCAGGTAATTCTGAGCGAGGAATTACCTTCCTACCTTCATCCCTGCAGGAAGGTTTCATTGATCAGAATTACCTGCAGGAAGGTAATTCTCAGCGATGAAATACCTGGCGAATGGAAATTCGGCGCCGAATATCCATAATCCGACTTACCGAAATTCGGCGCCGGATTTCCATCCATCCGGGATTCGAATTACCTGCAGGATGGATGCGGCGCCGGATTTCGATCGATCCGGGATTTCACTTACCTGCTGGATGGAAATTCGGCGCCGGATTTCCATCCATCCGGGATTGCACTTACCTGCTGGGTGGAAATTCGGCGCCGAATTTCCATCCGGGGGATGGTCTCTGTCGGAGAGGTGCCGGCCTCTCTCCCGCTCTGTTGGATATTCGGTGCCGAATTTCCGTCCGGGGTTGAAATATGACGGCCAGGTGCCGACCTCTCCCCCCTCCCGACCGCATTGGAACGGCCCCGGATTGAAATTCGGCGCCGTTTTCCCATCTGGGGAGGTTTTTATGTCGGCCAGTTTTCGGTCTGACACCCCGACAAGACTTCCTTGGGGGGCCCGGATGGAAATTCGGCGCCGAATCTCCATCCAGGGGATGCTCTCTGTCGAACACGTGCCGACCTCTACGCCCGAGGCGACTTCATCCGGGCCCCCTGTTCGATATTCGGTGCCGAATTTCCGTCGGGGGTTGAAATGTGACGGCCAAGTGCGGGCACTCCCCCCTCCCGACTGCATCCGAACCGCCCGGATGGAAATTCGGCGCCGTTTTTCCATCTGGGGATGTTTTTATGCCGCCAGTTTTCGGCCTGACCCCCCGACACGACTCCCTTTGGGGGGCCGGATGGAAATTCGGCGCCGAATCTCCATCCAGGGGATTCTCTGTCGCACACACCGGCCTCTGCGCCCGAGGCGACTTCATCCGGGCTTCCCTGTTGGATATTTGGGTGCCGAATTTCCATTCGGGGGTAGTAATGTGACGGCACGGTGCCGGCTTCTCCCTTCAGCCGTCATCATCCGGACGGCCCCCACTTTCTGACTGCATACCGTTGGCAGTTATTGCGCAAAGACCAGGGGCCGCATTCCGGAGACAAGGTTCATTAACACTCTGACTGTGGATTTTTGAGATAGTTGGCTCCCTGGATTTGGATCAGGCTTCGTCGCTCGGACAAATCGGCATCGCATTCATTCCCATCGCTGCACCCCTTCTACCAGGGAGCTTCCCCGCACGCCATCCTGGCAGTCTTGTGTGCACATCTCCCATGGCGGAAAACCGAGCGCTACAGTGTACTGCCCTCCTCACGAGCATAGAGCTTCATTTCCGTGCAGAGGGGACACCTGCCGGGTGATGGAGAAATATCTGTGCGTTCGATACCACCTGAAACCGGGGTCGGTTTTTTTGGAGGAGGAAAGGAAGGACTCTAACGGCCTTGTTGTCGAGAGTATTGTTGTGCTCCACGATGATTTCGGCGATGGCAGGGAATGGCGAGTTCCACCATCGGACAGCGTCATATACAGGGCTGTTGGGGACTTCATTTGCCCGCCAAATGCACCTTCTATCCTGGCGCCTTCCACGAAACAATCCGCGAATCAGAGAGTGGCTACCTCAAAGAGAGAAGTCCGCAACGAAGTAAATCCAGAGCCGAACCCATCCATGAAGACGAGCGAGAACCGGGTTGTTCAAACCTGTCCGACTCAGACGAGGTCATGGAAGTTCCGAGGTCGTCCTGGAGATCAGGCAAGTCCTCAATGGACGTCAGTGGAGGAGGGAGTCATATTCCCAGCACGAGCACCGCAGTTCGATCTATTCTTGAAATTCTGCGAGGGCTTCACCTGGAGGGACACCGGTCGGAGCTGGCCGGGCTGGACTACAGCAAGTTCGCAATTAAATCGGTTACATGCCTTCCCGCCGACGTCGACGGTAATATCTTCTTTGAGTTCCCTCCTCGGGCGGACTACTCGAGGGCGTCCGGAATGTTGACAGATATGGATAGAAAACATGACGGTCATCCTTGGTGCGTTACCAAAACCACCAGCATGAAGATGCTCGATGGTGTGCGGGTGCGCTACGTTGTTTGTGCGGGCGCGTTGCGGTGTTTCTCCCCAACTTGCTTCCACTTTAAATCCAGGTCACAGGAACGAGACCGATTGGACAGGCACAGCTCACCAACCATTTCGAGCTCAGGAGAAGGTTCCGAACTCCACATTTAAGTGTGCGCATTGCAAAGAACCACCACACTGCATGTCTGTTTGTAATGCCAAGCAGTTCTATGTGTTGCACCGTTTCCCTGACCTCACCCGAGCTTGCATACACGTTGGTTCCCATTGTCACAAATTGGCGAGGGGGAACTCGCGGGAGGCTGCCCACGAAGCAGAGCAGCTCGTTCAGGAGGAGGTTAAGTTGAGACCGGGTGCCAAACCCAAACAGATACAGCTCCAAGCCGCCCATAAGATGGCATTGGCCAGAATTATGTCGGAAGACGGCTCCGATAGAGTTCCTCTCGACGAGAAGGAAATGGAGGCATTGCTGGAGTCGGTGTCCCACGTATGTTCACCGAATGTCCGAAACCACATTGTCTCATGCAAACAGAAAATTGGGCGTGGCTCGGATATGCACTCCATTCTGGAGGTGAAGCGACGATGTGGATATGACTACATTCATGGAAGTAGGTTTCCAGGACAAGGGACTGAGGCAGATCGTTGTTTCGTATTCAAAATGTCCACGTGTGGACCTGGCAGCGGCGTCGAACTGGTCGACAGGATGACGAGTGGGAACTTGTCAAACAGTTGGGTCATGTTCGACCATATCAAGCGAATTACAAATCACCAGTGGGTGACAATGGGTGCACATGTCTACGACACCCACTGCAGGATGCTAATGACAATTGCTATTTGTGAGATGAAAGGAGAGGACACACAATCGGAGATGCTTCTTTGGCAGGGAATAAACGAACAGATGGCCAAGGCGGGATTGCCCCCTCCCAATTTCCGTGGTTTCATGGCGGACAACGCACAAGCAAATTGGGCTGCCATCCGAAGGGTGTACGGGCAAGACCCCAATGTTCCCATGGAAGGCAAGGAGAGATCTTGTGGGTTCCATTTTCTGCAGAGCCTTTCGCAGTACACAACCAGGCTCGTGGCGCCAGATTTCAGAGAGGAGCACCGTTCCATGTGCCTTGCGTGGAAGCGCGCTCCCACCTTGGATGATGCAGAGACACAGTTTGCATGCATACGGGCTTGGTGGACATCGTCAGGTGCTGTAAGGAAATCAGACGAAGGAGCAATGGTCAGTTGGCTAGCATGGTGGCATTATCGTTTCCTCCAGTTCGGCGACTATATGCGGGAGGTGAGTTGCACGAATTCGCGTCCCGTTGGATATTATTCTTGGCCATATTTGTAACTTGCTTGTAACCTGAACATGTGCTTGTGCAGGAAATGTGTCTCGACTCCGACACCGACATGCCCACGACAAACATGGCCGAATCAGTGCACTCTTCCTGGCGTGCCTCCTCTGCGGCGCATCTGGTGGACATCCTCACTGCCACAACGGAGGACATTTGAGGTCAATTATGCAGCAATGCAGGTACAACGAGTTCTTGAAAGGGAAACAGTGGGGCTTGGGGCCGGACAGGCAGGAAATGCTGATGCGGACTGCCTCCAGATCGAAGAATCCTCGGAAGTGGGCGGCGGCCTTGCGAGAGGGCCTTCGGGACACGCCATTGCTGCGAAGAGGCCAACATTTGGAAGGAGATGTTCATACCCGTCCAGTGAGACGAAGACTTGACGAGGCACCTGGCGGAGAAGAGGATTCATGGCGAGCTGACAAGAATATTCGCACGCTCCCTCGTGGTCCGGTGATGTTGCCCGAGGAGGTCTCGTCGAGCACCGCAAGTCCTGCACGTTCAAGATCGCCATCTCCTTTGCACAGGGCGCGTGCCCCGGCAACATAACGAGCCATCTGTAGTAAAGCAATACAACATTCCCATTGTGGAGACAAGAGTGTCGGAGTCACAGTGGAGAATTGCGAGGACATTGCCGGCATTTCGAGGGAAGTGTTGCGCCATCCGGGTGGATACGAGAGCACGCTGTGGTGAGATGATTCGGAGGAACCCACACGGTGCTGTACCTGCACCTTGTTTCAGCGGCAGATTTTTGACTCCCACATTTGCTCACGCCACAACGCAGACATTTTGGTTCTGTAGGCACGACATAATGACCTGTGTATTTGGCAAGCCCAAGTACGGGATTCAGGGAATGCCGGAGCCTCCGGGAGTTGCACCGGGTTGCAGCCTCTCTCAGAATGAGGCGGATGCTCTATCTGCAGCAGGATTTCGAATGGTGCAACGCACAGACATCCCGGCCCACGCATTTCCGGTTCCTCAGACCCAGCCATTGCAGACTGCTCGGTCCAGTAGAGACGGATTGGACAATTCTGCACATCCCACAATGCGATTCGGAAGAGTGAAGAGACGACACCCTCCCAACAAGTTGAATGAGACTCGGATTGCCAATGCTCTTGGGATGGCTTGCACTATTCAGAGCTCCGTGGACGTACCCCCACCCGGCCTTGGGCGTGTGTATCGGATGGCAACGGCCGGCTCGGCTGTACGCGACGATGTATACACAATTACGATTGGAGTGGAGCCGACTTGCAACTGTACGGACTTCTCGTTGATGGAAGCAAAGAAGGGTTCGAAGTATTATCCGTGCAAGCATCTGTATTACATTTACCTGAAGAGGTTGAGGATGAACGTGACTATTGATGACTTTATTCATGCACCGGCGTTGAGCGTGAACGAGCTGCACAAACTCCTCCTTAGGGATTCCAGAAATCATTGATGGGGCAAACGGAATCCTCCATATGGATATTTTCAAATGCATTTTGCTGTATCAGACTTTTTTTTTGCAGTGTAATGAAAATGCACCCCAAAACTCCTGGAATGAGGCAATATTCCATTCAAACTGAGATCCAACAGAAGCAGTTGTGGGGCCATTTCTGGAAAAATGGCGCCGAATTTCTTTGGGGCCGAAAACTCGCTAAGTCCCAAATGCACTGGTACCTGTGTTTGGGAAAATGGCGCCGAATTTCTCTTTTTGGGGCCGAAAACTGGCTAAGTCCCAACATGCACTGGTACCGTGTCTGGAAAAATGGCGCCGAATTTCTCTTTTTGGGCCGAAACTGGCTAAGTTGCACTGGTTGTCTGGAAAAATGGCGAAAACTGGCTAAGTCCGAACATGCACTGGAAAAATGGCGCCGAATTACCTGTCATGAGGGGACCTATAGCCGCGGAATTCGGCACCATTTTTCGCCAGAGAGACCTATTGCCGCGAAATACGTCGCCGTTTTTTTCAGGTTACGGACCCTATTACCGCGAAATTCGGCGCCATATTTGCACATGTCGCTGGGAATTGGCATGAGCGGAAGACGAATATCATGAGCACAACTGTCAAAGTGCAATTTTCCCTTATAATAATATATTTGTTTTTCCTGACACATTGCATTAAATTATTGTTTTTTATTGTTTTTTATTTTCGAAATTTGTACTTCTGCTCATGAAAACCGATTGTGTTACTACTCTGCTCATGCCGCTCATGCCGCTCATGCTCATGAAATAGCAAACCTCATGTTGAGGAGTATATGGAAAAGATGGAATTGATGATGAAAAAGCTGGCTGCAGTACCAGCACCAGGTTACAGAAGACTTGGTTTGTGAGTGGACTAAGACCAGAGTTGCAAAAGAAAGTGGATATGTTACCCATAATACAGTGGAGGAGGCATTTGAAACTGCAAACAGAATTGAGCAATTGGGAATGCTCAGGAGAGAGAAAAGGATGATGAGGACTCTGAGGATGAGTCAGATGAAGAAGAAGAGCAAGAACTAAAAAGGAAGAGTAAGAGAAAGGAGAAGTTGAAGAGGGATAACTATGAGAAAAGATTGGAAGAAATCTTGAAGAAGTATGCCACAGAGGCTGCAACACATTGGAGGAAGGGTGTATGGTGTGCAAAGTGCCAGAATGAAGGCCATACCACCACAGAATGCCACATGAAGGAGAAACACTGTACTATCTGTAAAATGGATAACCATTCTACTGAGAATTGTTACTACAACAGAAGGAGTTGCAAGAGAACCTAGGCAAGTAAGGGTGCATCAGTGCAGCCAAGAAGAAACAATGATCAGGACCACTATGGTAGGTCTGGTGGTTATAACAATGGCATGGAAGGGAGAGGTAATTCAAGAGGGAATTACCAAGGAAATTCCAGAGGCAACTATCAGGGTAATCCAAGGGGGAATTACCAGCCCGGGAATCAGGATTACAGAAATAATCCAAGAACAGACCAAGGGCGAGGACCCAATGGTGAAGAACTATGTTACTATTGTAATCAGCCAAGACATCGCAAGGCAGCCTGTTCATTCTGGATTAGACACCAGAATGAGATGAGAGCTCCTGTGAATGAGGGCCCAGTGGTGGCAGCTCACATGGTTAGGCCATGTGTTGTACCAGAAGTAAGTACAATGATAGTAACAAGAAGTAAAGCCAAACTAATACCTCCAGTAGTAGAGGAAGAAGATGATAATGAAGTGGCCCTGAAGATGATGAGGCTTGGAGAGATGAGAAGGAACTGCACAAGGAAGTGGCAGATACCATAAGGGAAATGCAGAAGAGTACTGATATTCTGTGGCAGATTCCTCTGATTCAGATGGAGAAGAAGAAGTGAGTGAGGATGAAAGGAAGAAAGAAGATGCAGACATGCAAAGTAATGAAGAGACTTTGGCTGAAGTAATATGCCAGACCAAAGCAGAGATTACCATTGGACAGCTATTGCTGTGGCACCTTATTGTAGGCACAGGCTGTATCAAGCATCAATCAATTGCCCAGGAGACAGGAACACAGACCTGAACAGCAAGGTGACCAGTTATAATGTGAAGCCGGAAGGGCGAGAAACAGTCATGGACTTTGATGATTCTATGCCAGTAATCCAATTGAGAATTGGAAGCACAGAACTAACTGATGTACTGATAGATGGAGGTTCTGGAGTAAAATCATGACAGACCAATTAAGGAAGAAGCTTGGTCTAAGTAACATGAAACCAGCCCCATTTACAGTAACAATGGCAGTGTAGCCATTGGGATTAATAAGAGGAGTTAAGATACAGATACAGAAGATGATCTTTATGATCACAGTAACTGTGTTGAAGATGGATGAAGTCATGGAGGCTTACTCCTTATTATTGGGACGTCCGTGGCTGAAACAGGCCAGGGTATTCCATGACTGGAATTCTCAGTTACTAACCGTGCATAATGGGATACACGAGATACAAATTACCACAAAGAAATCTAGTAGATTACCTGCTACGAGAAGACCTCGAGGAGTCAGAGAGTATGACTGGAGAGGAGGACTGGATGAGGAGCAGGAAGCTACCCTGTTTGCTGCACACCCAGAGTGGGAGCAGGTTGCAGAGATGCGGCTGGAAGGCCTAAGTTGTTTAAGGGTATCTGCTGTGGTGTAGTGTCAACAACACCGATTGAAGAGGAAACCAGCACTTACCCATCACATTTCTATGAAGAAAAGAAGGAGAAATGGAAATCCTAGAGGAACCAGCCACTGTGAGTTTACAGGATGAAGTGGTGACTGGTTGGACAATCACAGCTGATGAGCAAGTGAGGGAAGTGAATGTGGGAACTAAAGAGGAACCGAGGATGGTGAAGGTAGGAGCTGATTTGGAGCCAGAATTCTTTGAAGAAGCTAAGAGTTTGTTCATCAAATACAGAGATGTATTTGCTTGGAGCTATGAGGATTTAAAAGGGATACCACCTGAAATCTGTCAGCATAAGATTGAACTGGAACAGGGTCAGTACCAATCAAGCAGGCAAGGTACAGAATGAATCCCAACTACGCACAGAAGGTTGGAGAAGAGATCAAGAAGTTGGCTGAGGCTAAGTTTTATACCCAATAGAGTATACAACTTGGTTGTCCCATTGTGATAGTTCCCAAGAAGAATGGTAAACTAAGAGTTTGTGTGAACTACAAGAAGCTGAATGCTTGTACGAAGAAAGATCCTTTCCCTTTGCCATTCACAGAAGCAGTATTAGACACTGTGGCAGGCCATGAGATGTACATTCATGGATGGCTTCAGTGGTTATAATCAAGTGCAAGTGGCAGAAAGAGACCAAGGAAAAAACAGCTTTCATCACAGACTGGGGTGCTTATGCATACAAAGTCATGCCCTTTGGACTTTGTAATGCACCAGCGACCTTTCAGAGAGTGATAAGTGAATCTTTTGAGTATCTGGATGATTTCATGCAGGTGTTCTTGGATGATTTCAGTGTGTACAGCTCTAAGAATGAGCACTTGCATAAATTGGAGTTATGTCTGGCCAGATGCAGGATGAGAGGTCTGGGCCTGAATCCAGAGAAGTGTACTTTCTGTGTGAACTCAGGGGTGCTTCTGGGACACATTGTGTGTAAGAGGGGACTTCTTGTGGATCCCAGGAAAACAGAGGCCATTAAAGCCTCTCCACCACCAGTGAATGTTAAGAGTCTAAGGAGATTCCTTGGACAAACCAGCTATTACAGAAGATTTGTCAGACGGTATGCACAGATAGCACCATTGAGCAAACTTCTGAAGAAAGATGCAGTGTTTGCATGGACACCTGAATGTCAACAGGCTTTTGAGGAACTTACATTGTCAGTAACAACTACACCTGTGCTGATTAGTCCTCACTGGCAAGAAAATATTTCATGTTCACTGTGATGCTTCTGGAGAAGCACTAGGAGCGGTGTTAGCCCAAATGTAACAGGAAGGATAGATTCACCTGTGTACTATGCTAGCCGATTGATGAAATGCCGAAAGAAATTATAGCACAACGGAAAGAGAAGCATTGGCAATGATCTATGCAGTGAAGAAATTCAGGCATTACCTATTGGGCAAGAAGTTTATGTTCTATGTGGATCACCAGGCTCTGATATACCTGGTAAACAAACCTTTGATAAGCGGAAGAATAGCAAGATGGTTAATAATCTTGCACGAGTTTGAGTTCGAGGTTGTTTACAAGCCTGGGAGGCTGCATCTTGTGGCGGATCACTTGTCAAGGTTATCAACAGGAGAACCAGCCACGGGAGTAGATGATCAATTACCAGATGCGAGTCTATTTACAGTGGAGGTGCAGGGAAGTGCAGATGACTGGTTAGATTGGCAGTGGCCAATCAGATACTACCTTGCTCATGGTCAGTGCCCACCAAGTTATGGAAAGGAGCAGAGAAAGAGAATTGCTATCAAGGCTCTACCTTACACTATGGTAGGGAGCAGAATGTATAAGCTAGGACCAGATGGAGTGCTGAAGCGATGCTTATACCACCATGAAGTTAATAAAGTTTTGGAGGAAGTTCATAAAGGAGTGGCAGGAGGTCATTTTGGAGAAGAGACTACCAGCAGGAAAATACTACATGCAGGTTACTGGTGGCCTACTTTGTTCAAAGATGTACACAAGTATTGTCAGAGTTGTGATGAATGTCAGAGGCTAGGACCTTTGCAGAGATCTGGGAAAAATGTCTTTGCATCCTACAATGCCTACGGAACCATTTCAGAAATGGGGACTAGACTTTGTTGGACCAATTAACCCACCAGCCAAGAATACACAGAACAGGTACATAATTACAGCCACTGATTATACTACGAAGTGGGTGGAAGCTAAAGCTTTGAGGGACAACACAGCCAAGTCCACAGCAAGGTTTCTGTATGAGAACATACTTACACGATTTGGCTGTCCTTGGAATTTATCAGTGATCAAGGAAGTCACTTCATTAATGAGACCATTGAATTGTTGACTAAAGAGTTCATGATTGTGCATAGGAGAGTACAACATATTACCCACAGGGTAATGGGCAGGCAGAGGCTACCAACAAAATACTATGTACTATCTTGGCTAAGATAGTCAATGCAAACAGAACGGATTGGGATACAAAGCTGCTGACAGCTTTGTGGTCATACAGGACTTCATATAAAGTCACCACTAAGTATACACCATTCCAATTAGTTTATGGTATGGAAACTTTACTTCCAGTGGAATTCCTGTTACCTACCATGAGAACGGAATGGGGAAAGAGAATGGAATTGCAAGATTCCATTAAGGTCAGGAAACATGAATTATACCATGTGGAAGAAGTACGTGCTGATGCAGCTGATAATATGACCAGAATTCAGATGAAGAGAAGGAACAGTTTGATGAAGGCAAGTTAAAGACTTTTAAGACGGGAGATTTGGTTCTATGGTTGCAGAAGAAGGGAAAGATTAAAGCTTCTAAGCTTAAATCACCATGGAAAGGACCTTATGTCATACAAAAGATGTATGATAACAACACCGCCATGTTACAAACCATTAACAAAGAGATGCTGGGAAGAGTCAATGCTAACAAGTTGAAGGGGTACAGTGGTATCCATGACAAACCATTGCAGCATAATTTGCATGTTGAAACGCAAAAGCAGTCACGGGCTGCGCCAGTTTACCAACGGAGTATGGAGCACTTGTCGCTAGGCCGAGCATATATGACCAGGGCGGGCAGAACAAACAACACACACAGCCATCACGGACACAGCCTATCACAGCCCATCACGGAGTGACACAGCATATCACAGCCCAGCGCGGCGCAACACAGCCTATCACGACCTACCACAGCGTGTCACAACCTATCACAACTTACCACAGTGTATCACAGCCTATCACGGCATACCACAGTATGACACAGCCTATCACAGCTTAACACAGCCTACTAGGGATACACAATCCATAGAATCAGTGACAGGTGGACGCAGGATAACTTCAGAGAAATGGCGGCGGAAGAAAGGACGGAAGCCAGTTTACAAAGGGACACGTGGAAGTCAAGGCGTAACACACAGCTGAGAAGGAAGTGCAAGAACAGATGTCATCAAGAAGGGGACAAGAATGGCCGTCAAATACCTAATCAGTGCGTCAAATTGGATGAATGGCGGGCCCATTAATGAATACAGAAAAGGGGCAACAGAACAAACGGCAAGCAAGTACAGAAAGCGAAATTCTTGTCACATGTGTTATCCTAGTGGACAGTCCAGCAGGGAAAGTCCACTAAAGAAAATTAAATCTAAAATCCAGTCACAGCGGTTACAGCCAATAGAAAACCAGAGAAGGGATCAAGAAATTAGAGGGAAATTAAGCGCAAGAGTCGGCGTCGTTCTGAGTAACGGGCGTCTCGACGGGACAAACCATCAATGCTATAGCTTTGAAGCTATGGAGGAACTAACAGACTATACGCTCGCAATATTACTTACGCAATGGCATAGGGACGCAAAACAGAGCGGATCTTTTCTCTTGAGCGATGCTTGCAAGCCCCGCAGACTTACAAGAAATTACCCATAGCTTTTGTGGCAACCATACGTTTATGCTTTGTGCACTACAGGCATTTCTTCAATTGTTACAGCCAAAACATTTCTGTGGGTCTAGAATGAAGAGAGTGAGAGGAATGGAGGAAATCAGGGTGAAGAGCACCACAATCTGCAGCAGAAACAACGATTGCTACCCACAGGCGATATAGATACTGAAGGAGTTGAGATTGCAAGGATTGCAAAACAAAGATTGGACATTGCACCATAGACAGTACATGTTACAATTCTTGCAGAACTTTGAGCCAAGGACAGGAGCAACAACGGTGAAGGAGTTGAATTAGTAATTACTCCCCTATACCTACAGCAATTGTTTCGATTGCCAGCAGGCCAGGTGCATGTGGATGAGCACAGGGCAAGACTGCAAATAGGGGACTTATTCCAAGAAGGGAGTTTCTTTAAAACTCAGGGTTATGCTTGTACCAAGGCCATGTACCCAGGGCTAAGGAGGTAGGCCAGGTATTGAACGTTCTGTTTGCCATGAAACAGAACCAACAGTATTTGAGCAGATCCTTCACAGAGGAAATACTCAAAGCCCTGAGAGGAGAAGAGGTGGAATGGGCGGACATAATGTACAATGCACTGGTAGAGGAGATAAAAAGATTACAGGGTACTGCCGCAAAGTCTCCTATCATAGTGTCTGGCCCAATCATTGCTCAAATAATTCTTGATTCTGGCATACTTGATGCGCGAGAAAGAAAGGAGATGGGAGTGTTTGAGCCAGAAACCACTGCAATGGAAGACCAAGGCTCTTCACACAGTGAGGGTGGACTAGCAGGGCAACCCGAGAATAAGAGACAGAGGCGGGGAAAGACTGTAGTGGCGGATCCACTGGCTTCACGGAATCCGCATGATAATGTTTCCCAAGTTTTTGTGCAGGAAGGGGCACAGCAGCACAGAGAACTGCTATTACTGGAAGCAGGACCTTCAGAGAGGGAAGAGGAAGTTACTTCAATATCACAGCCATCACAGCTAGAGGATCGGCTTGTCACAAGGTTACCACAAGTTGTCCATGCAATTCAACCAGAAAAAATTGATTTAGAAAAGAAGGGTTAGATATTCCCACTACAGAATAGGTGGTGGCAGAAATTAAGAAGGGGGACCTTCTACACATCCTGGAGTTGCAACAAACGGTCATGGCCAATAGAAATGAAATCTCGGTCACTAACAAGGCTTGAAAGGAAGCCAATAATCTGCTTGCTGCTTATGCGAATTTGGTTGAACCTCTGTAGTGTGAAAAGAAGGGGCGTGAATCCCCTTCTGTATAATTCTAATTGTGCTTCCCTCCATTCTAAGCGGAGCAAAAGAAAGAAACGTTCTTCTAATCTGTCCAACTGTCGTCACTTGGCTGTGGGTTTCCCTCAGGTCCTTCGTGATCAGAGTTCAAGCAATCCTCATCCACGCCGCAGCGGAAGAGAAGACATGGATGGGGAGTCAAATTGTTGTTCACTCTTGGTTCTACCTTTTACACAACATCCTCTACCTGCAGGTACAACACCAACTATGCTGCCACGATGTATTCAGTGATGCAATCAGCCCTATGTCAGTGATAAACACTGCCCTTGTGGGCAGTTCCCTTGGTTTGCAACACGTCGGAAGCCCCTTTTTGTAATGAGATCACGGTCTAGGTGGGTGGGCAGCTCAGATCTGCCATGAACTGCAGGCCCACTAGTTTGATCATTCAGGGTTCATGTCTTCTTGACCTCGCCTTTCCATTTGTCCATCCCTCATCAACCCTTTCTCCCTTTTCACTTTTTCTTTCTCTCACACTCTTTTTCCTTCGTGTGTGGATTCCTCACTTTTTCCACAACAGCATGGCTATGATGCAATGCAATGCACATCCAGCCAGGCATCCAGTGCATCCATCATTGAAGTCAACCTTGGTCACACAAGACATGATCTGCCCCTCTGTCAGTCTTTCTCTCTCTCTCTCTCTCTCTCTCTCTCTCTCTCTCTCCAGTGACTGGTCCTTGCACTATCTTTCCCCAAGTGGATCCTATTTGGCCAAGGTGCTTCACAACCCTTCTACAGATCTCAAATCACACACCCTGACAGCTCTCTTTTTCTCCTCAACTGCAAACATCAGTCATTCACATGTTGAGAACACTTCTAGAAATCAGATCCAAACCCCAAAACAGTATTGACTTTTCTTCCCCATCCACGTCATCCCTTCTCAGCTCTTCAAATCCGTTTCTGACTGACCATCCCTGTTTTCCTCTATCCACCAAGCTAGTTTCTACACTGGCTCCACTGTTTTAAACATCCAGGGCTGCCTTGTTTTGCTGGCTGAAGACACTGAAAAAAAAGAAAATGAACACAACAACAGCAACCATTCTGACCCTGAGGTGAGATATCCTTGTCCCCTCTCATTTTCCTAATGACAGTGTAACAACAGGTGCATCCATCTCCACCCTATCCTGGTTTGAATTCCAGTGTCTTCATTCCATTTTCAAAGGCCTTTTCTACTCCTCACATTTCTGTCCCCTTCAGCAGATACAAGAGACAGTTCCAAAAACTTCACAAAGTCATTCCTAAGTGCCCAAAAAGAGAAGCCCACACTCTTAGAACTTATCTGTCTTATACTCGTGTGAAGCGGGGTTCTGCCTGCCAAGCTGGCACCTCACCATCGCTGTCATCAGCCATATTCAACGCTTCTCCTCATCTTGATTCCAGTTCTCATCATGTCATGACGGCTTGCTTCATCAGCTGGCAACATCCTTGTGCTTGCCAACCTCTACCCTATCCTTCTACATGTGTACTTCTGCCCTAAGGATGATGTGCTCCTACAGCTCTAAGACAGAAGGCAACTACAAGTCTTAATTACAGATAACTGAGTCGCATCCACACCAGCCTGCACTTCTCATTCCCCAACAGCTGTTGCTGCGCTCCATCTCTCATAACTGTACTCTTCAAGACAATGGCGGCAGCGGTAGTGCACCGCTCTTAGCACCTGCTCAGCTTTCAAAATTGATTATTACCACGCAGAAAGAGGCACCGCTTCTCTTTGCACAAAATGCCAAGCAGATCCCTTAACGTCGCGCTTTAAGGCAAGCTGATTCACATGGCGCAGGTGTAAGTTCCCAAGCCAGCCTGCCTGACAACACTACGGCAGCAGCTGTGAAGAGTTGCCCGTCGTCTTCCTCCTCGTTTTCCTCAGCTCGAGTTTCTAGGTTAAACATACGCGACGAAAATCATTCATTCCAAGGATGAAAAATGCTAAGTCATGGAAGTACCTGTAGGCCTGGGTAATTCCCTCCGACATTAGTACCAGGCACTCCTTTTTCACCAATGCCGTAATTTGATGCCAACAAAATTTTCAATGTTACTCCCCTGCATTCACACTACATATGTAGTGTGTCTCCCCTTTTAAGTGTCAGGGTCCTCACTGACCACCTTCATGGCTGATCACCTATTGGTGGTATGAAGGGTTTTAAATCCCTCCTACTTCTTACCCATTCCTTGTCTGCTCCATCTCTCAACCTGCATCTTCGTGCAGCTTCTCCAGTCTTGTGGTGCTTCCTGCATCCTTGTACCCCAAAAAGTCATAGGGTCCCTCCCATGGAGATGTCATGGAAGACCGCTTTCCAGGTCTCAACATCATTACCTTGCTGTTCTCCATCAACTTGCAATAGGTATGCCCTGTTTGATGCCTTCTTTCATAATCTCTTGCCTGTTGACGCTGCCCTTTCTTCACACTCTTTAGCAGCTTTGCCCTCATCTGGTGAGAAGCTGGATTTTCTGCTGCATCATAAGTGTGACCCCTGCTACAGATCCATCAAAATTTACTGGTGCTGTAAGAAAATGCAACCTGTTGTCAATTCCCAGCCTTGGAATTCTACCAGTAAGTACCTGAAAAGGTGAGAATCCAGTTGAAGCATGGACACCCATTCTGTAACCAAACAGGGCTTTATAGAGATTCTGATCCCACTCAGTGTCGTTTTCCAACTCCTAAGGTGGTGATGCTGTTTGAGAGACTTAATGACCTTTCCACCATACCGTTACACTGAGGCCAGTAGGGGCGCTATGCTCCCTCCTATACCGTATTCGCGGCATGCATCTTCAAACTCACCTCCCCACTCCGTGCCATTGTCAGTGAGCAACGTATGTGGGCAGCTATACCTGTCAATCACTTCTTCCACTAGAAAGCGGGCAGTAAGTGCTGCTGTATGATCTGCCACTGGTGCAGCCTCTATCCATTTTGAGAAGTGATATTGCCACTAGAAAGTATTGGTTTCCCCTGGTTATAGGCAATGGTCCTGCCGTGTCAATTGCAACTCTGAAAAACAGATCCACTACTGGAATACTGTGCAGTTTTGAGCTACCTGAGCGCAACACCCTTTCTGTTTAGCCATCTGACATTCGCCACAGCCTTTGAGTACTTGCCTGATGAGTTTTGTTCTGTCATGCCAGAAATACCGTCGGCATATCTCCTCTTGTGTTCTTCGGACTCCAAAATGGCCCGTGGCCTTATGCACTTCATGATTATTGCCTCTCTGTCCGTTCTTGGTGGAACCACCCTTCCCTCAAAGTAGACCTCACCCTTGAGATAGGAGTACTGCCTTGCCCTGTTGGCTCTTTTGCTCCCTCCTTTGTCAGATAGTCATTGACTTCTCCAAAACATAAGAGATGCATAACTTCCACATCATCAAGTACATCAGGTTGCCTTTCCTCCTTAACAGCCACTGTATGACTGTCAGAGCTGATGAGAGACCTTTTCCCCCATCTTTCAGCTTCGCGCAATAGTGACATCTGAGTGGCCTTGGTGGGTGTGCTCCATGGCACCCAGTCCCCTTCATCATCCCTGTTATAAGAAGAAGTGTCTTGTTCGGAACAATGTGGCCCATCACTGTCTGAAGAATAAAATGTCTTGGTGGAACACTCACCCCCATGTTCTCTTCAACTGGCCCTTCTGACGAGGAAGTCACCCGAGTTTTTCTTGTTGTTTCTGTGCTTGTAGATTGTTGAAGGAATGTGTTTCTTGCAAGCTTCCCTCTTCATCGTTTGATCGTTCCTTCACAATTTGCCGGCTGGCTGTACCTTGCTTGGCTCCTGATCACGAGCATAAGATCCTCGGGTAATTACATGGATGGTGGGACAAAAGGCCATCAGATCTTCCTCTTCTTTGTTGTTGATTGCAGGATCTCCCTTTTTCCTGCACCCATATCTTTCCAAATACCCTTCCTGACCAGATTGACAGGACTTGATTGATCAATTCCCTTTCCTTGTTTATTGGCAGCCAAAGTCTGTGCAGCAAAAGTCACCCTTTTTTCCTCCCCATTTGGCATTGTACCTGGTTTCAGTCCTCCTTTCAATACACCATGAGCCTTGGTCAACCTTCCACCTGTGTAAGAGCTATCTATTCTAGGAACGAACTCAAATGAAAAGTCACCAAGCAAATCTATTCCTATGTGGTGCTCTGAGTACAGCCACCAATATGGGTCCAGATCTGTTTCTAAAGAAAAATGACTTCCCAAGTGTTTTTTTGAAATGCCAAAGACCCCACACACATGCATAGTACTCTTCTCTTTTGCAGATCATTTCCCCTCTTTCACTGCTATACCCACTTGCCTATGAGCCTCTTCTCTCAACTCCTTCTTACCCTCCTTAAATTGAAATAGATAAGCCTTGATGGCACCCCTATCCCACTCTAGTTTAAGAAGATAGGCTCCATCCCTTCTTCCTTCCCTTTTCTGTTTGTATAAAGAAGTAGAGTATACCTCGATTTCCTCGGTTTCCTCTGCTGGTCCCACTGGATACCTGCTTAGCGCATCTACGTTAGCATGCCTAGCACCTGCCCTATGAACAATTTTAAACTCAAAATCTTGTAACATCATGATCCATCTACCCCTGCGTCCATATGCGTCACTTACCGTTGCCAACCACTCCAGTGGTTTGTGATCAGTCCTGATTACAAAAGGGGTTCCATACAGGTACTGCCGAAAGTGTAATACTCCCCACACCAGGGCATAGCATTCACCTTCCATAGGGTGATATTTGCGCTGAGCATCAGATAGTACCTTACTGGCGTATGCAATGACCCTCTCCTTTTTATACTCCTTTTGTGACAAGACTGCCCCTACTCCTTTGATGGACCAGTCAACATCCAAGACAAACGGTCTTGAGAAATCTGGTCTTGCCAGGATGGGAGCAGTTACCAACTTCACCTGTAAGGCAGAAAAGGCATTTTGTGCCTCTGCACTCCATATAAACTTCACATCCTTCTTGGTTAGAGTGAACAAGGGTACTGCTACTCCAGCATATCCTTTGACATAGGGCCTATAGTACCCTGTCATGCCTAAGTAGCTTTTGAGAGCAGTGTGGTTTTTAGGCAAGGGAAACCTTTCAATAGCAGCTATCTTATCTGGATCAGGCCACGTTCCCTCTTCAGAAACCACATGCCCAAGGAATACCAACTGTAAGTTGGCAAAGTAACATTTGTCTGGATTGAGCCTAAGATTGGCCTTTCTAACCTTTCTCAGTACTCTCTTTATATGTCCCACATGATCTCCCCAGTCCTTGCTATGGATATTGACGTCATCTACAAAAACTTTAGCGCAATCCTTGATTTCTTCTTTGAGTACCCTATTCATTGTTCTCTGAAAGGTAGCAGTGGCATTTTTTAGCCCGAATGGCATGACTAGCCATTCATACAATCCCTTCTTTGTAATCACTATTGTTTTGCTTATGTCTTGGTCGTCCATTTTGATCTGCCAAAAACCAGATTGTAAATCCAGCGCAGAAAACCACTTGGCTTTCCCCAACTGGTTTAAAACATCCTGAATTAATGGCATAGGGTAAGAGTCCCTTCTGGTTAAACGGTTTTACTGGCCTAAAATCACCACAAAACCGCTTGGATCCATCCTTTTTTGGTGGAAGGGTAACTGGACACGACCATTCTGAACTACTCTCTCTCATCTTGCCTTGTGAGATCAAAGTCTCAATTTGTCCTTGGACCTCGTTTTCCTCCCACTGATAGGCGGCTGGGACGACTTCTGCAAGGGGGAAAGCCTTGAGTATCAATTGTATGTTCCACCTCACTGCAATAACCTAAGTCAGCCTTGCTAAGAGCAAAACATTCTTGATTTGCTTTTAGCTCTTGCTCCAGCTCTTTCCTTTGTTCAGGAGCGAGCTCTGGGTTGATGTGTAGTCTGGATTTCAGACTTCTCCAACGACTCTCCATTTCTTCCTCTTGACTGGGTTCTAAACTCATTCCCTCCACCTGGCTACAGAGTTAGCTACTCTCTGTCTTTCCTCCTGTGTTACAACCTGATTCCAATCATGGAAATCATCCTCTATTTCTACGTTGTTGTTTCCTAGTTCCATCCCAAGCCTTCTGGTGAGCTTCCTGAATTATAGCGGCAGCCATGCTGCGTTGGGTCTCTTCCTGAAGGAGTTCAGACATCCCTTGGTCTTCGAACAGGTCCTCCCCTAGGCTGACATCATCTATTATCTCCTCAACATCTTTCAGTACTGTATCTACCTCCTCACTCTCTTCAGAACCTCCCATCTCCTCATCCTTATCAGATTTAGAGGTGTCAGAACCTGAGGATCCTTCCTCCGTGTCCTCATACTCTTCCTCTGGCTTTCTTTTTTTTCCCACAAGCCTAGGTACTGCTCATCTGACGTCAGGGTTAAGACATTACCTGCTGACGTACTGCCTGCATACCGCACTCTGCTCTCGACCCCTCTATGGCAGGCCATTTTGGTAACTGCAGGCTCATTATAATTTATGGTGTGCAAAGGGAAGTGAGCAAAATCCTTTCCTGGCCCATAGCGCACACGAATTGTTTCAGCTTCGGTGTCAACTACAGCGCCAAACTTTTTGAGAAAGTCTAATCCCAGCAGCATGTGATATGTATCCGTGTTCACCACCATAAAGGACAAACGATTGGTCAGCTCTCCTACTTTGACCTTGATGTCCTCAAGTCTGCCCATGCAGTCTCAAGAGCACCAGAGGCTACTCTGTAATTTACATCCTTACTAGTAATGACAGATCCCATCAGACCAAGATCCCTTACAGTACTCGCGGATATTACTGAGAGCATGGCACCTGTGTCAATCTGGCCTAATACTTGGTAATCTCCCATTGTAATCATCACATGAAGTGCCTTTACTTACCAGTATAAGCATATGAGATTGTGGGTTCAGCGTGTGCTGAGTACAAAGGTTTTGGTACATCCCTCACAACTTCTACACTGTGAGTTGTCTCCCTTTGTTGTACCATTGCCCTTTCCACCACTTTGACCAGCCCTTTCAATTTGTCTAGCTCTCCGGGCACAGTCATGATCAGATCCATGGGAGACAACGAGATTCTCCCTTTGTAGAAGTGGTTCAAGATTCTGGATTTCGTACCCTCCTTCTATGGCAGTCTTGAAATTGTTCTTTGGGTAGATTTCACTCTTGGTCCTGCTTGGCTGTTCACTGCTCTCACTATTCCTTTTGGTGACCCTGTAGGTTCAACAATCGGACTCTGGACAGGGATACGTGTCCTTGGAAGTCTGACTTCATTGATACTATTTTGTGACATCAGATTTGTCATTTCTGCGAGTACATCATCCTCATCATCATAGAACACATCTACAAAGTTAGTTCCCGGAGTTCCCATCATAGTCTGGTCGAGTTTTCTACTGCACTCACTCTCTGTATGCCCGAGTAGCTTGCAAAAGTTGCATCTCACACCACACATTTCCGTGGAATGCCCGAACCGGTGACATTTGTCACACTTAGCTGGGGTTCTTCCTTCAGGACAATATGCAGCTATGTGACCTTCTTTGTGACAAACATTACAAAGGCGAACACGAGGTGGTGTTCTAGATCCCGAGCTTTCTCCTATGACTGGTCCCCTATCAAAGTACTTCTGTAGGGTAGTGTTCAGCTGATCAAGTCTTCTGTCCACAGGGTTGACAAACACAACTGACTCATCTGTATCATCTCCTTCCAATGGCTCTAGAGGTATTTCCCCTAACTTTCCCAGGCCCCTTTCAATCTCAATGGCTGCGCGGATGTTTGAACCCCTTCCAATGGACATGCCTGGAGATGCGTCCTGTATCTGCACATAACTTCCCGTTCACTACCGGTCTTGAACGCAAGAGGCCGCTGGTGTGGGCTTGAAATTATGACCTTGACCCCTATCGAAGTATGTTTGAACGAAGTTCATTACCAGCTGTTTGATGGTATCCATTCTTAGCCTGATTTCTGCCAAGTCATGATACCAAACTTGGCTGAAATGGCTGCCCTAAAATCCTTCCCAGTTGTCTGGCCTAGGGTTTTGTTTACGGTACCATTCATCAGCTGTCTCTCAGGTTGAGCCTTGCTACTTTTTGAAAGTTTTTGTCCTCATTTAAATCCCCTGACATCTGTCCTCTCCTATCTAAATTCTTTCTTCAGTCATTCACATCCTCACTATTCCTCCCATGATAAGGCACATCTATCTAGTTGGGCTGGTCATTTTTCTATACTCTAGTCGAAGTTCAAACTGTTTCACACCCTAACTCTGACTCTAATTTTCCTGCAACTCCCTTAATGCTGACCTCTATACCACTCCCACTGTCCCATTTTTCGCAACATCTCTACTCTATACCTCCCCATGTCAACCTCTCGTGCCATGGTATTTATCTTCTCCCACCTTCCTAACTCCTCTTATCCAAGTGCTATGGTTGTTCTTTCCACCAGTATGTATCACTCTAAGACATAAATCACCATTAGCTATTCTCCAGCAGGGTTGAAGAAGTACAAACAAGGGTCTGCGTGGGCATTTGGTGTGCGTCTGCTGAAGCAAATCAGCAAATCTCCAAGCTTGGTTCATCAGGAATTAGTGTGTGGTCTCTGCCTACCATCAAGCCTACAATACCAGTCAAATCCCTAGCTAGTAGAAATCAAGATTAACGAAGCTCTGATACCAAAAGAAGGGGCGTGAATCCCCTTCTGTATAATTCTAATTGTGCTTCCCTCAATTCTCAGCGGAGCAAGAAAGAAACGTTCTTCTAATCTGTCCACCTGTCGTCACTTGGCTGTGGGTTTCCCTCAGGTCCTTCGTGATCAGAGTTCAAGCAATCCTCATCCCGCCGCAGCGGAAGAGAACATGGATGGGAGTCAATGTTGTTCACTCTTGGTTCTACCCTTTTACACAACATCCTCTACCTGCAGGTACAACAACACCACTATGCTGCTACGATGTATTCAGTGATGCAATCAGCCTATGTCAGTGATAAAACACTGCCCTTGTGGGCAGTTCCCTTGGTTTGCAACACTCGTAGCCCTTTTTGTAAGAGATCAACGGTCTAGGTGGGTGGGCAGCTCAGATCTGCCATGAACTGCAGGCCCACAGTTTGATCATCAGGGTTCATGTTCCTTCTTGACCTCGCCTTTCCATTTGTCCATCCCTCATCAACCCTTTCTCCTTTTCACGTTTCTTTCTCTCACACTCTTTTTCCTTCGTGTGTGGATTCTCACTTTTTTCCACACAGCATGGCTATGATGCATGCAATGCACATCCAGCCAGCATCCAGTGCATCCATCCATTGAAGTCAACCTTGGTCACACAAGACATGATCTTCCCCTCTGTCAGTCTTTCTCTCTCTCCTCTCTCTCCTCTCTCTCTTCTCTCTCTCTCTCTCTCCCGTGACTGGTCCTTGCACTAATCTTTCCCCAAGTGATCCTATTTGGCCAAGGTGCTTCACAACCCTTCTACAGATCTCAAATCACACACCCTACCCTGACACTCTCTTTCTCCTCAACTGCAAACATCAATCTTCACATGTTGAGAACACTTCTAGAATCAGATCCAAACCCCAAAACAGTATTGACTTTCTTTCCCACCACGTCATTCCTTCCTCAGCCCTCCCCCCCCTTCCAAATCCGTTTCTGACGGACCATCCCTGTTTTCCTCTATCCACCAAGCTAGTTCTCACTGGCTCCACTGTTTTGAACATCCAGGGCTGCCTTGTTTTGGCTGGCTGAAGACACTGAAAATAAAGAAATGAACACAAAACAGCAACCATCACCATCTGACCCTGAGGTGAGATATCCTTGTCCCCTCTCATTTTCCTAATGACAAGTGTAACAACAGGTGCATCATCTCCACCCTATCTGGTTTGAATTCCAGTGTCTTCATTCCATTTTCAAAGGCCTTTTCTACTCTCCTCACATTTTCTGTCCCCTCAGCAGATACAAGAGACAGTTCCAAAAACTTCACAAAGTCATTCCTAAGTGCCCAAAAAGAGAAGCCACACTCTTAGGAACTTATCTGTCTTATACTCGTGTGAAGGCGGTGGTTTCTGCCTGCCAAGCTGGCACCTCCACCATCGCTGTCATCAGCCATTTCAACGCTTCTCCTCATCTTGATTCCAGTTCTCATCATGTCATGACGGCTGCTTCATCAAGCTGGCAACATCCTTGTGCTTGCCAACCTCTACCCTATCCTTCTACACATGTGTACTTATGCCCTAAGATTGATGTGCTCCTACAGCTCTAAGAGACAGAAGGCAAACTACAAGTCTTATTACACAGATAACTCTGAGTCGCATCCACACCAGCCTGCACTTCTCATTCCCCAACAACTGTTGCGCTGCGCGCCATCTCATCATAACTGTACTCTTCAAGACATGGCGGCAGCGGTAGTGCACCGCTCTTAGCACCTGCTCAGCTTTCAAAATTGATTATTACCACGCGAAAGAGGCAAACCACCGCTTCTCTTTGCACAAAATGCCAAGCAGATCCTTAACGTCGCGCTTTAAAGGCAAGCTGATTCACATGGCGCAGGTGTAAGTTTCCCAAGCCAGCCTGCCTGACAACACTACGGCAGCAGCTGTGAAGATTTGCCCGTCGTCTTCTCCCTCCTCGTTTTCCTCAGCTCCGAGTTTCTAGGTTGAACATACGCGACGAAAATCATTCATTCCAAGGATGAAAAATGCGCAATGTTATGACTTAGCCATATTTTGTCCTGGCGAGCAAGAGCATGTGTTCCCATGGAATTACCTGTAGGCCTGGGTAATTCCCTCCTGACATTAGTACCAGGCACTCCTTTTTCATCACCAATGCCGTAATTTTGATGCCCCAACAAAATTTTCAATGTTACTACTCTCTTACTCCCCTGCATTCACACTATACCTCATGCGAAGCGCATGAAGGCTTTACAACAGCAGTTAGATGTGTACAAACTCAGAGAGGAGCACACTCTCAGAGGAACCACAAGCCACTTGGTGGATAACCACTTATGTAGGTCTAGTTAGCACAAGGGCCAGTGGAGGGCAAAGCACCATAAAACTCACCCAAAAGCGAGATGAATGAGCTCAACTGCAAGTGCAGAACATTGCCACAATTACTATAGACAATGTCTATAGTAGGGTAACAGAGTTATAGGAGGATTTAGACGGACTGCAGACTCAAGTGGAGGACCTAACTTCAGATATCGACAAAAGAGTCTATATACCTGAGGAACAGCTAATCGCTTCTTATTTACAGCCAGAACTTTGGCTTTCAATCTTCTTCACAGCAGGTGCAGGAGATGCCAATGATACAAGAGCCAGTGGCCATCAACACCACCACAAGTCACTGTGCCAGTAGCTGACCCTGTTGTTACTACAGCCACACCACTCCACCACAAAGCCTGACGTATGGGGCAATGCTGCTTTTAACCCCCCAAAAACTCCAGCTGAAGGGAGTACAGTAGGGCTATGATTATGCCCTTCACCAAATTCCAACCAATTCCATTGTGTTGAATTTGGTTTGGAAAGAATTTAGTCCTCCGCAGTCATTCGCACATTACTATCAAATCATGCGCATATGGCTGCCAGTGACAACTAGGACTAAAGTTCTTCCGAACAATCGACCAATTGAGGATCATCACTTTGCACAGTACTGACCATGTTGAAGGAATTAATTGCTTTCCAAGTTGTACATGGATTCATTTATACCAAGAGCCAAGGAGGTACAAGTATTGGTCTGGATGCGGGTTATACTACGCTGCTTGTTTTTTGGTACTTATCACATCGAGCAGCACAAGATGCATCGCGCTTTCTGAGTTATTCAGTGGGGATCATTTGTCTTACCTTCAGTGCCACCTCATACGTACCTATATGAGGCAAAGTTTATGATACAAAAGGATTCTCAAATTCGTTCCAGGTTTCATGCGGCCTGCAACATTGTGTCAACACAGAAATTCGGCATTGATGATATTTTCTATAAGGGACATGTGGCAATGGAAATACTGCACAATTCACAAGTCATTGGTACCCCCACTCACCTGGACAGAGAAGGAGCTCCGGGTCTTCACCAATTTTGCCATACAGCGTTTACAGCAGTTTTAAAATATAACTTCCAGACATGGTAGGACAACATGTATGCCCCAGAGGATTCCACAAAAAGTTCGACAATTAAAACACCTGAGAGGCGAGGAGATTCTGATACAACTGTTCTCAGCGAACGACTCTTTTGACATGGGAGAAGACTATGCAATTCAGATGGCAGAAAAGAAGCGACGGGGTCTCCTATGCCTGAAGGTTACCTCGATATCAGCCTCCAGAGGGCCTCACATATCCAGGTAGTGTTCAATCATCTCCGTCAACCAGTGACAGACCTCGGGCTCGTACACACAGTCCGCCACGAAACTCTCAACGTCAGAAAGGTGCTCGCTCACAAAGGTTTTCTAATCCCAATGAGTAAAACCGTGAGGACACGCTTTTTGAGAGGGGAAGGGGTAATGTAGAGGACTGTCTGGACTTTAGACACTTTATACGGAATCTGGGGGTACCCTTAATTTTTGCACAGACTGAGACCAACAGGAGCCTTAGGGGTGACAACAGCGCACTTTAGGGGGGGTTACATAGCCCGTCACAGCCAACACAGCCAACACAGCCAGACACAGTCAACACACTCGTCACACGAACCCAGCCCCACACCAGCCCTCAAAGCCACACAGCCCATCACAGCTGATACAGCCACACAGCCAGTCACAGCCCGACACAGCCAAACACAGTCCCAGTTTCACACAGCCAGTCACAGCTTGACACACACTGTCACGACCATAGGGAACGGATAGCAGGACAGGGAACGACTGTGGGGAACAACACCTGCGAATGGAACATGTTAGTTCACGGACGACGGTTAGTGAGGAAAACGGTTAGAACAACGGGTAGGAAGATAAAGCTAGGAGCAAGGACTAAAAGGGGGATTATTATTTTTGGGAGCACTTCGGGGGGGGAATCACTGGTGGAAGGAGAGGAAGGAGCACTTCTGGGGGGACTTCGGACATCACTGGGGGAAAAGAGGAGAGAGCGTATCTCTGAGCAGAAAGATGGAGAGCACGGAGTAGGAGGAGGATCTGTTGATGCTTAATGAATGCAGGCAGTAGAATTGTAATGTAGAGCAGATTCGAGACTCCATGGCTTCAGCCTGATACTTGATAGATATTAATCTGATACACACTTCATACTCACACTGTGTAGAGAGATCTGAGTGAAGCTGTGGAATGAATGGATGAGTTGATGGAATCCGATAAATTGATGAAGCAAACTGATACTTAATTACCAGCAGTAAGGTAACTAGCTAACATGAATGCGGGAAGGAAAACAAATAGGAAACACCCCCATGATACACTAGCTGTAGGTCATGACTGATTGTTCTGAGCGGGCTGAGTACTTAGAGATTTCCAACTCTTCTATCTTGGAGTTTCCGCCTCGGATAGCGAACGGGTGGGTGAGTAAAAGCCGCGCGACAGGAGTTGGCACTGAAGGTAAGACCCAATGATCCCCATTGGAATAACTCAGAAATTGTGATTGCATCTTTTGCTGCTCAATGTGATAACGTGCCAGAAAACAAGCAGCATAGTATAACCCACAGCCCATGACAATACTTGCTACCTCCTTGGTCTTGGTATAAATGTACCCATGTACAACTTGGAAGGCAATTAATTCCTTCAACATGGTACTTGCTTCAGACCAGTACCTCGCAAAGTGATGATCCTCAATGGGTCGATTGTTTGGAAGAACCTTAGTCCGAGTTGCCACTAGCAGCCAAATGCGCATGATCTGGTAGTAATGGGCCAACGACTGCGGAGGACTAAATTCCTTCCAAGCCAAATCCAACACAATGGGAATTTGGTTGAAGGGCATAATCATAGCCCGACTGTACTCTCGTGCACCATGAGTCCTAGGTGGGTTAAAAGCAGCATCCCCCCATACCTCAGGCTGTGGCGGCTGTGGTGTGGCTGTAGCAACAACAGGGTCAGCTACCGGCACAGTCACTTGTTGTGGTATTGGTAACACTGGCCCTTCCACCACTGGCATCTCCTGCACCCCTTGCGAAGAAGACTGAAAAATTAGAGTTCTGGCTTGTAAATAAGTAGCCATGAGCTGCTCCTCAGGTACAAAGACTCTCTTGTCAATATTTGAAGTCAGGTCCTCCACCTGAGTTTGCAGGCCGTCTACATCCTCCTGTAGCTCCGCTATCCTACTATAGACATTGTCTATAGTAGTTGTGGCAATGTTCTGCACCTGCAGTCTGAGCTCATTCATCTCGCCCTGGGTGAGCTTCCGTGGTGCTTTGCCTTCCACCGGCCCTTGTGCTAACCACACCTGCATAAGGTGGTTATCCACCAAGTTGTGTGTGGCACCTCTAAGAGTCTGCTCCTCTGTGAACATGTACACATCTATCTGCTGCTGTAAAGCGTCTATGCGCTTCGCATGAGGTTCAATCAAACTCGCATAGGCAGCAGCCAGATTATTGGCTTCCTTCCAAGCCTTGTTAGCCACAGAGAGTTCATTTCTATTCACCATGACTATTTGTTGCAACTCCAGGATGTACCTCTCTTGGTCAGCTTCAACCTGTCTGTATTGCTTGAAAGCGTTCTCATTGCGACAGATTGTATTCTTCATATCAACAATGAGTTTTGTCTGCTCGACTGTCTCTGCCTCAACCTTCATACATCTCTCCGCTTGTCTGTTAACTTCTAATGCAGTTTGCTCAAGAGTAGTTGTGAGTGTAGCACATTGTATGGTCATCCTCTCATGTACTGTCTGCAACTCTGTATGTAGTGCATTCACTTCTTGCAACTTGCCCTCATGCTTCACCTGCATTTGGTATAACTGTTGTTTATGTGCTTCGTGCAACTGGTCTTGCGTGAGGTCTGCTTCAATCAAATGTTCCTTGACTAACTGCAAATCAGCTTTTGTATCTTCTAACTATTGCTGTAACTTGAGATTGACCTCCTCATCAACCTTGTTTGCACACTCAGTGGCAAGTCGAGCCTCGAACTCCTTTCTGAGTTCCTCCCTCAAAGCTGCCAATTGGGTAGATGGAACATGGGATTTCACATAACTGCCCAACTAATTAAGTGTCCTGCTTATGGAACTCATAAGCATGGCCTGCTGAGGGTCATCATGGTGAGGTTGCTGCTGTTCTCCCTGATCCTCAACAGTGTGATGCCTCACAAACCATTCAGGCCATTGCCTCACCAGATTTTCTTCCTGAACCACCTCATCCGTCACAGGTGCTGCAGTGTCTTGATATTCTACCCCTGGTACCTCCGTCACAGGTGTGGGTATTACATGCACAGTAGGGTTTCCCCTGGACAACCGCTGCACCTCTGGAATCACTGTTTCCCTTACCAAGCCAGAATTTTCATAGAGAAGGTCACCCTTCTCAATTTCGGCCACGACCTGCTCTGTAGTGGGAATGTCCAACCTTTCTCCTTCCAGAGCATTTGGGGGTGATGCCACAGCATATACTAACTGTGGAACCTCTAAAACAACAGAGTCAATTTGTTGTGGTGGTTGTGGTATTGAAGTGACTTCCTCTTCCCTCTCTGAAGGCCCTGCTTCCAATAATAGCAACTCTCTGTACTGCTGTGCCCTATCCTGCACAAGAGCTTGGGAAACATTATCGTGCGGTTTCCGTGAAGCCAGTGGATCCGCCACTACAGTCTTACCCCGCCTCTGTCTCTTAGTTTGATGTTACCCTGCCAGTCCACCCTCACTGTGTGAAGAGCCTTGCTCTTCAATTGCAGTGGTTTCTGCCTCAAACACTCACATCTCCTTTCTTTCCCGAGTATCAAGTATGCAAGAATCAAAGAATTATTTGAGCAATGATTGGTCCAAACACAATGATCGGAGACTTTGCAGCAGTGCTCTGTAACCTCTTCATCTCATCCACCAATCCATTGTATATTAACTCCCCCCAAGCGACATCCTCTCCCCTCAAAGCTTTCAGGATCTCCTTTGTGAAGGACCTGCTCAAATACTGTTGGTTCTGTTTTATGGCAAACAGAACGTTCAGGATTTGGCCAACTTCCCTAAGCCCTGGGTACTCGGCTTTGGTACAAGCAAAACCTTGAGTTTTAAAGAAACTCCCTTCTTGGAACAGATTCCCTATCTGCAATCTTGCCCTGTGCTCATCCACATCCACATGTCCTGATGGCAAATCAAACAATTGCTGCAGGTACTGGGGAGTAATTTCTATATCTACTCCCCTCACCTGAGTAACTCCTGTCCGAGGCTCAAAGTTCTGAAGAAATTGTATCATGAACAGCCGATGATGCAAGGACCAGTCATTGCGTAGTAGTCCCTCCAATCGCAGCTCTTTCAGTAGTTGCACCGCCTGTGGTGCAGCAATTGTTTGCTTCTGTAAGATTTTGGTGCTCTTCACCTTGATATCCTCCATTCCTCTCACTCTCTTCATTCTAGACAAACAGCAAGGTTTTGGTTGCAACAACTGAAGAAACGCCTGCAGGGCACAAAGCATAAAAGTATGGTTGGCGCAGAATGAAATGGGTAAGTGCTTGTAAGCCTGTGGGGCTTGCAAGTATCGATTTAGAGAAAAGGTACTCTCCGTTCGTCCGTCCTTGTGCCACTGCGTAAATAGTAATGCAAGAGTGTAGTCTGTTATTTCCGCCATAGCTTCAAAGCTATAGCTTTGACTGTCTCTCCTGTCGAGACGCCCGTTACTTGGAACGACGCCGACTCTTGCGCTCAGAATCCCTGTAAATTCTCGATTTTGCTTCTTGGAAAATACCCTGTGCAGGTAATTCTGGCTCATGATTGGCTGTTGGCTCTGTGATTGGTTTTGTAATTTAATTCCCTTCCGTGGATTTTCCCCCTGGACTGTCCACTAGGATAGCACATGTGGCATTGGTTTCCCTTTTCTGAATTCAAAAAGGGTTCCGTTACTTTGGCACTGAATGCATTAATGGGCCCACAATTAGTTGTTGTACCGGGTAGGTACTTTGACGGCCAATTTTGTCTTCTTTCTTGATGACACCAGTTCTTGCAATTTCATGTCCGGCTATGTGTCCCGCCCTGGCGTCCACGTGTCCATTTCTAAGCCTGCCTCCGTCCACTTTTCCGCCGGCCACTCTCCGGATGTTAACCCACGTCCACATGTCACTGATTCTATGGACTGTGTACCCCCGGAAGGCTATGTTGTGCTGTGATTGGCTGTGTCATACTGTGGTACGCTGTGATAGGCTGTGTGGCACTGTGATAAGCTGTGATAGGTTGTGTCACACTGTGATGGGTTGTGTGACACTATGATGGGCTGTGATAGGCTCTGTCACACTCGTACCGCCCGCCCTGGTCATATATGCTCGGCTTAGCGACAAGTGCTCCATACTCCGTTGGTATCACTGGCGCAGTCCGTGACTGCTTTTGCGTTTCAACATGCAAATCGTGCTGCAATGGTTTGTCATGGATACCACTGTACCCCTTCAACTTATTGGCATTGACTCTTCCCGGCATCTCTTTGTTAATGGTTTGTAACATGGCTGTGTTGTTATCATACATCTTCTGTATGACATAAGGTCCTTTCCATGGTGATTTAAGCTTAGAAGCTTTAATCTTCCCCTTCTTCTGCAACCAGAGAACCAAATCTCCCATCTTAAAAGTTTTTATTTTGCCTTCATCAAACTGTTCCTTCCTCCTCATCTGAATTCTGGTCATGTTATCAGTTGCATCAGCACGTACTTCTTCCACATGGTATAATTCATGTTTCCTGACCTTAATTGAATCTTGCAATTCCATTCTCTTTCCCCATTCCGTTCTCATGGTAGGTAACAAGAATTCCACTGGAAGTAAAGCTTCCACACCATAAACTAATTGGAATGGTGTATACTTAGTGGTGACTTTATATGAAGTCATGTATGACCACAAAGCTGTCAGCAGCTTTGTATCCCAATCCGTTCTGTTTGCATTGACTATCTTAGCCAAGATAGTACATAGTATTTTGTTGGTAGCCTCTGCCTGCCCATTACCTTGTGGATAATACGTTGTACTCTTCCTATGCACAATCATGAACTCTTTAGTCAATAGATCAATGGTCTCATTAATGAAGTGACTTCCCTGATCACTGATAAATTCCAAAGGACAGTCAAATCGTGTAAGTATGTTCTCATACAAGAACCTTGCTGTGGACTTGGCTGTGTTGTCCCTCAAAGCTTTAGCTTCCACCTACTTCGTAGTATAATCAGTGGCTGTAATTATGTACTTGTTCTGTGTATTCTTGGCCGGTGGGTTAATTGGTCCAACAAAGTCTAGTCCCCATTTCTGAAATGGTTCAGTAGGCATCGTAGGATGCAAAGCCATCTTCCCAGATCTCTGCAAAGGTCCTAGCCTCTGACATTCATCACAACTCTGAAAATACTTGTGTACATCCTTGAACAAAGTAGGCCACCAGTAACCTGCAAGTAGTATCTTCCTACAGGTAGTCTCTTCTCCAAAATGTCCTCCAGCCACTCCTTTATGAACTTCCTCCAAAACTTTATTTACTTCATGGTGGTACAAGCATCGTTTAAGTACTCCATTAGGTCCTAGCTTATACATTCTGCCTCCTACCATAGTATAAGGTAAATCCTTGATAGCAATTCTCTTCCTCTGCTCCTTACCATAACTAGGTGGGCACTGACCATGAGTAAGGTAGTATCTGATTGGCCACTACCAATCTAACCATTCATCTGCACTTCCTTGCACCTCCATTGCAAATAAACTCGCATCAGGTAATGTGGTGGGCTTTCCTGTTGTTAGGCGTGACAAATGATCTGCCACAAGATGCAAACGGCCAGGTTTGTAAACAACTTCGAACTCAAACTCGTGCAAGATTATTAACCACCTCGCTATCCTTCCACTTATCAAAGGTTTGTTCACCAGATATATCAGAGCCTGGTGATCCACATAAAACATAAACTTTCTTCCCAATAGGTAATGTCTGAACTTCTTGACTGCATAAATCATTGCCAGTGCTTCTCTTTCAGTTGTGCTATAGTTCCTTTCAGCACTGTTCATCAACCTGCTAGCATAGTACACAGGTGAATCTATATTTCCTGTAACATTTTGGGCTAACACCGCTCCCAACGCTTCTCCTGAGGCATCACAGTGAACATGGAATACTACATGCCAGTGAGGGTTAATCAGTACAGGTGTAGTTGTTACTGACAATGTAAGTTCCTCAAAAGCCTGTTGACATTCAGGTGTCCATGCAAACACTGCATCTTTCTTCAGAAGCTTGCTCAATGGTGCTGCTATCTGTGCATACCTTTTGACAAATCTTCTGTAATAACTGGTTTGTCCAAGGAATCTCATTAGACTTTTAACATTTACTGGTGGTGGAGAGGCTTTAATGGCCTCTGTCTTCTTGGGATCCACAAGAAGTCCCCTCTTACACACAATGTGTCCCAAAAGCACCCCTGAGTTCACACAGAAAGTACACTTTTCTGGATTCAGGCCCAGACCTCTCATCCTGCATCTGGCCAAACATAACTCCAATTTATGCAAGTGCTCATTCTTAGAGCTGTACACACTGAAATCATCCAAGAACACCTGCATGAAATCATCCAGATACTCATGAAAAGATTCACTTATCACTCTCTGAAAGGTTGCTGGTGCATTACAAAGTCCAAAAGGCATGACTTTGTATGCATAAGCACCCCAGTTTGTGATGAAAGCTGTCTTTCCCTAGTCTTCTTCTGCCACTTGCACTTGATTATAACCACTGAAGCCATCCATGAATGAGTACATCTCATGGCCTGCCACAGTGTCCAATACCGCTTCTGTGAATGGCAAAGGGAAAGGATCTTTCCTCGTGTAAGCATTCAACTTCTTATAGTTCACACAAACTCTCAGTTTACCATTCTTTTTGGGAACTATCACAATGGGTGACAACCAAGTTGTATACTCTATTGGGTATATAAACTTAGCCTCAGCCAACTTCTTGATCTCTTCTCCAACCTTCTGTGCATAGTTGGGATTCATTCTGTACCTTGCCTGTTTGATTGGTACTGACCCTGGTTCCAGTTCAATCTTATGCTGACAGATCTCAGGTGGTATCCCTTTTAGATCCTCGTAGCTCCAAGCAAATACATCTCTGTATTTGATGAACAAACTCTTAGCTTCCTCAAAGAATTCTGGCTCCAAATCAGCCCCTACCTTCACCATCCTCGGTTCCTCTTCAGTTCCCACATTCACTTCTCTCACCTACTCATCAGCTGTGATTGTCCAACCAGTCACCACTTCATCCTGTAAACTCACAGTGGCTGGTTCCTCTAGGATTTCCATTTCTCCTCTCTTTCTTCATAAAAATGTGGTGGGTAACTGCTTATTTCTCCTTCAATTGGTGTTACTGTCACTACACCACAGCGGATACCTTTTAAACAACTTAGGCCTTCCAGCTGCATCTCTGCAACCTGCTCCCACTCTGGGTGTGCAGCGAACAGGGTAGCTTCCTGCTCCTCATCCAGTCCTCCCCTCCAGTCATACTCCCTGACCCCTCGAGGTCTTCTCGTAGCAGGTAATCTACTAGATTTCTTAGTGGTAATTTGTATCTTGTGCATCCCATTATGCACAGTTAGTATCTGGGAATTCCAGTCATGGAATACCCTGGCCTGTTTCAGCCACGGGCGTCCCAACAATAAGGAGTAAGCTTCCATGACTTCATCCATTTTTAACACAGTTACTGTGATCATAAAGATCATCTTTTGAATCTGTATCTTAACTCCTCTTATCAATCCCAATGGCTGTACACTTCTTTGATCTGCCATTGTTACTGTAAATGGGGCTGGTTTCCTGTTACTTAGACCAAGCTTCTGCCTTAATTGGTCTGTCATGATATTCACTCCAGAGCCTCCATCTATCAGTACATCAGTTAGTTCTGTGCTTCCAATTCTCAACTGGATTACTGGCATAGAATCATCAAAGTCCAGGACTGTTTCTCGCCCTTCCGGCTTCACATTATAACTGGTCACCTTGCTGTTCAGGTCTGTGTTTCCTGTCATATGGGCAATTTGATTGATTGCTTGATACAGCCTATGTCTACAATAAGGTGCCACAGCCAATAGCTGTCCAATGGTAATCTCCGCTTTGGTCTGGCATATTACTTCAGCCAAAGTCCCTTCATTACTCTGCATGTCTGCAGCTTCTTTCTTCCTTTCATCCTCACTCATTTCTTCTTCTCCATCAGAATCAGAGGAATCTGCCATAGGAATATCAGTACTCTTCTGCATTTCCCTTATGGTATCTGCCACTTCTTTGTGCAGTTCTTTCTCATCTCTCCAAGCCTCATCATCTTCAGGCACATCACTGCCATCTTCATTATCATCATCTTCCTCAACTACTGGAGGTATTAGTTTGGCTTTGCTTCTCGTTACTATCATTGTACTTACTTCTGGTACAACACATGGCCTAACCATGTGAGCTGCCACCACTGGGCCCTCATTCACAGGAGCTCTCATCTCATTCCGGTGTCTAATCCAGAATGAATAGGCTGCCTTGCGATGTCCTGCCTGATTACAATAGTAACACAGTTCTTCACCATTGGGTCCTCGCCCTTGGTCTGCTCTTGGATTACCTCTCCCTTCCATACCATTGTTATAACCACCAGGCCTACCATAGTGGTCCTGATCACTGTTTCTTCTTGGCTGGGGCTGCACTTGATGCACCCTTACTTGCCTAGGTTCTCTAGTTGGTGTCCTTCTGTTGTAGTAACAATTCTACCAAACACCCTTCCTCCAATGTGTTGCAGCCTCTGTGACATACTTCTTCAAGATTTCTTCTAATCTTTTCTCATAGTTATCCCTCTTCAACTTCTCCTTCCTCTTACTCTTCCTTTTCAGCTCTTGCTCTTCTTCCTCATCTGACTCATCCTCAGAGTCCTCATCATCCCTTTTCTCTCTCCTGAGCATTCCCAATTGCTCAATTCTGTTCGCTGTTTCAAATGCCTCATCCACTGTATTATGGAGTAACATATCCACTTTCTTTTGCAACTCTGGTCTTAGTCCACTCACAAACCAAGTTTTCTGTAAACCTGGTGCTGGTACAGCAGCCAGCTTTTTCATCATCAATTCCATTTTTTCCATATACTCCTCAACAGTTTCATGCTTCTTCTGCTTTAACTGTTGTAAACTTCCATACACTTCATCCTCAGTTTTACTTGTCCTGAACCTATTTCGGAATGCTGTATTCAAGCCATTCCAGGTTAGGAAATGATTATCAGGGAATCTTGCATACCATTCACTTGCTTTCTTGATAAGTGAACAAGGAAACAGTCTCATCTTGGCATCATCGCCATTCTCATTGTTCACTATACACATGTGCTCAAATTGGCTAATGTGTACATCGGGATCCCCTTTTCCTGAATATATTGGAAAAGGTGGTTTTGCCCGTGTTGGTTGTAACGCCATCTGTGGCCCTACCTTCTGCCCATTGACAGATGCGGGCACCCTTGCTGGTGCTGGTCCTTGAGGACCTGTTGTAGTTGTGGTGGATCTTCCACCCAGTGGTGGCCCCTGAGCACTCTCTGCTACTGGCCCCACGATATTCACAGTATTCCCAGCTCCAGTTGCACTACTTCCCACACTCCCTGTCCCCCCAGAGCCAGATCTGGTCTGCCCGCCTGATCCCCCTGAGCCGACACCTTCGTTGGCCTATGATCCAAGTGCTCCACTTGATCCAGGTCCAACGGGTTGGGATGTCCTGGTTGTAGTCTCAACCTCAGCTGTTGGGTCTACTTCTTCATACTCTTCCTCTTCTAATTTCTTCTCTCTGTTTTCATCCTCCAAGTTCTGCCCTTGGGCTTCTTCTTCACTCATGTAACTCAACTGCAATGGTGTTGGAGAGTCTGAACTCTCCGTTGGCTCTGTCACATCCTCTCCTCCTTCTTCATTTTCCGTCTCAGAAACTGGAGTTCCTGCTCTTGGTGTTCCATGCCAACTCTTATCAAAGATTTATGTCAAATCTTTTATCCAGGGATGTACTTCAGATCTTTCACCTCGCGGTTGATCTTCTTCCCGTACCAATTCCCTTAATCTTTCTTGCAAAGAAAAAGAAGGAGTGACATCCAACTCTAGTTCTTCCGGTATGGGTGATGTATTCTCTGATCTTAATGGTGTGAGAGGTCCAGATGATTCCCCTATGTCTATTCCTCTCTCCCAAAGATATGGATAATTAGCTTTCAGATAACTTTTTCTTTTTGTTGAATATCTCTGGAGTCTAGCTTCTCTTTCATCACTCATGTCCCATGTCTTTCATTTCTTTTAATGTGGCAATAACCAAAACTCTCTTCTGTAGTATCTCTCGTATATGCCTGGGTTTCTTTCAAGCTTCAATGCACCCTTGGCTATACTAGAAGTCTCCGTTACCATATAACCATATGGCAAACAAGTCCGGAAAGCTGTTCTTGGTGTGAGTTTGATCCACAGACGATCCTTTGGAATCCAATTCTTTACCAGTACAAGCTCTTCATGCATATGAGTATAAACATTCACCTTCCTTTCCTCCCAGCCTTCAAACTCTACTCGCTTAATGGATAGCAATGCTATCACATAAACCAATGTTGGTAACCAACGTGCTCTTCCCCTACAGGCCACTTGATAAATCTTTATCACTCCTTTCTCCAGACCCCACTCAGGGTCAGCATCATGCACTCTTTTAAGAATGTTTTCTTTACAACCGTGTGGCAATTCCAAGAACCTCTGAAAGAATCGTTTGGACAATCTTTCTTTCTCCGTTTCACAGGGAATTTGATTCACATCAAATTATTTAATTCTCCAACCACCATGATCCCACCAGATGCCTGTCACATCTGGTTGTTCATGACCCAGTTCCCCAGTATGGTCGCCAAATGTCGAGCGGCTTTTACTCACCCATCCCTTCGCTATCCGAGGTGGAAACTCCAAGATAGAAGAGTTGGATATTTCTAAGCACTCAGCCCGCTCAGTACAATCAGTCATGACCTACATCTAGTGAATCATGGTTGTGCTTCCCAATTGTATTCCTTCTTGCCTTCATGTTATCAATTCACCTTATCTGATACTGAAGCATCAGATTGCTTCAGTATCTACTTAATTCCAATTATTCATGCATTCATTTCATAGCTTCACTCATGTCTCTCTACGCAGTGTGCTTGTATCGAATAAGTATCAGATTACGATTTATCAGGTACTAGGGCAATGTCAAAGTGACTCTAATCCGCCCTAGAGTATCACTACAACTCTGCATGAAATAAAGCATCTACTGTTCATCTCTCCCCCTACTCCGTGCTCTCGTTCTTGCTTTCCCCTGATCTCCTCTCCTCCCTGACCAAGAAGCGCTCCCCGTGAAGTGTCCCCTCTTTCCGTTGCCGCTCCCCTTCTCTGCCCGCAAGCTATTCTAACCACCTAACTAATTAACCGTCATCCCTAAAGTAACACGTTCCTTCTGCAGATGTCATTCCCTCACAGTCGTTCCCTGCCAATGATAATTGTTCCCTATGTACTGTGACAGGCTGTGTCAAGCTGCGCCGAGCTGTGACTGGCTGTGTAAGGCTGTGTCGGGCTGTGTCGGCTGTGCGAAGCTGTGGCGGACTGTGTCAGGCTGTGTTGGGCTATGTCACCCCCCCCCCCCCCCCCCCCCTTAAGCCTGCTGCTGCCACCCCTAAGGCTCCTGTTGGTCTCAGTCTGCGCAAAAATTAAGGGTACCCCATAGAACCCGTAAAAGCGTCTAAGTCCCAAGCAACCCTCTAACAATAGCTGTAGGAAAGCTTACAGGGCGTAGAGCATGAAAGTATGGTTGGCACAAAAAGGAACGGGTAAGTGAGTGTAACCCTGTGGGGCTTGCAGATAATGAGTGAGAGAAAATGTCATTTCAACCTGTCCGTCCTTACGCCACTGTGTAAGTAGTAAAGCTAGCGTATAGTCTGTGATATCCGCCATAGCTACAAAGCTATAGCTTTGATTGTCCCTCCCGTCGAGACGCTGGTTATTCGGAGCAACCCCGACTCGTCCGCTCATAACTTTTCTAATTTCTTGTTCTTGTTTCTTGGAGGGAACCTCCTGCATGAAATTCACGTTTCTGATTGGTTGTTGCCTCCTCGGGTAACTTTTCAATTTTACCTTCATCTGCTCACATTCCCACTTGGAATGCCCACTAGGACAGCACATGTGGCAAAGGTCCCCCTTTGTTGTACGCGTAAAGGGTTCCGTTACCTGCTCCCTGGATGCATTAATGGGCCCACAATTAATTTCGGCTGTTGCACCGGGTAGGTACTTCGACGGCCCAATTTGTCTTTTTGTATGATGACATCCGCTATTGCAGTACATGCAATGTGGAGTGCTTTGCCCCTTAGGCCACGTGTTTGAATTCAAACACTCTCCCGTCTCCCTCTGTCCGCGAGGCTTTTTCTCCGAGTTTGACTCCCAAGCTGACCTCACACTTACCGGCCACTTTTCTGATGTTAACCCGCATCCACCTGTCACTGACCCTATGGACTGTGCAATCCGCGTAGGCTGTGTTGGGCTGTGACAGGCTGTGTCAAACTGTGGTGAGCTGTGATAGGCTGTGTCACACTGTGGTGGGCTGTAATAGGCTGTGTGATGTTGTGGTGGGCTGTGATAGACTGTGTCACACTGTGGTGACCTGTGATGACTGTGTGAACACCCGTGTTCTACGCTCAGGCCATACACATTCGGCTTTACGTCAAGTTCTTCATACTTCATTGGTGTTACCGATGTAATCTGTGACTGCTTCTATGTTTCAAAATGCAAATCATGCTGTAATGGTTTATCATGGATACCACTGTATCCTTTCAACTTATAGGCATGACTCTTCCAAGCATCTCTTTGTTAATGGTTTGTAACATGGTTGTGTTGTTATCATACATCTTCTGTATGACATAAGGTCATTTCCATGGTGACTTAAGCTTAGAAGCCTTAATCTTTCCCTTCTTCTGCAACCATAGTACCAAATCACCCATCTTAAAAGTTTTCAATTTATCTTCATCAAATTGATCCTTCATCTTCATCTGAATTCTGGTCATGTTATCTGCTGCATCAGCACGTACTTCTTTCACATGATATAATTCATGTTTCCTGACTTTAATTGAATCCTCCAATTCCATTCTCCTTCCTCATTCAGTTCTCATGGTAAGTGCCCAACAAATTGAGTGTCCTACTTATGGAACTCATAAGCATGGCCTGCTGTGGGTCTTCATGGGGAACTTTGTGAAATCTCATGTTCCATCCACACAATTGGCAGCCTTGAGGGAGGAGCTCAAGCAAGAATTTGAGGCAAGAATTGCCACAGAGTGTGCCAATAAGGTGGATGTGGAGGCCAACCTTAAGTTGCAGAAAGAGTTGGAGGACACGAAGGACTGCCCTGCAGCTAGCAAAGGGGAATCTGATTGAAGCGGGTCTGGAGCAGGAGAAGTTGCATGAAGTACATAAGCAACGGCTATACCAGTTGTAGGTGAAGCATGAGGGAAAATTGCAGGAAGTGAAGGTGCTTCATACAGAGTTGGAGGCAGTTCATCACAAAATGACCATCCAATGTGCCACACTAACAATTACTCTGGAGCAAACTGCAATAGAAGTTAACAAACAAGCAGAGAGGTGTATGATGGTGGAGGCTGAGACAGTGGAGCAAGGGAAACTCATTGCTGACTTGAAAGCTACTATCGGTTGCAATGAGGATACCTTCCAACAGTACAGTCAGGTTGAGGCTGAGAATGACAGGTACATCCTTGAGTAGCAGCAAACACTCATGGCACAAAAGAATGAGCTTTCTGTGGCTAACAAGGCTTGGAAGGAAGCCAATAATATATCTGCTGCCTATGCAGCTCTGGTTGAACCTCATGCGAAGCACTTGGAGGGTTTGCAGCAGCAGTTGCAAACATATAGACTCAAGGAGGAGCAGGGTCTCAGGGGTGCTACACATGACTTGGTGAATAATCATCTTATGCAAGTGTGGTTAACACAAGGGCCGGTAGAAGGGAAGACACCAAGGAAGCTCACCCAGAAGGAGATGAATGATCTCAGGCTGCAGGTGTAGAACATTGCCACAACCACTATAGACAATGTCTATAGTAGAATAGCTGAATTGCAGGATGATGTAGAAGGGCTGCAGACTCAAGTGGATGATTTGAGCTCCAACATTGACAAAAGAGCCTTTGTTCCTGAGGAACAGCTGGTGGCTGCTTATTTACATGCGTGGACTCTGATTTTCTAGTCTTCATCACAGGAGGTGCAGGACTTGCCAACAATAGGAGGGACAATGGCGGCAATATCACAGCCACCACAGCAAGTCGACACTGTTGATACCATGACAATGCAACAATCTGAGGTTTGGGGGGATGCTGCTTTTAACCCACCTAAGACTCCTGCTGCACTTGAGTACAATCAGGCTATGATTATGCCCTTCAACCAAATTCCCATTGTGATGGATTTGGCTTGGAAGGAATTCAGTCCTCCACAGTCTTTGGCACATTATTACCAGATCATGCGCATTTGGTTGCCAGTGGCAACTCGGACTAAGGTTCTTCCGAACAACCGCCCCATTGAGGATCACCATTTTGCAAGGTACTGGTCTGAGGCAGGCACCATGCTGAAGGAATTAATTGCCTTCCAGGTTGTTCATGGGTACATCTACACCAAGACCAAGGATGTATCTAGTTTGATCATGGGTTGTGGATTATACTATGCTGCTTGTTTCATTGCACGTTATCACATTGAGCAGCAGAAGATGCAGTCAAGATTTCTGAGTTATTCCACTGGGGATCATTAGGTCTTACCTTCAGTTCCACCCCATATGTATCTGTATGATGTGAAAGTCATGTTGCAGAAGGATTCCCAACTTTGTTCATGGTTTAATTTGGCTTGGAACAACTTGGCCAAAGAAAAATTGGGCCTTGACGATATTTTTTATAAGGGACATGAAGCCTGGAAATACTTACACTGTTCCAAGGTCATTGGCACACTTCTCACCTATACGGACAAGGAACTTAGGGAGTACACTAATTTTGCTCGCAAGCGACTGATGCAAGTAGTACAATTTAAGCTTCCAGACATGGTGGGCCAAACACTATATGCCACGCAGGATTCTTGAGAAGCCACTTAAGGTTCGGGCAACGAAAGGCCACAGGGGGGAAGATGATTCTGATACAACTGGTTCTATGGAAGAAACTTTTGACATGGCTGAGGACTATGCACTACAGATGGCAGAGAAGAAACGACGGGGATCTCCTATGCCTGAGAGGTTACCTCGTTATCAAGCAAAGGAGGGTTAGACATTTCCATTTGGTGATCAGTCATCTCCATCAGCCAGTGACAGAGCTCGGGCTCGCACACAGAGCCCTCCAAGGGACTCTCACCGACATATGGGTGCTCGCTCACAAAGGTTTGCTGATCCTAAACAGTAAACCATGAGGACACGGCTTTTTGAGAGGGGGAGGGGTAATGTTAGAGGGTTGTCTGGGACTTAGACAGTTTTACGGGTTCTATGGGGTACCCTTAATTTTTGCGCAGACTTACGGATGGTAGACTTAGACCAACAGAGGCCTTAGGGGTGATAGGCACAGGCTTTAGGGGTGGTAGACAGGCTTACACACTCAGTCACAACCTTATACAGTCGTACACAACCTATCACAGTCTATCACAGCCCGACACAGCTTGTCACAGCCCGTCACAACGTACATATGGAACGGTTATCATTGGCAGGGAACGACATCTGCAGAGGGAACGTGCCAGTTAGATAGTTAGGCGGTTAGGGGTCTGTATTTTCTATGAGCAATGAGCACATTTAAGCATGAGTAGATGCAAAATTAAACACGAGCAGAGCATATATTAGGGAATATTCCCCAATTTCCAGTCCCGCTGTGGATGCATTTCTGCAATTTTTACAGTTAAAATATCCAAGATGTCCCCGGATCAGAGGATATTGGAGGTAGGTTCGGGGGTTGTCCTGCATCTGCAAATCGGTGTCGACTTCCACAGTATTGTGGTCTTCCAAAAAGGTGAGGGGGCTACCACGGAAATAGGTCTTCCTTCTATAACTGCGGTGAAATTTGACCATTTCATGATGACAGACTGTCCATTTCCCATAAGTCGGCACAGACTTGTGGGGCCCATTTGATGCTTGTAATCTTTAAATGAAAGTTTAATATGTATGTATTTAATGTTATGAGTTTTTTTTATTTTTCACAAGTTCCAGTTGAGAAGTTGGCACAGACTTGTCCGATGCCACACTGGTTTGTACTAAAAGTCTGCACTGACTTGCCGTTTCCTATCCCACCATGGAATGCGCTCGGCATGACTACTGGGCTTCAAACACACCACCTCGGTCAACTTCACAACATAGGAAAATACACAAAAATGTTATGGTCTTGCAATTCTTGAACAAGGATAAATGACAAACTGGAAGAACACTCGCAAAAAATCAGAGACCGCTCATCGGTAAGTCGGCACAGACTTGCAGAATAGTAGAGGACCCTTCCCGGCCAGTGGCAATAGACGTATGGAATGGAATTTGTTGGCTTACAAAAAAAGAACAGTGGAACGGAAAGCGGTGGATGCAGAACATAAGGCAGTATCGTAGGCAAATGCTCCGGCCTCGTTCATACTCAAAGTAGGATAATTAATTAAGGGGCTGTCAGCACAACAGCGGAGACGCCGAAGAAAAATCCAATAAATGTGCTTGCAATGGGTGTACCCTTCCTTCTGATTGCGCATCTTCACAAAGTCGGGACATGTGCAGTCCGGGTAAATGCCAATTGAGACGTAATAAACCTGCCCGTTGGTCGCTGAGCCGGAAGTACTGATGGTGTAAACTCTTTCCATCCCCGGTCGAGGAACATCACACGGAAGCTCTGAACGATACCTCGCAACGACATCGCCAATCCGACCTTCGTCCTATTAAGAGCTGTCTGTTTTGTGCGGTTATATTGCTTACCCCATCTGCATTTGGGGTAACTCCGAAGTACATTGGAATGTGCCACAACCCAGTTTTTGCAAAACCGAAATTGCATGAGTTCTGGTTTTCCTCAAGACATTCAACAGTGTGTTCGTGGGGGAGTCCACCGAGATGCGAAGGACAGACCTGAGCCACCACAGGTATGGCCTATGATGGCAGGAACAGATTTGACTCAGAATGAAGTTAACTCATTGGATGCAGATTGGAACACGACTTGAATACTGGAATGCTGGAAACTGGACTGGAGTACCAGATACTGGAAACTGGGCTAAAGTACTGGGAACTGGAAACAAGAGTAGCTTGAACTAGTGTTGGCGAGACTCAAGAGTGTCTAGTCTCGCCTCCTATATATACTGGCTACTAAGAAGCTTCCCTAAGAAGCTTCCCCCATGGAGCTTTCTTGCTGGAAAAGTTTCCAAGATTAAACAAAGGTTTCTTGATGGAGAAGCTTCCTTAAACAAATGAGATATCTTGATGGAGAAGTTTCCTCCAAAGGAAGCTTCCTGAGCAGTTTCCCAAGTTACTCTTGATAATTTGGTAAACTCCCGGTAACTTGGTAAGTAATGGTAAATCATGGTAAAACATGGTAACTTCCGATAACATGGTAACTTGGTAACTTCTGGTATTTACTCCTGGTAAGTTCCTCTGGGCTATGTCCGTGACACTCCCCAACCTTCTGTGCATAGTTGGGATTCATCATGTATCTTGCCTGTTTGATTGGTACAGAACCTGGTTCCAACTCAATCTTGTGATGGCATATTTCAGGGGGTATCCCCTTCAGGTCTTTATAACTCCAGGAAAATACATCTTTGTATTTGATAAATAGGCTCTTAGCTTCCTCAAAGAATTCAGGCTCCAGAAGAGTAGATGGGGACATTGTGTACGAGATGCCGCCGACAGAAAACACCAGCGGGCCAGCTGGAAGGCATGGACCGCAAATATGACGAAAACCCATGGACTATAACAAAAACTACAAATCTGAAATTGCCGTTGCTAGAGAGGAAAGACACGGCAGTCAGGTTTGTTGCTCTGTCTCATCCTTCCTGAAGTCTGTGGCGATTTCTCTTGTGTATCTTCGAATGAATTCATGTATTATGATAATGCTCTGCAATTTCAGAATGTGCGACCTTCTTGGAGAAGTCGGCACCGATTTCTCGTGTGTACATTGGTATCTTGCGGCACTTTGAGATTTTTCTGCAATATCAAGAGCCTTGTGTCGGAAGACACACCATCTCAAATGAATATGTCGGAGAGCATCAATGAGCAGATGGTCCGAGCAAGAAAGAGACCACCGCATTTTAGAGGATTCATGGCGGACAATGCGAATGCAAACTGGGCGGCGGTTCGAAATGTTTATGGTGGCGGGAACCCTATGCCAGGTAGGGAGAGAACTTGCGGATTTCATTGGGGACAGAGTCTTCAGAGGCATACCAAGGACCTCATTCGGCCAAACTTTCAATCGGCACACATTAAATTGTGTGGACAATGGAGGTCGGCCGCCACAGCAACAGAAGCTGAGATATCATTCATGTTAATCAGATCATGGTGGATATCATCGGGAGCGGCAACCGAAGAAGATATTCCCACCCTAGATAGTTGGCTTTCGTGGTGGACATACCGGTATGCCCAGCTCGGGTCATTCGTGAGGGAGGTAAGAATGTAGGTGCCAAAGTCACCACTACTATATCCATTGCTTTTGCGGTTGCTAACGTGAGCAGATGATGGGTGGACTGTCACCGCCAGAATCGGTGCTCGGGGAGTCTGTGCCGACTTCCTACCTCCGGCATCATGCATGCCTTCTGCATGATAGGGAAGTCTGCACCGACTTCGCATTGGCTATTTTGACAGTGTGTCCAGCCACCTCTTTAAGTCTGCACCAACTTCCCATGGCAATGTTCCGGGAGTGCAGATAGGGAAGTCTGTGCCGACTCACCACTGTGCTATTACTATATTGTTCCCCGAACCCAATGCAACTCTGTGCAGCCTTCTCGTCCTTCTCTGTCACATGGAAGTCTGTGCCGACTTGTCAGTGGGGTGCCACTGTGCCCCGGAGCGGTCATAGATGGCCGCAAGAGAGTAGTCACGCTGCCATGTGGGAATGGTGGCGAGGTCTTATGAGTGACGGAAACGCCCAAACCCGTGGGAGGGCGAATAAACCTTCTGTCAGCAAGGGAGTGGGCCGTGGAGGAGGCACACGAGCCCCAGTTCTTGCTCTACATTAGAGAAGTGAAGGGAGAAGGCGATGGGGAGCCGAGCCTAGATTGGATCAAGGGGATTTTGGAGAAATACCAGGATGTGATGCCGGAGGATTTACCAAGCGGCTTGCCACCGCGAAAAGGAGTTGACCACAACATTGAGGTGATACCAGGATCGGAACCGCCTCCCAAGGCGCCCTACCGGTTGAGCCACAGAGAGTTGGTCGAGCTGAAGACTCAGCTCAAAGATCTAATGTCAAAGGGGTACATCCGGCCGAGTAAGTCACCTTACGGAGCCCCGGTGCTATTCGCAGACAAGAAGGATGGGACGCTGCGGATGTGTGTCGATTACAGGGCTTTGAATAAGGTGACTATAAAAAACCGGTACCCTTTGCCAAGGATCGACGACCTTTTTGATCGGTTGGCAGGAGCGAAGTATTTCAGCCGGATCGATCTGCGCTCCGGCTATCATCAAATTCGAGTGGCGGAAGGAGATGAGGAGAAGACCGCGTGCAAGACAAGGTATGGTTCATATGAGTTCTTGGTGATGCCTTTTGGACTCACCAATGCTCCCGCGACCTTTAGCACGATGATGAACAGCCTTTTCCAGGAGTGGTTGGATGACTTTGTGATCGTGTACATCGACGACATCTCGGTGTATTCGAAAACAAAAGAGGAGCACTTGGAGCACCTCAAAAGGGTGTTCCAGAAATTGCGGGAAGGGAAGCTGTATGCCAAAGCTTCAAAGTGCGAATTTGGGGTCACAAAAGTGGAGTTCCTGGGGCATGTGATTACACAGGATGGGATCAGAATGGATGACAGGAAGGTGAGGGCAATCTTGGACTGGGAGCCTCCGACTTCGGTCCCGGGAGTGCGATCCTTCCTAGGACTCGCCTCCTATTACCGGAAGTATGTGAGAAATTTCGCCAAGATCGTGGGGCTGCTGTCATACCTTCTGTGTACATCCAAAGTCTGGGCATTGAACACCTTTTGTGGCCAAGCTTTTGCTGAATTGAAGCAGCGGATGGCGGAAGCTCCAGTCTTGAAAATCCCAGAGTTTGATCGTCCGTTTGAGATTCATACGGATGCGTCAGACTTCGCGATTGGGGGTGTACTGATGCAAGATGGACGTCCAGTGGCTTACGAAAGTAAGAAACTGAATGAAGTGGAGCAACGGTGGCCGACGCACGAGAAAGAGATGAAGGCGGTGGTGCACTGTCTTGAGCTTTGGCGCCACTATGTTGGTTCCAACCTAGTGAAGGTGTTCACGAACATTGTCACGGTGAAGTATTTTGCCACGCAGCCCAAGTTGTCCCCAAAACAACTTAGGTGGCAAGATACTTTGGCGGTGTTCGACGTGGATATCCAGTACAAACCGGGACGGGACAACGTGGTGGCCGATGTTTTAAGTAGAAAGCAGCAGCTAATGTTGGTGTACAGGGGCGAGACGGCGCTCCAACGGAAGATCCGGAATGCTTGCCGGAAGGCTGAGCTGGCGAAGTCCGTGATGCAGGACTTGAGGATGGGGGTTAAATCGCAGTTCCACTTGCAAAATGGACTGCTCCGGTATAAGCAAAAGTGTCTCTACGTGCCGAAGGGAGGGATCAGAGATAGCCTCTTGAGAGAATGTCATGATAGCCCGCTTGCGGGCCACGGCGGAGCCAAGCGCACTGCAGCACTCTTGAAGAAAGAGTATTTCTGGCCCAAACTGAGGGAGGAGGCAGAGGAGTATGTCAAGACATGCACCACATGCCAACAAAACCGGAGCGAGTACAAAAAGCAAGCGGGGCTGTTACAACCCTTGCCGATTCCAGAGGGGACTTGGGAAAGCGTCTCGATGGATTTCATGACTGCTATGCCGCTGTCAAAAGGATTCGATGCAATCATGGTGGTGGTGGATAGGTTCAGTAAAATGGGCCATTTCATCCCCACCAATGAGATGGCAACGGTGCAGGAAACAGGGCGACTTTACTTCGCCCACGTCTTAAAGCATCATGGAGTCCCGAAGGATATTGTCTCGGACCGCGATCCAAAGTTTACGAGTAAATTTTGGAGGGCACTTTGGAAGAAGATGGGGACGAGGCTGAAGATGAGCACCGCCTTCCGACCTACGACCGACGGCCAAATGGAAAGAGTGAATTCCGTAGTGAAGCAGATCTTGCGGAATTACGTGTCGGCAGACCAAACAGACTGGGTGGAACACTTAGACACGGCAGAATTCTGTTATAATAACACAGAACACTCCGCAATGGGAGTTTCCCCTTTCGTATTGGTCTATGGAAAAGCACCTCTGGTGCCGACAAGTTGGGCCGCCCAGGACGTTGAGGAACCGGCAGTAGCGGCTGTACTGGAAAAACGCGAGCGTTTGTTGAAGCTCGCAAAGTACAACATTGCTAAAGCTAGGAAACGGTATGAAAGGCAGGCGAATCGGAAGCGGAGGGAAGTGAAGTTTGAGGCAGGCACGGAGGTCTGGTTGAACATCAAGAATTTCCGACTACCTCCGGAAGTGAGTCCAAAGTTCGTACCTCCGTATGCAAGACCCTTTCGCATCCGGAAGGTTATGAATGAGGATGTGTATGAATTGGAGCTGCCGGCAAACAGCAAGGTGCATCCAGTATTCCACGTCTCCCTTTTGAAGCCTTACTTCAAAGATGAAGTGCGTCCGAATCGGCATCAAGTGTTGCGTCCGCCACTTGTGCTGTTGGATCATGAAAATGAACCTGAGTATGAGGTGGAGGCAGTACTTAAGTCGAGGAGGTTCAAGAACCGAGAAACGGAGTATCTCGTGAAATGAAAGGGCTATCATCATGTGGAGGCATCTTGGGTGCGTGCCTCAGAAATGGGAAACGCATCCGAGGCGGTTGCAACTTTCGAATGGCGACCTCAAAAGCGGAAGAAGCGCTGATGGGGACATCAACCTTAGAGCGTGGGGGAGGAAATGCATGCTTAGCCCGGCTTAGCTAGCTCAGGAATCCAATTGCAAAAACTTGTATTGTACAAAAATATGTTATAAAGGAAATGGGTTCCAAATGTTGTGCGTCCTATTTTGTTTGGAATGGTGATGCATGGTGTGGTTGGCTAGTGTGTAGAATACATGCTAGCTTACAAAAGTGGGAGAGGTAAATTGGGAGGTTTACTATTTCATGAGCGCATGAGCCCATGAGCCTATGAGCCTATGAGCTCATGAGCGGGCATCCGCGGAATTGGAATTTTCCTGCCTTTATTGACGGTGTTATGTCCTCTTACCTCGGTAATAGGGTCTGTTTCTCCTGGTCCAGGATGCGGAATGAGGAATTTCGGCGCCGTTATTCCCAAGAGCAGTGTGCTAAAATGGTGTTTTGAAGACATCCACCGGGGTATTTCGGCACCGAAATTACCTCTTAAAATGTGATATAGTGCGGTATTTAAAGGCGCAGAACGGGCTATTTCGGCGCCGAAATACCCAAGTGGAATGTGGTGAAGTGCCTTGTGCTGAAGGCTTCCATTGCGATATTTTGGTGCAGTAATTCATCCGTGGAATTTTTGAGGCCCATATAACGAAGGCGCAAATTGGGCTATTTCGGCGCCAAATTTCCCAATAGGAATGTTAGAAACGGCAGGGTTTTCATGGCTTCAAGTTCCCGGCTCGATGGTGTGCATAAATTACTTGTAGGGTTCTTCACTGAAGTTTGTGTCTCTTCTGCTTTTATTATAGATTTTGGTTGGCGGAAGAAATGTAGGGAATGGACAAGCAGTCTGAACACAATGATTTTTCAAATCGTCAATATTTTCATTAAGTGTTTCAGAACTGTACAACAAAAGGATCCAAATGAGACTTTGCTATGGTGAGGATCCGCTATCACTGTCCGATGCATCCCCGCCCTCATGCAAGGATGGCTGCCTTCCACCTGCCTCCGAACCTGCACTGCCGCTACCGCTGTTACTCTGAGAAGCCCTCCCTCAAAAATACCATCCTCACCAGCCGGAACTGTCCACCTGGGTGCGGAAGTGTCCTCAACATTCCCCTCGCTCTCGGACGCGGATTCTATTACGAACTTCCCTACTCTGCCTTTCACAATTCTATGTTTGGCCTCACGCCTCATTATAATTCTCTGCTCATTCCCGTATGTCAATTGCTCTAACCGAGTAGGCCTATCCTCCCTCCTGATGGCTTCTTTGGCAGCCGTGTCTGCATAGGCTGGTAGAAAAAAGGGCTTCTAGGGACTCGCGAGAAACGATTTTTTGGCAAAGAATGGCCGATGCGATTCTGTCTCCTCCTCTACAACAGGGTCCGATTCGGGCAAGTCTCCCAGCTTCTCCTCGTCGGACGACTCTGCAAGGCTGAGTGTACGCACAAACATAGAATGAAGTACATTAGAGAATTCAAACAGGGAATCATCGGCAGGTTGCATGGTCCCTACAACCGAAACCAATACACTTACTATGGTGCAACTCACTCGAAGACAGGCATTGGGGGAAGCGGCTTCGAGCGCCCCTGCATCGAACGAATTTCCCGGACTTCCTCCTCTTCATCTTCCTCCTCTCCTTCCACGTCCTCTTCTGCGTTTTTGGGATCCTCAGTCGGAGGCAGACGTTGAAGGCCCGCCAAATTGTAATCGTACAAGGCCGTATCCCCCTCAAATGAGAACACAAATTGGTTCGACATCCTTCCCGCCCACATACAGGCACCTGCGAATTCATACGACACAACCACAGCCAAACTCAAGAATGAGTCGCTTCCTCGCACAAGCAAACATACAGAAACAGAAATGGTGTCAATTTCGGTGCCGCATTCAATTAACGTTCTCACCTGTATTTGCAGTGACGTCAAGGACCCTGCCTTCAACATCCGTACACGTTTCCATGAGTGTCTGGATGAATGCAGGACTCCTGGTCCTGCCATACCTCCATGGCTTGCCCGACAAATCACAAAGAATGTCCTTCTCTCCCACATGGTTGAACAGGACGTTATACTCCAGTGGATCAACTGTGGAATCAACAAGTCTTCCTGCTTCACGTAATTTGAATTTCGAATGTTCCTTCACGAAGCAAAATGCCTGAAAGATATGAGTCTGCAGAGAAGGAAATGAAAACGTCAGAGGTGGCCTACACGTACAGGGGCAATTTCGGCGCAGAAATTGACATAGCAGAGGAGAACCACAACATACCTTCTGGCCATCGTTGAGAAGACCCTGCGTGTTGATGCAAGTCCAGATCTTTTTCAGGATAGGTGCTGCACTTCTCCCTGTCCATACTTTGATATCATTCTCAGTGACTTCTCCATCGGCTGCTAGCACAACAACACAGCCAACGTCGTCCAACATGTTGGCTGCGAACCCGAATGTGTGGCTCCAGTATCTTTCGTCGTACTTGTTCCACCAGGGAACTGAGCCCAGCCCCAGTATCTCCTGTCCATCCGGGATATCCACAAGGATCATGTCGATGGAGACTTTCACCGCCCTGCCCCCGACTGTGCTCTTTTTGCCGTGGCTCATCGCCACAAAATACTCCATCATCTTTGTGTAGCCAGGAGTGTCCTCCATATCATTGCCAGTGGCCTTCCTCTTCCCCTGGTGGGCCTCGATCGCCTTCCTCAATCTCGTTATCTCCAGCCTTCTGGTCAGAGCAGTTATGAAATTTTCATTAACACACTCCACAATTGTGGGTGTTTTGAGGACTTCCCTGCCCGCAATGTGCACCGCACGGTAGGGTCTGCCAGGTGCATCCTCGTATAGTGATCTCTTCGCAGCCGACCCCCCGGAGCGCTGGCCCTTGTGAATTTTCGGACGAGGTGTGGCCCCCTGGGTGTTTTCCTGCTGGAAATCGTCGTCGAAATCCTCCTCATCTGGCTGACTGTGTTGCTGCTTCTTCTTCTTGGGTGTGGGGGTCTTCGTCTCTTGCCCCTGTTTGCGCGTTCTTTTCTTCCTGTCCTTGGGCTGCTCAGCTGCCTGCTTCTCCAATTCTCATCCAAAAAAAAAAAGTAAGTGCCGGGTTTGGACGAATTTCGGCGCCGAAATTCATCCGTCGCATAGAAAATGTAATATTAGAGTTACTCATTGCGGACAGTAAAGATGAATTTCGGCGCAGAAATTGATCCATTTCAAAGAAAAATAAATATTGGAGGGAGGGCATTGGATGAATTTCGGCGCCGAAATCCGGCGCTCAAACCCTGAAAAGAATTTGGAGGGATGAAGTCGGCTGAATTTCGGCGCCGAAATTCATTGCTCGCGAAGGAAAATAAAAAATTTCGGGAGGACTTCGGATGAATTTCGGCGCCGAAATTCATTGCTCGCGAAGGAAAATAAAAAATTTCAGGAGGACTTGGAATGAATTTCGGCGCCGAAATTCAATGCTCGCGAAGAAAAAATAAAATCGGGAGGATTTCGGTTGAATTTCGGCGCCGAAATTCATTGCTCGCGAAGAAAAAGGAAAATTAAAAGGGAGTACTTGGATGAGATTCGGCGCCAAAGTTCATCTGTCGGAAAGAAAAATAAAAACAAAAAGGACTTCCGATGAATTCCGGCACCGAAATCCATCCGCAGGGCAGCAGAATTAGGGTCGGAAAAGGAGATGAAGAATGAATTTCGGCGCCGAAATACATCCATTCTGCCGATTCAGGATTACTGTCATTCGGAAGTCGGCACCGATATCCGGACACGTGGTGAATCACGACTGTAATCAGGAACACATTCATCCGTATTTTGGCATCTAAATTCAACCCATATGTGCAGATACAATTTAATGAAGAAGAAGTTCATCCGAATTTCGGCACCGAAATCCATCCGTTGGGTGCTTGGTTAGTTTAATGAGATAAACAAATTACGATTTCTGTTGCCAGAATTCATCCCCTGGCTTCCAAAGCTGTTACATGACAGAGATGTTCATCTAGATTTCGGTGCCGAAATTCATGGGAAGGCCTGATTTATTGTACCCCAAGTGGTTGTACATTACAATTCAGGCACCAAATATCCGATGTGAACTTGCTGTTCTCATCCGTTTTTTTAACGTACGTTACACACCTTCATCTTTACGTGCATTGATCACCCATCCTGTTGGATACGGAATCCTCCAGAAAATCATTTGTGTTATTAGGTAGGACACACTCTTCTCATTGCAGAACTTCGCTGCGGAGCGTACCTAGAGGTCCCGTCTTCAAAATGGACTCCCGTGTTTGGGTCAACGTGTACTTCCATCCTGATTATCTGAAAGCTAAAATACCCTGCGACCAAGGATTTGCGATTGTCACTTAGCAGTACTTGTGTGTGAAGTTCGGGCTCCGCCCTGGAACGGTGTTTTTGGAAGAGAAGACGAAGGATGCTTATGGAAATTTTTCTGGAAAGTGCCGTCATTCTGCATGCAGATTTCGGAAAAGGCAAAGAGTGGCGGCTCCCAGCTTCTGAATCCATCCGGTACAGTGCCATTGGTGAAATCGTGCCTAAAGAGTTCCCACGCTGGAACTTGGTTGATCCTCCTTCCACAAGAGGGTCTGGCATGCAAGATGTGAAGGATGTGGGCACCTCTTCACAAGCAGAGAAGCCCAAACATGTGAAAAGGGAAATCCAGGAAAACAGGGAAACAGTCGTCCACGACTTATCCAGTGACGATGAAGACTGTATGGTCCTTCCATTGTATGTTTCGAAGTCGTCCATCACTAGGAGTGTTCAGCATACACCGTCCGACTCAACTTCCGTCCGCTCAGTAATCGACATATTGCGGAGGATGAAGACAACGGGTTCCCGCTCCAGTGACCTTCTTAGGCTTGATTACGACAAAACTCCAATCCATTCTGTGGAAACTTTGCCTGATGTTGTGGATGGGAATGCTATCTACGAGTTCCCTCCAATGCCGGCAGGCGCAGGCCCAGACGGCATGCTCGCAGGAATGAACAGGAAACATGACGGCCACCCTTGGTGTGTCACCAAAACTTCATCGTCCAACCTGGGTGATGGAGTTCGAGTGAGATATGTATTGTGTGCTGGGCATCTTAAATGTTTCTCGAGCACATGTTACCATTACACTAGCAAAGGCACCAGGAATGAGACTGACTGGATTGGCAATTCGTCGACCCCATTTTGGCCTCAAGGTAGAGTTCCTGCAGGGACGTTCAAGTGTGCCCATTGCAACGCAGCCCCTACGTGCATGGCAGTGTGCAACGCCAAGCAGTACTACGTCGGGACCGTCGGCCCAGCGTGCACCAGAGCATGCATTCACATCGGAAAGCATGAGCACCCCCTCGCCAGAGGCAATTGCAGAGTCGCTTTTCAACAAGCCCAGGATATTATCAAGGAGGAGGTGAGGTTGAGGCCGGGTGCAAAACCAAAGCAGATACAGCTCGCATCGGCACATAGGATTGCAATTGGCAGAATAATGTCGGAGGACAATTCGGATAAACCGTCTTGTACTGGTGGCTGGAACTAGCACGCGTCGTGTTCCAATCAACTTCATCCGTGCGAACGTGTCAGGGGTCACAATCTCTTCATCACCCATACGGCAAAAAGTGTTGGACGGTGGCAACGCTTCGGGAGACGTGGCTGCTTACGCATCTGCTCATGCATAGTGGTTGCATGTTCCACCGCTTCGCTCTCTCGCTCCTTGCCCTTCTGCAATGACGTTCTCCTGCGTTTCCTCTCCTTATGCGGCATAGTGGTAGCATAGAGTTTGTGGAAGGTCAGGCGACTCCGGCAAAGAGGAGGACGCGGGATTTTGGGAAGCCGCCGACGACACGACTTAAGCTCCGTCTCATGCATGAAATGCAGACCTCGTTATCCGGAGACTCGGATCGCCCACCGGTGAGAGATTCGTGCTTCGCGGATGTGAAGCACTCCATACGCAATATTCCTTTTACACCTTTTTTTTGGCGTGCAGTGTCTCATGTTTTCCTGTTTGTTTGATATGGGAGCTGGGGAGGGATTGCAGGGGGGCGAGGCAACACAGTCAACTTTGGATACTCCTGCCCGGGTGCTGCGCTCACAAGGTGGAAGTGCATCGAGGCAGACGAGTCCTCATTCAACACCTCAGATATCGCCTCCGAAAAGCCCACCTAGAGTTCGGAAGCCGAGAAAGCAGAAGGAGCCCATGGCTTCGCCAGTAAAACCCCTAGGGAGACTGGAAGCGGAGATATTGGGTTTGTAGTCAATTTCAGAAAACATAGATGCGGTGGAGGCCGCTGGAGATGTGGGAGTCGGATCTGCAGAAGGGCGGCCCATTCAGCTAACAGAAGGAGAGGACGATAACGTGGTACGACTTGGCGACGATCAGAACCTGCTGGAGCTTGCGGAGGAGCAAAACCTCCAGGACAGTACACATGCTGGTGAGAGGGGTGAGGGAAGTGACAGAGGTGATACAAGTAAGAAACTGGTGGCGGGTATGCTCATGAGCGCACGAGACATGAACATAGCAGCAAACAGGTTGCTGGCAGAGACTCATAGCAACATAGGCCGCGTTTTGGGCTCCATGGTGTATCCGGAGAACCTCAAAGTTCCTTTGTGTCGCATGGTAAGCCTTCCAGTTGTAAGGCAAGCACTGCCAGGGGATATCGATCGACTGAAGCACAACTTCAGAGAAGGGTACAGACGGGGGTCGGCAGCATTCTACGTTTCCATTGAGAATGACCAGGGTGTCACAAGGGGCCCCACTGCAGAGGAGCTTCAGAATTGGGGCCCCCACTGGCACACTGTTAATGCCGAGTTTGAAGCCTATCTGAAGACTAATCCGACATTCGCACACATGGAAGGGAAGATGTTCTTCGTTTGGGACGGGAACCACAGGATGCTTGCCTGGACAGAGTACATTGCTGAAATGCATCCGCAAGATATCAGTTGGCATTACATGGTGGACTGCATTGTCGTGAAGGTGGACGTCAGGGACAGAGGACTGTTGAAGGGTGCCATGGCGGATATAAATCTGTAAGTATACAATTACATCCTTGTGTACTGCCTATTGCGGCGCCGAAATAGGCAATGTTCACCACTGTCATGCACTCTATGAACTGGAAATTGGATTGCTGTGCCGAAATCATATTTTCATGTTGTTTTTTTTCTCCATGGCAGGGTAACAGAGAGGGCCTTCGTGGAAACTCATCTGGCACATACGCTCTACAGAGTGCAAGAAGTGGGGACAGCTCCGCTGACAGACTTCCAAAAGTCCCTCGATCCCGAGCTGTACAGGAAGTCCCTAGCGAAAGCAGATCGCACCTGGTACCGACCAACACTGGACGCCATGGTGGAGATCCTCTATTCGGTGAGGTTCATCTCAAATTTCAGTATCAATTTAATGTTATTTGTTGCAGGGATCCGTGGCCTGACTGTATCTGCTGGGTATGGGAATGCAGACGAACATCAGGGATGACTTGGCCTATGCCAAAAGGCAGTTCTTTGAGAATGATGCCCCCAACAAGGCGGACGCGTCGATAGAGAGTCATATTGTGCAGGCAGGGAAGCAATCCCGGACCAAGTACAGGTCCAAACTTGTTAAGCAAGTTGCAATCGCTGACCCTGGTCTTGGTGCCGAGTTCCTGGCGGAGATAGGACTGCATTACTCCAGACCCATGAAACCGGAAATGTCCATGGAGAAACTTCATCACATCGCAGTGTCCTGTGTTGAGCCGGCGGAGAAGGTAAGCATGTGTTTATTCTTGTTTTGTGACTTCTCGCGATTCTTATGTTGGAGTTCTTGTCTGACCGATGTGAGGTGGCTGCAGACGAGGTGGCTGCGAATCTGGAACGGCCATACAAACACAAAGCTGCTGTACCACTTTCCCATCGAGCCAACAGACGACAAAATGAACGACTGGCTCAATGTCATGACTTGGTGGCATCAGGTATAATTTTCTCCTATTCTGTGTTGGACATCGTCGCAATTTCAAAATCATGAATGTTTTGGAAACCTGCCATGATGCAGGTACTGACCCACGCCCAGGAGCAATTGGACTGCAACACCACCACTTTCAAGTTACAGATCGACTGGACGAAGCCTGAGACAATGGAGAACTACGTGCAGTCCTGGCGAGGGCGCTTCGCAAACCTCTTTTTCAGAGAAATTGCAAAGGCAAGACGCAGCGTATACATCGAAGAGCAGGAGAGTGCCGACAAAGCGGCAATGCGTGTCCTGTTCAGGTAATCTGCTGACAATGCATCCCCCTATTTGCAGTTTAGATGATTTGGTTAAGCAGCGATGGATATTGCGGCGCCGAAATATACCTCTGCAAAATGTGAGTTCTGCGTAATTGGGGCACGGTCCACTCCGTATTTCGGTGCCGAAATACCTTGTGCATTGGCAACTTCCACTTGCATGATGCATCGGTAGAATGATTTTTGTTGAACTGCCTCGTGATTGCAGGTACATAAACTTTTTCACCTCGTCTACGCGCGGACGGAGATATTCGTAATGAATTTCGGCGCCGAAATATGGATGAAATGTGCCCAAGTGCAACCGTTTTCACTGTCCCGGAATTAATTCCGGCTCCGATATCCCACTGACAGGTTTGCTCATGACGGATGAGGACTTCGGAAGCGATGAATTGCGGCGCCGAAATTCATCCGTCCGCTGTTGAAACGTACCGACCTGACTGTTGAATGTCATAGGCAGGGGATTTTCATGGCGGTTGGGTTTCATGATGTGCGGATATTTCATTCAATGCCGGCTGCTCCGGGAACAGCATCCGGTGAACGGAAGGTATTTCGGTGCTTGTGCTTGCACTCTGTTCAGAGCACACCTTCTACTGTGCCACTGTCAACATGGCTGAGCGCGTTCGCCTAACCTGTCCATCTGCAAATGCGTCTGTAAGAGTCGAAGCAAAGGATGGTTCGGTGATATTCGCAGACAAGGTTCTCAGATCTCGGTTTGCATTGCAGGATACGACAGCTGTTTTCAAAGTTGAGGAGGTGGGAGAGGATGGCGTTGTGGAAACTCGGATTGTCAGTCCTAAACGAAATGATTTTGCGCGGGCGTATGTCATTCCACACGAAACAGGTCGACAATACATCGTATATGGGCAGCAAGCATCATCGTCGAGTGTGTCGGCATCCCTTACTCCACCGACTGCCGCATCTATATTTGGCCCAGGTCTTGCGAAGACGGAGAATATTCAAATATTGAGTGAGGAGGATGAGGACTGCATGGTGGTTGGCAGCAGACGAGCACACTCCGCACCTCCGCGCACGCGCGCAAACACCACGGAGGACGACGATGCACATGAGGTCGATGCCGACGTGTTTACTCCCACACCCGCAGATGCGGTTACAAATTCAATGGTGGACATCTTGCAGCTCCTACGCACCAGCACCACATCCCGCAACGAGCTTTCTAGGATCGACTTTCACAGTGTTCAAATAGTGAAGGTGAACCATTTACACACCCCAACTTTCACCATTCTTGGTTCCTCCTCAGTTCCCACATTGATTTCTCTCACCTGCTCTTCAGCTATGATAGTCCATCCAGCCACTACTTTATCCTGCAAACTCACAGTGGCTGGTTCCTCTAGGATTTCTATTTCTCCCTCTCTTTCTTCATAGAAATGTGGGGGGTAACAGCTTGTTTCCCCTTTAATTGGTGTTGTTGTTACTGCACTACAACATATACCTTTGAAACAATTTAATCCTCCCAGTTGCATTTCTGCAACCTGTTCCCACTCTGGGTGTGTAGCAAATAGAGTAGCCTCCTGCTCTTTATCAAGTCCTCCGCACAGTTAGAATCTGAGTATTCCAGTCATGGAATATCTTGGCCTGTTTCAGCCATGGTCATCCTAACAGTAGGGAATAAGCTTCCATGACATCATCCATTTTCAATACAATCATAGTGATCTTAAGACCAACTTCTGAATCTATATTCTTACTCCTCTTATCAAGCCCAATGGTTGTACACTCCTTTGGTCTGCTAGGATTATTTCTATAATCCTGATTCCCTGGCTGGTAATTCCCCCTTGGATTACCCTGATAGTTGCCTCCGGGATTGCCTTGGTAATTCCCTTTTGGATTACCTCTTCCTGCCATACCATTGTTATATCCACCAGGCCTACCATAGTGGTCATGGTCATTGTTTCTTCTTGGCTGGGGCTGCACTTGATGCACCCTCACTTGCCTAGGTTCCCTTGTAGTTGTTTTCCTGTTGTAATAACAATTCTCAGTGGAATGGTTATCCATCTTACAGATAGCACAATGTTTCTCTTTCATGTGGCACTCAGCTGTGGCATTGCCTTCATTTTGGCATTTTGAACACCAGGCCCCCTTCCTCCAATGGGTTGCAGCCTCTGTTGCATACTTCTTCAAGATTCTTCCAATCTCTTTTCATAGTTGTCCTTCTTCAACGTTTCCTTCTTCTTGTTCTTCCTCTTGAGCTCTTGCTCTTCTTCCTCATCTGACTCATCTTCAAAGTCATCATCATCCCTCTTATCCTTCCTGAGCATTCCCAATTGCTCAATTTTGTTAGCTGTTTCGAATGTCTCCTCCACTGTATGATGGGGTAGCATATCCACTTTCTTTTGTAACTCCGGTCTTAGTCCACTCACAAACCAAGTCTTCTCACAAACCAAGTCTTCTGTAATCCTACTGCTGGCACAGCAGCCAGCTTTCTTATCATTAACTCCATCTTCTCCATGTATTCCTCAACAGTTTCATGCTTATTATGTCTCAACTGTTGTAGGCTACTGTACACTTTGTCCTCAGTTTTGCTTGTCCTGAATCTAATCCGAAATGTCGTGCTAAGGTCATCCCAGGTTTGGAAATGGTCATCAGGAAATCGAGCATACCACTCATTTGCCTTCTTGATAAGTGAACAAGGGAATAGTCTTAACTTTGAATCATCATCATTCTCATTGTTCACTATAAACATTTTCTCAAACTGATTGATATGTACATCTGGATTCCCTTTCCCTCCATAGATTGGGAAAGGTGGTTTCGCTCGAGTTGGGGCTACTGCCGCCATTTGTGGCCCAACTCCCTGCCCTGTGGCAGGTGCTGGTCCTTGAGGACCTGCTGTGGTTGTGGTTGAACTCCCACCAGGTGCTGGCCCCTGGACACTTCCTGCTACTGGCCCCCCTATATTTGCAGTACCCCTAGCACCAGTTGCACTACTTCCCACACTCCCTGTCCCCCCAGAGCCAGATCCAAGCTGCCCGCTTGATCCCCCTGAGCCGACACCTGTGTTGGCCTGTGATCCAAGTGCTCCACTTGATCTAGGTCCAACAGGTTGGGATGTCCTGGTTGTAGTCTCAACCTCAACTATTGGGTCTCCTCGTCTTCCAAGTTTTTCTCTCTGTTTCTTCTTTCTCACTCATATAACTCAACTGAAGTGGTGTTGGAGTGTCTAAACTCTCTGATGGCCCTTCTTCACCCTCCTCCCTCTCGTTAGCTGGTGTATCAGAAACTGGTGTTCCTGCTCTGGGTGTACCGTGCCAACTTTGATCAAAGATTTCTGTCAAATTTTTAATCCAGGGATTCCCTTCAGATCTTTCCCCTCGTATTTGATCTTCTTCTTCCACCAGATCTTTTAGTCTCTCTTGTAAAAAATAAATAGGTGTGATATCTAAATTAGAATCTTCAGGTATGGGTGATGAATTTTCTGGTCTTGGTGGTGTGAGAGGCCCAAATGACTCTCCTATATTTATTCCCTTTTGCCAAAGATATGGATAATTAGCTTTTAAATAGCTTTCTTTTTTCGCTGAATATCTGTGAAGTCTAGCTTCCATTTCATCACTCATGACCCATATCTTTCACGTCTTTGATGAGGTAATAACCAAAGCTCTCTCCTGTAGTATCTTTCGTATATGCCTGGATTTCTTTCAAGCTTTAATGTACCCTTGGCTAGACTAGAAGGCTCCGTTACCATATATCCATATGGAAAGCAGGTCTGAAAAGCTGTTCTTGGTGTAAGTTTGATCCACAAGATATCCTTGGGAATCCAATTCTTTACCAATTTAAGCTCTTCATGCATATGAGTAAGAACATTCACTTTCCGTTCCTCCCGGCCTTCAAACTCCACTCGTTTAATGGATAGCAACACTATCACATAAACCAGTGTTGGTAACCAACTTGCTCTCCCTTTACAGGCCACTTGATAAATCTTTATCACTCATTTTTCCAGACCCCACTCCGGATCAGCATCATGCACTCTCTTGAGATTATTTTCCTTGCAACCATCTGGCAATTCCAAGAACCTCTGAAAGAATTGTCCTTCTCTACTGTGCTCTCCATCCTTGTACTCAAGATCGTGCTTCCTTCCCTAATGCTAGTCGTGATGCAAGAAGTGACCCCCTCCATATAGCTACTCTGCATATTCTACCTGCAAGCTGTTCTAACCACCTAACTAACTAACTGTCATCCAAGACAGAATGCACATTCCCTCTGCAAAGGTCGTTCCCACATAGTCGTTCCCTCCCATGATGACAGTTCTATGTGAACGTTGTGACGGCCCGTGACAGTTGTGACATGCGTCACACTGTGACGTGCTGTGTTGGCTGAGTCGGGCTGTGATACCGTGACGGGCTGTGTCGGCCTGTGTGTGTTGTGTTGGGCTATGTCAGGCTGTGTCTGACTGTGACAGGCTGTGATAGGCTGTGTAAGCCTGTGTAAGCCTGTGGCTGTTGATTGTGTGAGCCTGTCTGTCACCCCTAAGACCTGTGTTAGTCTGAGTCTACCACCCTTAAGTCTGCGTAAAATTAAGGGTACCCCACAAAACCCGTAAAACTGTCTAAGTCCCAGACAACCCTCTAACATGCGATGAGGGTTATTTGTTTCAACTTTGGGGATTGAAAGAGCTTATCACAACCACCCGGATTAGTCAACGCAATCAAGAGTTATTTCATAAGCCTGAGCTTAGTGGACAAAGACCAAACGACAATCCACTTTTGAAATGTCTTAAATTTGATAAAACCATCATGGAAACATCTAAGAGTTTTGCTTTGGGAGTTTCAATATCAATGATTCGATTAAATCCTTACAAAGCATGGTTGGTAAAAATCTCGGAGTTGGGAAAAAATTGTTGGATTGCAAAAATTGTTTGTAGTAGACAACAAATTAAGCATTTCAAAATGCAAGTGAAAACATTGAAAGAGGTACGTCATCTCTTTTAAAATGAGTTTTTCTTGCTTATGTTTGTACCATTAGTTTAATTTGGATTTGGAATCTACATTGATATATATGATTTGCAAATTGAAAGTTACTACGTAACCTTCGATTGTTTTATAGGGGGATCTGATGAAGTACCAGCGATCTATATGACCCTACGATTTCTAGCTTTCAAATCTTTGACAAAGGAGGACGAAGGAGGACACAAAATAAGTTAGAAATCAATGATGTGTCTTACAACACCCTTCATATTGTTTCCATCCTTTGTTTATTTGTTTACAAAGATTTTTAATGTATGATGCAAAGTCTGTTGAAGACATCATCAATAAAGATGTATTTGGCCTAGTTGCCATATGGACGTGATGTGGCGCTAGTACGTCGGCGTCACGTCAAACGTCACGTCCAGACGTGTGACCAGAAGCCATATCAAAATTGAAGTCCAGGCAGGATATGCCTCCTCATCCAGAAGTGTGCTCGAAGTGTGCAATATTCGTCAACTCTTTATATAGTAAAAGACAGTGGTTTCATGAAATGATTTGCTAAAGCGATCACAAACATAAAGAGAAAGATAAGGGGTCAAAACTCATACCTACCAAGCCATAACTGTCAGAACACAACAAGTTTCAAACCCGCAGAGCTGCAGGAGACAACAACTTATACGGAAATGAATCCACGCCTTTAGACCATCATCGGTCAATGGTAGCAGTGTGCATGGAGCAGGAGGGACATCATAATCTAAACCCAACGAACCCTCAACGTACTGAGCCTGGATGAATCTCTCATACTCCTAAAAAATGTTTGTCTCATCATCTGAGAATGTGGGAGACCTGTAACTGGATGGATAGGGTCAAATAGGGGAGAGGAAACACATATGTTACTCCCTGCAACCTCTACGCTTACACCGGCAAGCACCCCGTTGCTGAAAAAGCCCCCTGCCAGTGCTCCATCGGCACTAGGAGTCAAGTCCAAAAGGTTCTCATCCTTGTCGTATCTCTTACGCTCCCAATACATGTTGTGGAGGTTCTTGAGGTACTGGATCTCAGTGGGATGCACATAGGTGTGGACACTCTCATTGTGCTCTATCGGATGCTTCACATGGGCAAATCCAGGCACCGAAGGCACAATCTGCTCGTGATCCTGCAAAACCTTAACGCGGATGGCATGGGAAAAACTCGAATGTTGACATTGGTAACCTTAGAAGTGAGGAGGCGATTTAGGGCCGACGTGCAACATCCCTAAACTCAAGCGCAGCAGTACACAGCTCTTTGTGGCGATCAAGGTGCACTCAGGTTGGCAGTAGACGGGTACCAAATTCTAATACTACACTTTAGGATAAATTGGCCACAAGTCGTAGTCGTTTCGGAGACAACACATCGGCAGCTGTGTGCTTCATCTCATTTATGATGTTTACCTGTGAACAATAAACATGTAATTTTGTCAGAAGAGTTAGAACATTTGAAGCTGTGAATGGATAACCGTAATTTCACATATCAATTTCACATATTTTTTTAGACTTAATCCCATCTTCATCCACCAAATATCATGAAGTCCTCATGAATGTCAAGACCAAAAGCAATCGTAATCTCATGTTGAATGCTTGACATTGTCCAATATCGCCAAACCTCAATCTCTTGTTGTCTTGCTTCATATTCACAACATAAGCTGACCATCTCCACAGACTGAACCAGGGTCAAGTCTCAACCCCTAGTTGGAAAACTTATATGCCCCACCTTCAAAAAGAGGTTCGTACCTCTAAGGAGAATGGGAGGGATTACCGCATAAGGTCATCGACGAGAAGGTTAGGCCGGCATTGGCTTGCACATGCCCGACACGATTACCATATACCCCCAGCCGCCTTCCCCATTGCAAGCGGTGGCTAAGATGGCGTCAAATGGAAGGCTCTATATGCCCGAGGTAGGGTGGCCAATACCCGGGGCAATACAATACTAGGGGTAATATATACCTCGCTCCATACTATGATGTATACCATACTTGTCTGGTATTCCGATGGACGAGATTGCTATTGATACGAGTATTGCTGCAGTGTGAGCATCCAAATGGCACAGTAGGTGTATATGTGGAGTTAGGGCAAGGGAATTCATGGGGCATACGACAGTCCATTATATGAGCATAGCATTTTATGGCATTTTTTTAAATACTCAATGTGTAATGTGTGTGAGCTCAATTCTGCTTTTTTATGTGTGCATTGTGTTGTAATTGTCATCCAGTGTGAAGGTCATTTTGTTTTTCAGGTTATTGAATATTCTCTTGAATATATTGATATACCTACCGAGGCAATATTCATATTCCCCCATATGAGATGGAAAAAAACAAATATTGATACCCTATTGCTATACACCCAAAATTTACGTTACTGGACCCCCTCCTATACCCTACCCGGCCCCCTTACCCCAATACCAGGACCATAGGAGTCTTGGGAAATATGGGCATTGTTATCATATTTTTGTGATACCAGTCCAACACTAAAAAGTTTGGCCACTCGCTTGCTCACATAGGCAAAGCTGATGCTACTAACAAAGGGGGAATGAACCTTAACAAAGGTATGAGTGGCCAAATTCTTCATGTTCGGACATGAGAATGTAATCAAACTTACAAATTTGACGAATAGGGGGTTATTATTATTATTTTTTGAAAAGGGAAACACCTGGGAGCGCAAGCTCACAAATCAGGCCCCTTAATAGAGGAGAAAATAACCCCTTTCACAGTAACCTCGCCATGAAGGCGTAGAAAAGGGACACCGCCCAAGGGAAGGGGGAGAAGAGTATACCACACCCGTCAAGTACCAGGATTTGACCCCAGAATCATCTGGGTGGCACTCAGTGCACTAACCAACTGAGCTACTGACTGTTGGTTAATTTTTCCCTTCTCTATAAAGTGCCTGAATCTTGAGCGATCCCTCCCAGGTTTCCTTGTTAATAAATAATAGATGTTTCCCTTCTTAAAAAATAAAATAAAATAAAATAAAAGATAAATAAAAATACTTAATCCAATGCTCAATTTTGGTGATTGACCATGCAAGGATCACTGACCCGTCAAGCCTCACTTTCCTTCACAAAAGACGATACATAAGACATTCATTGTGGCTGGCAGCACGATGGACTGTTGCAGCAAATAATTTGCTCTTTGTTCCAAAATTTGATGTAGTGATTGCACCCAGATCCAAGCAAAGTACCGATAATTTCGGTGGCCATTCTGACTTTGTTTGCCAGAAAACAAACCACAGTCAGGAGCGCTCTTAAAAGGCCGCCAGATTGCCACGGCCTCAGCTCCAACTGTCACATACGGATACTACCCAAAGAGCACATGTCCATTGAGATTACAGACTAACTTAGTACATGTATGAATAGATTCCCCAAACATTGTTCTAGAAAGTTAGTATTGCAGGAACTTGATCCTGCAAATCTTCCAAAAGTTGGGTCCTCCGATGCGAAACGCATGATGTAAGGCTTCAAGGTACCGAAGTGGATTTGAATCGATACGTGCCATTTGGGGTGTTCACGGTACAACTCCAGCATTTGGACAACTGTAAACATCAGTCTACACAAAATTTATCTGTATGTTGGTGTTTGCAAGGTCCATCTCAACCCAAATGCGGCAATCATGGGGCATTGATTTATGTCATTCTCTATCAAACACACAGTGTATGTGAACACACAACCTAATAATTTGCTAGGCCTTACCTGGAAAGCACAGGCATGCGACTAGGGCTATTAAATAGACCCATCTGGGATCTTGAGAACATTTTGCGCCTGCAGAAATTAAAGTCATTATATTGAAGCAGACTTGCATAGTCTCAGAGACTTCCTTTCAGGAGTTCCATTTGCAGTGCAATGTAGCACAAACATGTCTCAAAAACCACAATGGATGAAGTTATTTAGGATTCAATGTTTTGACCATCTGAACATTGTTTACCAACAGTTTTCAACCCACGAAGAATACATGTCCTAACCCAGCCAGTACCGGCAAGTGCTGGCAGTGGAATCTATCTCTGGAAAGCAAGCAAATGGACACGCAACCTGCTTCCTCCTGACAACTTGTGGTGCTCAGTAATAACTACCAACTTGTCCAGCTTTCTAATTTCATTGATGTTTTCTCAAAGAAAAACAAGCGGTACCCACAATCTTAAGATTGAAGGCTTCTTCCCGAGATTTAACTTACTAGATTGAGAATTGGCATATTATTAAACAAGAAATTCCTAGAACTCCGTCCATCATGTGTCAGGAGTCCCTAACTCCCAGGGGTTGCCACATTTTTCTGACTCGTCAACTCTCACTGCCCAGGTAGGGCAGAAAGAGCCCTGTTGCTGGAACCTTTTGTTTGGAACTGCTCCTCCCGGCCTGTTTATTTCTGGAAGCTCCATTACATGCCTTGTGGACCATGGGTAATATACCCTGTAAATAGGGCTATGTGCATTTGAGCCCGGGACATCTGCATTGTTTCTACTACATCCTGCATGACTAGTCGCTTGAATTCACGTTTGCAAAAACTAACCGCCGTCTTCCTCTTCATTATGCGCAGTCTTTGGGTGTATTATTGAGCTTACACATTGATGACTTGCAGTCTGACCTCTTAGCGTGCCAGTGCCAGTTTCCCAACAAGATATTTCAGGGTAACGAGATCTCAGCGAGTCAATAGTGTGACTCAATGCTCTGATATGTGGACCTTATTCACCACGGTCCTGCATCATCCTTCACAGAAATCAAATACAGAAATCTAATAATTATACATCATGAGTATTCATGATGCAGAATAACTATGACTCCCAGCTATCATATTGTTGTCCATCGACAGCTTTCCAATAGTCCTTCAACTGACTTCACACCGCAAACATAAGAGGGAGTCCAGTGTTCGGCAAATTCACGGGCATTTGAGGAACTATAGTAATCACAACTAGTACTCACTAAAGGATGCCACGCTCTGGCAGGAGGGAGATCTATTCAACCCAAGTCAACCGGGGGTCGCTGCAGTTGTAATAAAGCCCTGCAGTTCTCTGCTTCCTTCAGGACCTCATGCGCCCTCTTTCTGGTGTCCCCGCTATCCCCCGTTTTGACAAGAGTGTTCCTCGTCCCAAGGAGAGAATCCTCAAGGGGCTTGTGGAGGGAGAGAGAGCGGGGAGGGTTGGTTGGAAGGGATCTAGCCTTGTCTTCGGAAGTCAATCAACACCGTGCGCAATGAGGCAAGGATTGATATGGGGCTTCCCATATTTGGGTCTCCTAGTTTGCGCGGCATGGTTTGTTGACATGGCAAAAGCCATTGTTCTGAATCCGACCGAATCCTCATTTGATAACAATTATCAGGTTATTTGGGCCAACAACCTTGTGACGGTTGCCAACGGTGGGAGCACCGTCGACATTGCACTTGAACAGACGTCAGGCAAGCTTGCGAGATTGAAATCCACTATACCTTCGTTTAATTCACGATGTCCTTGTTGTCTGATCCCCATCGAACCTGTCTGATTGTTTTTTACAGTCAATTGGTTTTTGAATAAATAAGGTCGAGAGAAGAGAAAGCTGCTGTTAGATTGCGAACTCACAATGTGCAGTTGTAACGTGTTGCAAACGAGAGTTCGAGAAGGGGGCCTGGTAGGTGTGTCATTGTTGGGATTTCCCGAGTCTCAAAGAGATGAAATCCCTACACATTTAGTTGCGTCAGGCCTATCGTGGCCGGAATTTATGATAGCTATCGGAGATAGAAACAAGAGCTGCAATGTGGTGCACTGATTCATTGACGGTCACTTAACGTGGGCTGTGCAGGCTCTGGATTTGCCTCTAAAGGAAGCTACCTGTACGGACATGTGAGCATCAAGCTGAAGCTCGTGCCTGGCAATTCTGCTGGTGTTGTCACTGCCTACTATGTATGCTCCATATCCTTTATGTGGTATGCGTCTGTCCCATAAGCTCACTGGGCTTTCCGTGGACAGTAGCAAGTTCACCATTTCTCTCCGTGTCTCCCGCTGGTAACAAATTTCGGCTTGGACTTCAAGTGTCTTAGGAACTTTGTAAGCTGTTCTTATTACTCAGATTTGCAGCTTCAGTCGAGAATGTTTTTCTCGTCTCTCTCGCCTATCTCCCTATTTCTCGATGCATGCGCATCCAAACATTAAAGATTAACTGTGAAATGTGGCAGATGTCCTCGCAAGGAGACACCCGTAGTGAGTTAGACTTCGAGTTCTTAGGCAACAAGAGTGGACAACCATACCAACTGCAAACGAACATCTACGGCGAGGGTGTCGGAGGTCGAGAGCAGCGAGTCGTCCTGTGGTTTGACCCTTCTGCAAAGTACCACACCTACTCGTTCCTCTGGAACGATCATCAAGTCGTGTAAGCTTTCCTCGTCTTTAGAGCTCCTCGCTGCGACTTGTGATCTTCAGGCCACGGTTGCCAAGTTTCATGCCCCTACCACGTGAAATTATGTTACTTTTTCCTTGTCCCTGGCATCACCATCAACTGCATTTACATTGTTGTGTTGGATAATTGAAGCTGCTTGGTGCTCACAGATTCTATGTGGATACCGTGCCTGTTCGTGTGCTGCGCAAGACTGACGTAACCGCGAGCATGTATCCCAACAAACCAATGCAAGTCTTTTCTAGCATTTGGGATGCCAGCAATTGGGCCACACGAGGGGGCCTGGACAAGATCGATTGGACACAGGCGCCCTTCGTAGCGTCATACAGGAAATTTGCATTGGATGCTTGTCGTTTTGAAGCTCCATACCCGGCATGTGCATCAAATCTCCAGTCGTATTGGTGGGGATCGGAGGCTTCCTGGTCGCTCACTCATCAAGAGAAGAAAAAGTACAACCACGTGCATCAGAACCTCTTGGTTTACGATTACTGCACAGATACCAGTCGGTACCCTACAACCCCAGCTGAGTGTTTGGTTTCCCCTTGGTAAGTCGACAGTGTACTGAAGGCAAGGTGGCGACCGGTGAAGGCTACAAATATCTTGCGAGAACATCCGGCTTGATTGTTTGGCTCGATCCGTTACTGATTCCGTGGATCAGCAATTCTCGGCTATATCTAGAGATTTTAAAATATAATGTATCCTGAATAACGGGACGCTTTTGTTTGATAAAAGTGTCATGGGATTCCACACCTGGGTGGTTCATCCTTATCGAGCCTTTGAGAGAGTCCCCTGAGAGACTCGTGTTACAGGACGCTTGGTCGGGACGTTCCAAACGAAAAAGTGAAGCAGATTTCGATGGAGCCATTTGGTTTTAGATTTCTAAATCTCAGAGGAAGACGCAATAGCCTCATGTGAATTATACGTATGATTACGAATGGGTCTCCTTGGAGACGTTAGAATGATTACAACCACCTACAAATATCGATTGAGCGTTTGTTCACTAGAGATTTGAAGCCCGCCTGTGCAGAGGCGGTGCAGTGGGCTTTGTGAACGAGCTTCGCATCAGGGGTGCATATGTATACATACCTCATCATAAGTGAAAACTCCAAAGTTCTCTCTAAAACGTGCCTATTGAAGTTGCAACTCTTGCTCAACCTTTCAGCATCTGCATGGGTTCAATCAGCTGCAATTGAAACTTAGAAACCTTGAATACTGACGTCCACAACTATCACTTCGTCACAAAAGATTTAGATACAGTTCAAACTTCACTTTTAACGAATTTCACTCATTGATTGTGCATAAGCCTACACGAATTGCTCCTTCCTGTCCCAGATTGACCGATGTTGATCTGGGAGTCGTGACATTGGGTATAGATAATCTATAGATAATTCTTGTACACAGTATCCACTGGAAGCTAACATAAGTTAATCTTTGTGCATGGTAAAGTGCTACACAACCTGTGTTTTGTGAAAGCTGATCTGTCTTCAATAATGTACTCCAAGTCTCAAGATCCGACCTGTCCTTCTAAGCCATTCTGTTTTGAGTCACGATTTAATGATTTTACACTAGTAAACTTACTGAACCAGCTGTCTAGGTTAGCTTTTTTTCTAAGTATCTTCCTATAATCAGCGAGAAGATGGTTAGTCTCCAGAGAAACCTGTAGACAATTTACTATAGTACATAGTTACGAATAGTAAGAGTTCAGAGGAGAGGTTCGAAAGGATTCCACGATGGGATTCAGCGGGCATGGGGCTTGAAGAATTCAAGCTTCATCCTTGTGTTCACGGTGTTCCAGACTCCCCCTGCGGTAACTGCAATAGTTAGAAGTAAGCCCAGTAGGCCCAAGAACCAGTTGAAATACCAGCTGGAGCTGCCTCTCTGTGGCTTGGTAATCTTTAGCCACATGAAGCATGGAAGAACAAATGTTACTGGAATGCTGTTAAGTCCGCCAATGAGACCGGCGAGGCTCGTGAGAAAGGGAAATGCTATGGCGACGAAGAAGCAAAGAAACACATATAGCGATCTGAACACAAATCGCACGTAAGGGTCACACTTCCTCCCCTTTCTTGCAGTATAGCACTGTTCAACCATGTCGAACACTGGCATGGAGTATATTTGGAACATGCTGAGACAGTTGAACATCATGAAGACGAAAGTAAGACCCAAAAATGCTCGAGAGACCTTCGACATTTCCGAGTACACCAGCGAGTACAGAATGCCTGCTTCCATCATCTGCACGAACCCACTGTACTAGTTACTTTGTGGCACTTCAAGCGTGCTATCGATTGATGGCCTCTGGAGATCACGTGGCAACAAGAACTAATGTGCTCGTACATCGGCCCTCTACAACGTTGAGATCTACGTCTCTCATGAAACTTCCACGCCCATAGACGAATGCCCGGTTTGGGAGCACAAATGATAAATCAGAGAGCCTGGAAATTTTACTTGAAGAAGAGGAATGCGACGTCCGTGAAAAGTCCAAGGAGCTTGTGGTATAACAAGTTGAAAGCAACTGACATTAGACAATAAGGATCAGATCGCTAGGCCTGCAAGATGGACAAATGCAGAAAGAGAGAAAGAAGTTTATTAAACGTAGACCAAAGGACCCAAGGGAGAGGAGAAGGCGAAATGCCGAGAGAGGGAGAGAGAGAGCGAGAGAGACTTTATTCGTACCTGATTACCAAAAGCTCCGTAGCCACCAAGGGCCAGCGGGAAGTAGCATAGAGCCACGATGACATAGGCTGCTTTCGCTCCTTTCCACATGGGCACAGATGCCGGTTCTTTGAGGGTGGTCGGCAGTGTTCCCTGCAGGTGAGGAGTATTTTGGAATCCGTGCAAAAAAATAGAGTGAAAGTGAATGACACATGAATTGCTGGGACAGCTATTTCTGGAGGTCGATTTGATGGCGATACCCTTGATCTGATAATTGGTAATTTAATCTCACGCACTATCACGTGATCACCCTCACATTTCATTAGAGAAGCAAACAAGAGCATTAAAGGGTTCTAGAATCCTGGTCAGTTTGAACTTCCATCGATCGAGTTTTGTGTTGCTACGCAGATGCTCAAGTTGATTTCAGTTCATACAAGGCAATGTGGTAACAGCGGTTACCTGTATCTCAAGTGCAAGATTGTGACCTCGAAAGGAAAAAGCTATCACACCAATGGCATTCAGCACAGAAAATGTCGTCCCAAGAGCCGTCTTGCCTTGCTTAGTAGAATACGAGATACCCGGGGGCCTCGGCTTACTGATGGACAACACCCACAGAAGAGTAATATATGAGAAAGCCATCACCGCCCCAACTAGAGAGACGCCTGCGATGGAGTTCATGTTGGGTAGTTGTGCTAAAATAAGACACAAAACCGAGAACACGAAGCACCATTGTATCATGGATAGTGGATTTTCATCGCACTTGTGACACACAGCTGTGACATAGAAAAGTTCAAGGCAGCTTCCGCCAACCACAATGAGGCCTATGGCAGTCCCCACTGTGAGATTGAGCACTGGTGGAAGAGATAAATGGAATCCGATTTTCTGCCCTGCACACGAACATTTCAGTTGATACATAGATTGATCAGTGGCTTTTAAATTACCGTACATGTAGCTTAATTTTTCTAAGTTTCCAACATAGATCTGTCAAGGGAAAAACCTGACAAAGCATTTTCTTCGGCAACTGGGAGGATTTCCAATTTAAACATGCTCAAGAAGTAATCAGTCTATCCACAGTCATGATTTAACAACAACAGCAGATATACTAACTTCAGACCAAACCAACCACTGGACTGGTAACCAGATCGCTACACCCCAAGTCTTACAAAGTATCCTACAAGACGGATCACTTTCACAATTGCGTTCTAGCCACATAATCATCATGGCGATCAAATTAAGCTTCAAGAGCATCCAGACTCGGTCGACCTACCTGGAGACGCCAGAAATCAGCTGAGTCAACTAGTTTCAATTGCACCTTCATTTCAACTTCAATTACACATTCACATTCAGCTTCAACTGCACAGACCTGGCCAATGGTTCCTCTCCGACTTCACTTCACTCACGAAATAAAATTCAGATTCTGGAAACTGCGTGCAAGATATTGGAAGAAATGTGCGGGTTCCTTACCAAACGCTTCTTGGGAGAGCTCCACGTAGCTGCGGTGGCGTTTGCCTGGTTCTGATTCATGAAGCATAATAAGCATCCATCGCGTGTACATCTGCCATGCAAACGCTGTTATGAGTACTGCCAGCCCCCATGTCCTGCACCCCGTCACACAAACCAAAATCCTGGCCACTCAGAATCTCTACAAGACTGGGTACAACCGGTTTAAAACGACTCAAAGTCAAGTGGGAGATGGCAGAACTGAAATACATAAGCACATTAAAAGAGAGCGAGATGGCAGCTTGGTTATTACCATCCAAGGAACACGAAAGCGAAAGGCAAAAAAATGGTCTGGTAGCCAATGGATGCGTTCAAGTTGTGGAACGCTGCATACAGAGCATTGCCTTGACGGCACTCGGTGAAAGGGAGCCAGGTATATCTGACATCCAATGTAGTCAAATGACCAATCTCCTCTATATAGTGCTTTATATTGTGAAGAGACTTTTGTGGTGTCCCGATTGGTGATATCGGACTCAGACAGGATTTGGTGGGAGACTTCCCAGTGGCCATGGCAATAATTTTGTGTGGTCCGTTCGGGCAAGGTGATTCTACAGCGAGCTTTTCTCCTAACGAGTTCATGTTCTGGCTGTCGGGCGCCATGGCGGTGGAGCAGAGATTGAATCTCTGGGAACAATCGGCGGGAGGAGCTGCTGTAGGAGCCGTTTCATTTGGTTGTATTGGTGGGGTAAAACCACCACGTGTGGAAGGTAGGGAGGTAACTTCACATTCTAAAAATCCGGGACTCTTTCCCCCCATGCCTAGATAGAGGTCTGTCGAGAAAGATTGACTTCGAATGACAAAGTGGCGTTGGTGAAAAGATCCGGTGAAGATAGAAACAAGTCGGAATGGGTCCAGTTCACTTGACGTTCGTCTCTTTGTATGTGGGTGTATGAGAGAGTCTAAGGATTGGAGAAGGAATGGAGAGTACTAGGATGGACTGCGCTACGGAATGTACTACAAGGCCACTAGTTTATTGCAACAGGGTTCCCGTGGCCAGCACGGCTATCCACCGCGTTGGTTGGTTGCGATATTAATATCCGGGAAGTTCTCCCCAACCCCCAACTCCTCCCCAACTGCAAGGCCCCAGATTGGATAACATCAATGAGCTTTCGAGTCTGAAGGTGGTGAATTCCTCGTGAGTTCTCTAAGTAAGAGCAAATATATTGCGTGCAAAACTTGTCGATCACAAGTCAATTGCAGGAAACACTGTAAATGATATTCTCAAGGTTCAGACTTTCTGATCTGTTTCTCTTTCCTTCTCCCAAGACTTAGTTCCTTTCTTTCGCTCAGCTTTTAAATCTGCAGTGGGTGGAAGTTCACCTCTTACAGCTTCTCTAAGCCAACATGCGTGCTGGTGTTTGCAGGGACCAAATTATGCCTCACTAGGGCCGATCACGTCAATTGGAGGAAACACGGAGGAGAGATAAACCATAGATAAGTGCGAAACATAGAATCTACATGAATTTCCAGATATATACCAGTGTTGTGCGGGTGTATTGATTTCAATATACCCTTAGGGTATAAGCAAATTATTTTTGTCAAATCATTTACCCTTTGGGTATGGATAAATTGAAATCTCAAAAAATTATTTACCCTCCGGGTATGGGTAAATTAACTTTTCAGATTTCTATATAACCCCTGGGTATGGATATATATGCCAAAATATACCCTGAGGGTATGAATAGTTTCCGGGTATGGATAGTTATTTCCATTAATATATAATTTAATGGTTTTAAGGAATATATGATGTTCTTTTTTTTTCTTTTTTTTTCCAGAAAGGAAACCTGGGACTCACAAGATGTTCTTCAATATGTACAAAACCGAAAAAAACAAAAAAAAAAACAAAAAAAAAACCAAATCTATGGTAAAAGAAAAAATTGATAAGATATTGCATAATATTTTGGTGTTAATTTCCAATGCAAGATGGAGGAGGTTTGAGATTTAAAAAAAAGCACATGGGGTGGTAGCTGAGTTGGTAAGTGCACAATGTGTGTCACTCAGGTGGTTCGGGGTTCAAACCTGCTGCTCTGCCCGCGCGTGGGATTGTTCGTGTGACGGTATGTTTAGGCGTTGATCGTCCTGTATCCATAAATGAAAGCGGGTTAATCTTTCCCCCTCCTCTCGCGCACCTCACTTCGGTAAGCTCCCCTTCAAATCATAGTTACTCGCTTTGATGCGCGCGCCCAACTCCCAACCTGGCCGCCAGGCCAACTCGGAGCTTCGGCTACTCACCGGGACATAACGGTCCCCCTTTCCTCCTCCAAGAAACCCTCCACCAATTTGGACCTAGTGGAAATTCCCTTTGGTAGATGGCAGTCCGGAATAGCTCCCCACTCCTTGGTCGCTTTCCGGCTCGCTCGCTTACTCACTAGTTTTTGGACACCAACGGGCTTGCACCGTTCTCGGGGTTACTACTCCCTATATATACTTCTGTGACTGTCCGCGGGGGTTTCACAAACAACCATGCCATTTTATGGCGAACCACCACAAAGACCCTCGATTCCCAGTGATGAGTCGCGGTGAGTCTTGGCCCACCCACCACGGCCCCATTGGACCGTGATGAGTCCCAAGACTCCCCACGACTCCCACCACAAGGTCTCCGCCCCATGGTGAGTCCTATGTCACTCCCACTAAGTCCCACTAAGCTACCACCACCCCCTTCTGGAGCCACCCCATCGCAACCCGGTGTGCGGGGCTTCACCTAGTGAGCGCCTCTGCCTCCTTGAGTGCCTCGGGCACTCAAGGGTGCTTCAGCCCCCGCATCTATTGTTGCCACTGCCCCACCACAAGGGCAGCCCCTCTCGTGTCCCGACCCCTTGCCCTCAAGGCAAAGGGCCGCGACACCTCCTCAAGGGCCTGAATTGTGGGCTGTCGCTCCCAGATTTCCTTAAATAAATAAAAACCCCTCAAGGACCTAAATTGTGGGCTATCAGGTTTCCTTTTATAGCCTCTCATTGTTTAATAATAGGGTCATGAATGCACGGGCGGGCCCCGCCAGTACGACCCTTGGGGTGACCTCATAAGCCCACCGCCCATTCACCGAGTCGAGATTCTGAAATTTTTCTAAGTCCTTGTTAATCTACCGTGGTGGACCCCTCCAACAGACCGACTCCAACCTTCTAGCAGACCCTCCAGACCGACAAGCGGACTGGCACCTCTCCAGCAAACTGACCCCCTCCAGCAGACCGGCAGACCCTTCGATAAAATATATATTTAATAACACACGTTATTGCAACGATACAATGTAACGAGATTTGAACACCGCACCTCGTGTTTATCATTCATTGATCTTAACCACCACACTACCCGCCGCTTTCTACAACTCCTTGCAATAACTAATGCTTTATGTGCATATTGTGGGCCCCAGCAGACTAGCTCATGTGTTTTGTGGGCCATAGCAGACCAGCTTGCCGGGCAGACCCAACAAGCAAATTGGTAGGGTCGGGTAAGGGCGCTCCCACCCTCCGGGACCCCCTCTGCCACACACGGGCCCCGCCGCAGCCACATGTGCGGGCATTCATGACCCTATTATTGTTAAATGAGAAGCCCTTATATATATATATATACGAGGTATTGTTTGGGTTATATGACATTTAAGGAATGATATATATGTAACATTTGTTTTAGCTGTGATTGGAGCTTTCTTATAGCTCAAGGCTCCCTAACAACACAACAAAAAGAGAAAAGACCTAGCACATAAAGGCTATGAAGGCACATGAAGGCCCTTATATACCCTGATTAGATATACCCTTCATTTTAACATATACCCTTCAGGAAAGTAGGGTATACTGAGCGTCTTGATGCAGGGTAAATATAAGGATAAGGGTATATCATAAAAATATACCTTGATATAAGGGTATACATCCGGGTACCTAAACTTGCCACACCAGGGTATATATATATCAATATACCCTGATATACCCGGCGGGTATATAAGGGTAATTCATATACCTGCCCAACACTGATATATACACCCCCGGCCCTGCTGGCTGTCGTGAACCCTTTGGCTGCTGCAGGCCTGCACCCCCTCCTCATCCACATCCATGACAACAAATATAACCATAGACATAAAAATGTGGCAAACCCTACAATTCTGATGTATGCCAAATACATGGGGAATTGTGCCAATGTATGTGTTGTCACCTCTTGAGAGCACTATGATAGTGCTTACATTTGTCCCATCATGCACATAGCATACTCTTCAATGAGCAAGTGAAACATTTCATGCCAAACATGAACCAGATCTTTGCTCAAATACAATCAAATGTGTGTGACAATTTTTTTTTTAAAAAGCATAGAAGGAAAAGAATAGGAATAATGTAAGGGTGACACAATCATAGTGACATGAATTAGCTCCCATTTGGTCACAAGTCACGCACCTCGTCTTTTCCATTGCCCTCACATTACTAGTAGGCTATCCATGTTGTTTGGAAACCAATTGCATTCTAAAATATTTGATAATGAATCCGGGATAAGAGGGGATATGGAGGATTTGACAAGGGGTCCGGGAACCGACGCTGTTTGACTAGAAACAGATGATCTGAAGCAAAAGAAATATCATACACTCAGTGACTATGGTAGGACTGCATCTGCCCTCTAATCAATATCCCCAGGGACATATGCATCCTCTCACATCCTCTCTACAATCTCCCTGGTTTGAAGTCAAGCCACCTCCATTCCATTTCTCAAAATCTTATCTCCTACATCAGTCTTGCTTGAGAGCTCCTAAGTCCAAGCAACAACAACTATTCCTAAGTGAAAAAGAAGCCACTATTCCTAAGTCTGAGAGAAGAGCCATGCATCTACGAACTTAACTATCTTATACTCCAGGTGAAGCGGTGGGATTGCCTGCCCAAAATGGCACCTCACCATCTCTGTCAGCAGCTACCCTAACTCCTCTTGTCGTCTGAATGCCACGTTGTAAAAACAAAGATCTATGCATGTCAGATCATGTCATCGCTCTGCCACTCTACCTTTCAGATATTCATTGATTCAAGCGTTCAGTGAGTCATGATGGTTCTGCTTCAGTCCATGGCAGTAACCCTGTCGCTTGCCAACTAACTACCCTATCCCACCATCTCTGCTAATCTACCCTAAGATCTGATATGATCTTATAACAAGAAGACAATCATCATCTGAAAGCTTCTTGCTCTGTACATTTCACTCTTTGCCTCCTTATTTACAGATAACCTGAGTCACCATCCACAAGCCCTCATTCGCTCTGGCAGATGCTCGTTATGTCGAGCTGCTCCTCATCCTAACTCTCCATTGACTGTGCCAGCAACCCCACCTCCCTGTTCTCTGGCAGCTGGCCGTTTTCCTTGCAAGCTCACCCTCCCATGATCATGTTCATCAAGGCAATGGCGATCATTACCAAGAAGATGGCGGCACCGCTTCCCCTGTTGCACAGATTACCAAGTTGTGCCCTTATCCTCTACATTAAAACTTCCCCCAGCGTAGATGCAATCGCCCTTGACACAATGCCCTGCCAATTCCACTGTTCGCAGCATCTGCTCAGAGCCCCCGTCATCTTCCCCTTCGTCTTCCTCGTCCCGCGTTTCTAGGGTAACCGCCAGTGATGAAAGTCATCCATTTTCACGAACGGAAAACGTGCTAGGTTTCATTAACAGAGTTAATCACAAATTCATTGCATCCTTGGCACTGGATCCTTCGTCCTCGTTCCTGGGAGTCATCCAGTAAGCATGGATGTAATCCATTCATCCTCCGGATGAAAATACGCATGGTCACGACTTAGCCACTTTCATCCTGGCAAAGTATCAGCATAATGTGCCCATGAAATAACATGTAGGCAGGGATGAATTCCGCCCATAGCATGTATGAAATAAATTGAGCATTTTCATCCTGGCCAAGAGTTCCCCATCGTTCCCATGATGTAACCTAGAAACATGTATGGAATAAATTGCAGGGACAACTCAACCTATTTTCACATTGGTACCAGGGCCCTTCTTTTGTAGAAATGCAGAATCTCAGTGAGTAAAAACAAAAATTTCAATGTCACCCCCCCTGCATTCACACTACATCATTTCAATACTCCCCCTTAATCTATCCATAATCTAGACTTTGTCAATCTGATAGTAAGTGTTCTGAAAGCTAAGCACTCCAAATGCCTCACTGCAATACTCATGCTTGGGCTTCGGAAGAGCCTTAGTTAAAGCATTAGCTAGCATCTCATTAGTGCTACAATAAACTAGTTCTATCTGACTAGTTTCTACTTTTTCTCTTATAAAGTGATATCTGAGTTCTATATGCTTTGACCGATCATAAAACCTAGGATTCTTTGTCAAAGCTATACACGACTGATTATCACAACATAAGACTGTAGCTTTTGAGCTTGGGAATCCAAGTCCACTATTTAACTGCCTAAGTCATATTGCCTCCTTAGTTGCATGTGCAGCAGCCATATACTCTGCCTCGGTACTCGAGAGAGCTATAGTAGCTTGTTTCTTGCTTTGCCACGATATCGCTCCTCCATTCATGCAAAATATATAACTTGTGACAGAACGACGATTGTCTACATCTGCTGCCCAGTCAGCGTCACACCATCCTTGAATAGTGTTTGTTGGTGAAGTCTCAACTTGAATCCCATATCTAAGTCCAAAAGTTATAGTAGCTTGAAGATACCTGAAAAGCCGCTTTACAGCAAGCCAATGTTGTTTTCCAGGATTTGCCATAAATTGTGAAACCTGACTTACAGGGAAAGCAAGGTCGGGTCGTGTACACACCATAATGTACATAAGGCTACCCACAACACTTGAATAAGGAATATCTACCATCTCATCTTGCTCAGATTTACTTTCAGGAGTCATTTCCTTGGAAAGCTTACTTCCTGGTTCCATTGGTGTAGAGATAGCTTTACATAATTCCATATTGAACTTCTTAAGTGTATCTCATATATACTTTTCTTGAGATAAATGAATTATTCTTTCATTCTCTCTCTAGATACTTGTATGCCGAGACAATACTCAATAGGACCATTATCTGTCATCTCAAACTCACTTGACAACTCCAATTTTGTTGCTTTTAAAAACTTCAAATCATTTCCAGCGATGATTGTCGAACGGCTTTTACTCACCCATCCCTTCGTTATCCGAGGTGGAAACTCCAAGATAGAAGAGTTGGATATCTCTAAGCACTCAGCCCGCTCAGAACAATAAGTCATGACCTACAGCTAGTGTATCATGGTTGTGCTTCCTGTTTGTATTTCTTCTTACCTTCATGTTAGCAATTTACCTACTGTGGACACTTAAGCATCAGATTGCTTTAGTATCTATCAAGTTCCATTCACGCATCCATTCATTCCACAGCTTCATTCAAGTCTCTCTACATAGTGTGATTGTATCAAATAAGTATCAGATTAAGATTTATCATGTATCAGGCTGTAGCCATGGCGTCTCTAATCTTCTTTACAGTATCACTACAGCTTGCATGTAACAACATCAACAGATCGTCTCTCCTCCTTCACCATGTTCTCCCTTCCTGCTCCAGACATCCTCACCCCCGATCTCCTCTCCTGATGACCAAGAAGTGATCTCCGTGAAAAAGTCCCCTTCATGTCGCTGCTTTGCTTGATTTATCTGCAAGCTGTTCTAACCGCTTAACTAACTAACTGTCATCTCAAGACAGGATGCACGTTCCCTCTGTAGATGTCATTCCCACACAGACGTTCCCTGCAATGGTAACCGTTCCTTATGTACACTATGACGGGCTGTGCCATGCTGTGTCGGCGGTGACTATGCCGAGCTATGATTGGCTATGTCGGCTGTGACTGGCTGTGTAAAGCTGTGTCGGGCTGTGTCAAACTGTGTTAAGTTGTGTCAGCCCGTGACTGACTGTGTGAGCCTGTCTACCACCCCTAAGGCCTGTGTCGGTCTAAGTCTACCATCCGCAAGTCTGCGCAAAAATTAAGGGTACCCCACAGAACCTATAAAAGTGTCTAGTCCCAGACAGCCCTCTAACATTACCCCTCCCCCTCTCAAAAAGCCATATCCTCACGGTTTACTGTTTAGGATCAGCAAACCTTTGTGAGCAAGCACCCTTCTGTCGGTGAGAGTCCTTTGGAGGGCTCTGTGTGCGAGCCCGACCCTGTCACTGGCTGATGGAGACAATTGAACACCAAATGGAAATGTCTGACCCTCCTGTGGTTGATAACGAGGTAACCTCTCAGGCATAGGAGATCCCCGTCGTTTCTTCTCTGCCATCTGTAGTGCATAGTCCTCCGCCATATTAAAAGGTTCCTCCGTAGAACCAGTAGTATCAGAATCATCTTCCCCCCTGAGGTGTTTCAGTGGCCGAACCTTAAGTGGCTTCTCAGGAATCCTGCGTGACATACAGTGTTGGCCCACCATGTCTGGAAGCTTAAACTGTACCACTTGCATCAATCGCTTGCAAGCAAAATGAGTATATTCCCTGAATTCTTTGGCCGTATAGGTTAGAGGTGTGCCAATGACTTTGAACAGTGTAAGTATTTTCAGGCTTCATGTCCCTTATAAAAAATATCGTCAGGGCCCAGTTTTTTTTTGGTCAAGTTGGTCCAAGCTAAATTAAACCATGAACGAAGTTGGAATCCTTCTGCAACATGACTTTCACATCATACAGATACATATGAGGTGGAACTGAAGGTAAGACCCAATGATCCCTAGTGGAATAACTCAGAAATCGTGACTGCATCTTCTGCTGCTCAATGTGATAACGTGCAATGAAACAAACAGCATAGTATAATCCACAGCCCATGACAATACTAGATACCTCCTTGGTCTTGGTGTAGATGTACCCATGAACAACCTGGAAGGCAATTAATTCCTTCAGCATGTGCCTGCCTCAGACCAATACCTTGCAAAGTGATGATCCTCAATGGGTCGATTGTTCGGAAGAACCTTAGTCCTAGTTGCCACTGACAACCAAATGCGCATGATTTGATAATAATGTGCCAGAGACTGTGGAGGACTGAATTCCTTCCAAGCCAAATCCATCACAATGGGAATTTGATTGAAGGGCATAATCATAGCCCAATTGTACTCAAGTGCAGCAGAAGTCCTAGGTGGGTTAAAAGCAACATCCCCCCAAACCTCAGATTGTGGCATTGCCAAGGTATCAACAGTGTCAGCCACCTGCACAGCCACTTGCGGTGGGGGCTGTGATATTGCCGCCACTGTCCCTCCTATTGTTGGCAACTCCTGCACCTCATGTGATGAAGACTGAAAAATCAGAGTCCTTGCATGCAAGTAAGTGGCCACCAGCTGCTCCTCAGGAACAAAGACTCTTTTGTCAATGTTGGAACTCAAGTCATCCACTTGAGTCTGCAGCCCTTCCACATCATCCTGTAACTCCGCTATCCTTCTATAGACATTGTCTATAGTTGTTGTGGCAATGTTCTGCACCTGCAATATGAGATCATTCATCTCCCCCGGGTGAGCTTTCTTGGTGCCTTTCCTTCCACCGGCCCTTGTGTTAACCATACTTGCATAAGATGATTATCCACCAAGTCCTGCGTAGCACCCCTGAGAGCATGCTCCTCCTTGAGTCTATACATATCTAACTGATGCTGTAAAGCCTCCATACGCTTCGCATGAGGTTCAACCAGGGCGGCATAGGCAGCAGTCAGATTATTGGCTTCTTTCCAAGCCTTGTTAGCCACAGAGAGTTCATTCTTTTGGCCCGTGAGTGTTTGCTGCAACTTCAAGATGTACCTTTCCTTCTCAGCCTCAACCTGACTATATTGTTGGAAAGTATCCTCATTGCGACGGATAATAGCCTTCAAATCAGCAATGAGTTTCCCTTGCTCTACTGTCTCAGCCTCTGCCATCATACACCTCTCTGCTTGTCTGTTAACTTCTAATGCACTTTGCTCCAGAGCAGTTGTTAGTGTGGCACATTTGATGGTCATTTTCTGATGAACCGCCTCCAACTCTGTATGGAGCACCTTCACTTCCTGTAATTTGCCCTCATTCTTCACCTGCAACTGGTATAGCTGTTGCTTATGTGCTTCATGCAACTTCTCCTGCTCCAGACCCGCTTCAATCAGGTTCCCCTTTGCTAGCTGCAGGGCAACCTTCATGTCCTCTAACTCTTTCTGCAACCTTGAGGTTGGCCTCCACATCCACCTTGTTTGCACACTCAGTGGCAATTCTAGGCTCAAATTCCTGCTTGAGTTCCTCCCTCAAAGCTGCCAATTGTGTGGATGGAACATGGGATTTCACGTAAGTGCCCGACAAATTGAGTGTCCTGCTTATGGAACTCATAAGCATGGTCTGCTATGGGTCTTCATGGGAAACATGCTGATGGTCCCCCTTGAGTCTCCACAGTGTGATGTTTCACCAACCATTCAGGCCATGATCCCACAAGATCTTCTTCCTGAACGACCTCATTCTCCACAGGTGCTGCACTGCCCTTACCTTCTACCCCTGGAACCTCCTCCACTGGTTCGGGCATCACATGCACAACAGGGATTTCTTTGGTCAAACTCTGCATCTTTGGCACCACTGGTTCCCTGACCAAGCCATAGTTTTCATAGAGAAGGTCTGTCGCGGCCCTTTGCCTTGAGGGCAGGCGGTCGGGACATAAGAGGGGCTGCCTCTGTGGTGGGGGCAGTGGCAGCGATAGGTATGGGGGGGCTGAAGCACCCTTGATTGCCCAAAGCACTCAAGGAGGCGGAGGCGCTCACTAGGTGGAGCTCCGCACACCGGGTTTGCGGTGGGGGTGGCTCCACAAGGGGTGGTGGTAGCTTAGCGGGACTTAGTGGGGGTGGCATAGGACTCACCCTGGGGCGGAGACCTCGTGGTGGGAGTCGTGGGGAGTCTTGGGACTCATCACGGTCCATAGGGGCCGTGGTGGGTGGGCCAAGACTCACCGCGACTCATCACCGGGAGTCGAGGGTGTTCGTGGTGGTTCGCCATAAAATGGCATGGTTGTTTGTGAAACCCCCGCGGACAGCTACAGAAGTATATATAGGGAGTATTAACCCCGAGAACGGTGCAAGCCCATTGGTGACCAAAAACTAGTGAGTAAGCGAACGAGCCGGAAAGCGACCAAAGAGTGGGGAGCTGTTCCGGACTGCCAACTACCAAAGGGAATTCCGCTGGCTCCAAATCGTTGGAGGGTTCTTTGGGAGATCAAAGGGGGGATCGTTATGCCCCGGTGAGCAGCCGAAGCTCCAAGTTGGCCCGGCGGCCAGGTTGGGAGTTCGGCGCGCGCATCAAGCGAGTAACTATGACTTGAGGGGGGAGCTTACCGAAGTGAGGTGCATGACACTTGGTATCAGAGCTTAGAGTTCAGTACGCGATCGTCCTTGGGATTGGCCTCATCATGGGGTCGGGCAAGCCAAAGCGAAAGCGGAACGGCCCAAAAGATGATGATCCTGGTGAGCCCGATGGGGGCGACGTGTCACCGAGGCGGCTGTTTGAGGAAGCGATGCATGTTTCCGAAAACGAGGCCGCTCAAGAGCGGGAGGAATCTGAGGAGTCAGAGCCTAAGGAATCCATGAGAGCTCTGACCGACCAACAGATGCCTCCCATGCCGGCAACCTTTTGGGAAGGGTTGTTGGCGCAATTTGGCGGGACGTTGAAAGACGGGTTGAAGGCGGCTAATGCCACTTCCACTAAGGCAAAGTTTAAGGTGAAGCCTAAGGAACCCGGCACCTTCGAGGGCGTCCGAAATCGGAAGGCACTCAACACCTGGCTCTTGGAGCTAGAGCAGTACTTCCGGGCGGCCAAGTTGAGTGACGAGGATCGGGTGGAAGTGGCTCCCACCTATTTGAGGGGCTATGCTCAACAATGGTGGAAAAAACGCCTTCACGACCGAGGTCCAAGCCCGGAAACCTTGAACTGGAGCGGGTTCAAGGAATTGATGAAGAGGCAGTTTGTGCTCCTCAACGCGTCCTGGCTCGCCCGGGACAAGATGAGGAATTTGAAGAGCCCTGCTCCTCAATTGCAGTGGTTGCTGTCTCAAACACTCCCATCTCCTTGCGTTCACGCGCATCAAGCGAACAAGAATCCAGGATAATTTGCGCAATTATTGGGCCAGACACAATAATCGGAGACTTAGCAGCAGTGCCCTGTAACTGCTTCATCTCTTCTACCAGACCATTGTACATCAATTCTGCCCAAGCCACATCCTCTCCCCTCAAGGCTTTCAGTATCTCCTCCATGAATGATATGCTAAGGTACTGTTGGTTCTGTTTCATGGCAAACAGAACATTCAGTATTTGGCCAACTTCCCTTAACCTTGGGTACTCGGCCTTGGTACAAGTGTATCCTTGAGTCTTAAAGAAACTCGCTTCTTGGAACAAATTCCCTATTTGCAATCTTGCCCTGTGTTCATCCACATTCACATGCCCAGATGTTCAAACAGTTGCTGCAGGTACTGGGGAGTAATCTCTAAATCTACTCCCCTCACCTGTGTAACTCCTGTCCGGGGCTCAAAGTTCTGAATGAATTGGATCATGTACTTTCGATGATGCAAGGACCATTCCTTGCGTAGTAGCCCTTCCAATCGCAACTCCTTCAGCAGCTGCACTACCTGTGGTGTAGCAATTGTTTGCTTCTGCAAAATCGTGGTGCTCTTCACCCTGATATCCTCCATTCCCCGAATTCTCTTCATCCCAGACAAACAAGAAGGCCTTGTTTGGAATAGCTGTAGGAAAGCTTGCAGGGTGTAAAGCATAAAGGTATGGTTGGCACAGAAAGGAACGAGTAAGTGCGTATAAGCCTATGGGGCTTGCAGATAGTTGGTGAGAGAGAATGTCCTTTCAACCCGTCCGTCCTTGCACCACTGCGTGAGAAGTAGAGCTAGTGTATAGTCTGTAATATCCGCCATAGCTACAAAGCTATAGCTTTGATTGCCCCTCCCGTCAAGACGCTGGTTATTCGGAGCCACCCGACTCTTCTGCTCATAACACTTCTAATTTCTTGTTCTTGTTTCTTGGAGGGAACCACCTGCATGAAATTCTAGTTTCTGATTGGCTATTGCCTCCTTGGGTAACTTCTGAATTTTACCCCCCTCTGCTCACATTTCCACCTGGAATGCCTACTAGGACAACACATGTGGCAAAGGTTCACCTTTACTGTACACGTAAAGGGTACCTTTTCCCTGGATGCATCAATGGGCCCACAATTAATTTCGGCTGCTGTACCGGGTAGGTACTTCGACGGCCCAGTTTGTCTTTTTGCATGATAACACCCGCTTTTGCAGTACAAGCAAAACGGAGTGCTTTGTCCCTTAGGCCACGTGTTCGAATTCAAACACTCTTCCGTCGCCCTCTGTCCGCATGGCTTCTTCTCCGAGTTTGACTCCCAAGCAGACCTTACACTTGCACGAGATACAAATTACCACAAAGAAATCTAGTAGATTACCTGCTACGAGAAGACCTCGAGGGGTCAGAGAGTATGACTGGAGAGGAGGACTGGATGAGGAGCAGGAAGCTACCCTGTTTGCTGCACACCCAGAGTGGGAGCAGGTTGCAGAGATGCGGCTGGAAGGCCTAAGTTGTTTAAGAGGTATCTACTGTGGTGTAGTGTCAGCAACACTTGAAGAGGAAACCAGCAGTTACCCATCACATTTCTATGAAGAAAGAGAAGGAGAAATGGAAATCCTAGAGGAACCAGCCACTGTGAGTTTACAGGATGAAGTGGTGATTGGTTGGACAATCACAGCTGATGAGCAGGTGAGAGAAGTGAATGTGGGAATTGAAGAGGAACCAAAGATGGTGAAGGTAGGAGCTGATTTGGAGCCAGAATTCTTTGAGGAAGCTAAGAGTTTGTTCATCAAATACAGAGATGTATTTGCTTGGAGCTACGAGGATCTAAAAGGGATACCACCTGAGATCTGTCAGCATAAGATTGAATTGGAACCAGGGTCAGTACCAATCAAACAGGCAAGGTACAGAATGAATCCCAACTATGCACAGAAGGTTGGAGAAGAGATCAAGAAGTTGGCTGAGGCTAAGTTTATATACCCAATAGAGTATACAACTTGGTTGTCACCCATTGTGATAGTTCCCAAGAAGAATGGTAAACTAAGAGTTTGTGTGAACTACAAGAAGCTGAATGCTTGTACGAAGAAAGATCCTTTCCCTTTGCCATTCACAAAAGCAGTATTGGACACTGTGGCAGGCCATGAGATGTACTCATTCATGGATGGCTTCATTGGTTATAATCAAGTGCAAGTGGCAGAAGAAGACCAAGGAAAGACAGCTTTCATCACAGACTGGGGTGCTTATGCATACAAAGTCATGCCCTTTGGACTTTGTAATGCACCAGCAACCTTTCAGAGAGTGATAAGTGAATCTTTTCATGAGTATCTGGATGATTTCATACAGGTGTTCTTGGATGATTTCAGTGTGTACAGCTCTAAGAATGAGCACTTGCATAAATTGGAGTTATATCTGGCCAGATGCAGGATGAGAGGTCTGGGCCTGAATCCAGAGAAATGTACTTTCTGTGTGAACTCAGGCATGCTTCTGGGACACATTGTGTATAAAAGGGGACTTCTTGTGGATCCCAGGAAGACAGAGGCCATTAAAGCCTCTCCACCACCGGCAAATGTTAAGAGTCTAAGGAGATTCCTTGGGCAAACCAGTTATTACAGAAGATTTGTCAAAAAGTATGCACAAATAGCAGCACCATTAAGCAAGCTTCTGAAGAAAGATGCAGTGTTTGCATGGACAGCTGAGCACACGGAGTCCTTCACGAGACTCTAACCGTCAGAAGGGTGCTCGCTCACAAAGGGTTACAAATCCCAAACAGTAAACCGTGAGGACACGACTTTTGAGAGGGGAAGGGGTAATGTTAGAGGACTGTCTGGGACTTAGGCACTTTTATGGGATCTGTGGGGTACCCTTAATTTTTGCACAGACTGAGACCAACAGGAGCCTTAGGGGTGACAGCAGCACACTTAGGGGGGGGGGGGGGGGGTTACACAGCCCGTCACAGTCCGACACAGCCCGTCACAGCCGACACAGCTCGTCACAGTCCAACACAACCCGTCACAGTCCATCACAGCCCGTCACAGTCCGACACAGCCGTCACAGCCAGTCACAGCTCGACACAGTCTGACACAGCCGACACAGCCGACACAGCCAGTCACAGCTCGACACAGCCGACACAGCCCAACACAGTCGCACAGCCAGTCACAGCTTGACACAGCTGTCACGACCATATGGAACGGATAGGAGGACAGGGAACGACTGTGGGGAACAACATCTGCGAATGGAACATGTTAATTCACGGATGACGGTTAGTGAGGGAAACGGTTAGAACAACGGGTAGGAAGATAAAGCCAGGAGCAAGGACTGGAAAAGGATCACTTCTTGGGGGCCAGACTTCGGACATCACTGGGGGGGAAATGAGGCAGAGAGCGCATCTCTGAGCGGAAGGAGGGAGAGCACAGAGTAGGAGGAGGACGATCTGTTGATGCTTGATGAATGCAAGCAGTAGAGTTGTAATGTAGAGCAGATTAGAGACTCCATGGCTTCAGCCTGATACTTGATAGATATTAATCTGATACATACTTCATACTCACACTGTGTAGAGAGATCTGAGTGAAGCTGTGGAATGAATGGATGAGTTGATGGAATCCGATAGATTGCTGAAGCAAACTGATACTTAATTACCAACAGTAAGGTAACTAGCTAACATGAATGCGGGAAGGAAAACAAATAGGAAACACCCCCATGATACACTAGCTGTAGGTCATGACTGATTGTTCTGAGCGGGCTGAGTGCTTAGAGATTTCCAACTCTTCTATCTTGGAGTTTCCGCCTCGGATAGCGAAGGGATGGGTGAGTAAAAGCCGCTCGACAAGGGTCAAGACATTTCCTGCTGACGTAGTGCTTGCATACCTTACTCTGCCCTCATCCCCTCTGTGGTAGGCTGTTCTGGTGACTGCAGGCTCATTATAATTTATGGTGTACAAAAGGAAGTGAGCAAAATCCTTTCCTGGCCCATAGCGTACACGAATCATTTCAGCTTCGGTGTCAACTACCGCGCCAAACTTTTTGAGAAAGTCCAAGCCCAGAAGCATGTGATACGTATCCGTGTTTACCACCATAAAGGACAAGCGATTGGTCAGCTCTCCTACTTTGACCTTGATGTCCTCAAGTCTGCCCATTACAGTCTCAAGAGCACCTGAGGCTACTCTGTAATTTACATCCTTATCAGTAACAACAGATCCCATCAGACCAAGATCCCTGACTGTACTCGCGGATATTACAGAAAGCATGGCACCGGTGTCAATTTGGCCTAATACTTGGTAATCTCCCATTGTAATCATTACATGAAGCGCTTTAACCTTACCAGTATAAGCATACAAGATCGTGGGCTCAGCGTGTGCTGAGTACAAAGGCCTTGGAACATCCCTCACAATTCCTATACTGTGAGTTGTCTCCTTTTGTTGTACCATTGCCCTTTCCACCACTTTGACCAGCCCCTTTAATTTGTCTAACTCTCCGGGCACAGTCATGATTAGGTCCATGGGAGACAAGGATATTCTCCCCTTGTAGAAGTGGTTCAGGATTCTGGATTTAGTACCTCCTTCTATGGCAGCTTTGAAATTGTTCTTTGGGTAGATCTCACTCTTGGTCTTGCTTGGCTGTTCACTGCTCTCACCATTCCTCTCTGGTGACTCTGTAGGTTCAACATTAGGACTCTGGACAGGGATGCGCGTCCTTGGAAGTCCGACTTCATTGATACTGTTTTGTGACATCCGATCTGTCATTTCTGCGAGTACATCATCCTCATCATCATAGAACACATCTACAAAGTTAGTTCCAGGAGTTCCCATCATAGTCTGGTCGAGTTTTCTACTGCACTCACTCTCTGTATGCCCTAGTACCTTGCAAAAGTTGCATCTCACACCACACATTTCCGTGGAATGCCCAAACCGGTGACATTTGTCACACTTAGCTTGGGTTCTTCCTTCAGGACAATATGTAGCTATGTGACCTTCTTTATGACAAACGTTACAAAGGCGAACACGAGGAGGTGTTCTAGATCCCGAGCTTTCTCCTATGACTGGTCCCCTATCAAAGTACTTATGTAGGGTAGTGTTTAGCTGATCAAGTCTTCTGTCCACAGGGTTGACAAACACAACTGACTCATCTGTATCATCTCCTTCCAATGGCTCTAGAGGTATTTCCCCCAACTTTCCCAGGCCCCTCTCAATCTCAATGGCTGTCTCAAGTGCTTCCTCTACATCAGAGAAGCGCCTGCCCAGCATTACTCTTGCTATTTCAGGTCTCAAACCTGCTGCAAATCTACGCCTCTGTTCCAAATCAGACGCCCCACTTCTTATAAACAACCGGTTCAACCTATCAAAGTATGTCTGAACCCTTTGTCTATTTTCCTGTTTGATGGTATCCATCCTCAGCCTGATTTCTGCCAAGTCAATGACACCAAACTTGGCTGATATGGCTGCCCTGAAATCTTCCCAGTTGTCTAGTCTAGGGTTTTGTTTACGGTACCATTTATCAGCCTTGGCTCTCAGGTTGAGCCTTGCTACCTTGAAGGTTTTATCCTCATTTAAGTCTCTGACATCTGCCTCCATCTGAATCCTTTCCAGCCAGTCATTCACATCTTCACTATTCCTACCATGATAAGGCACATCTATGCTAGTTGGACTGGTCATTCTTCTACTCTCTAGTCTGAGTTCAAACTGGTTTAACACCTAATTCTGATTCTAATTTTCCTGAAACACCCTTAATGCTGACCTCTATACCACTCCCACTGTCCATTTCGCAACATCTCTACTCTACCTCCCCATGTCACTTCTCGTGCCATGGTATTTATCTTCTCCCACCTTCCTAACTCTCTTATCCAAAGTACTATGGTTGTTCTTCCACCAGCATGTATCACTCTAAGACATAAATCACCATCAGCTATTCTCCAAGCAGGGTTGAAGAAGTACAAACAAGGGTCTGTGTAGGCATTTGGTGAGCGTCGGCTGAAGCAAATCAGCACATCTCCAATGCTTGGTTCATCAGGAATCAGTGTATGGTCTCTGCCTGCCATCAAAACCATCCAACACAAATCAAGATCCCTAGCTAGTAGATATCACGATTTAACGAAGCTCTGATACCAAAAGAAGGGGTGTGAATCCCCTTCTGGGTGATTCTAATCTGTACTCCTCCCTAGTTGAAGTCAAAGCAAAAGGAAGGAACGTTCTAGTGATCCAACCATCTTCACATGGCTGTGGGTTTCCCTTACTTCGTTCGTGATCAGAGTTCATGCAATCCTCATCCACGCCGCAGCGGAAGAGAAGACATGGATGGGGAGTTTTGAATTGTTCTTGCTCTTGGTTCTACTTTTATACAACAGCCTTGCCCTATGATCACAGCGCCAACAGTGCTGCCATGATCTTTTCTGTGATGCAACCAGCCCTATGACAGCGCTGAACACGACCCTTAATGTGAAGCTCCCTTGAGCAGTGACACGTCGGAAGCCCCCTTTGTAATGGTGACACAGATTTAGAAGGAGGCAGCTCAGATTTGCCATGAACTGCAGGGCCACTAGTCTCTTTCAGGGTTCATGTTTTCTTCATCTCATCTCCCCAAATTGGCCATCCCCCATCAACCCTTTTACTGAGCAGCTCTCTCCCTTCCCAAATCCTTTTCTCTCTCTCTCTAATCTTGGTCTACAGGTTCCTCACTTCTTCAACAGCAACATATCTACCATGCAATGCAATGCACAACTCAGCCAGGCATCCAGTGCACCCAGCCTTGAAATCATCCTTGGTCACACAAGGCATAACCATCCCATTCATCAGTCTCTCTCTCTCTCTCTCTCTTGCCAATGACCAACCCTTCACACTACCTTTTTCCAAAAGAAGCCATTGCCCAAACAGCTCTCAGCCTTTCTACAGGTTTCAACCAAATACCCCAACAGCCCTCTTTTCCCTTCAACTGTGAACCTCAGTTGTTCATACCCTGAGACCATGCTGGAAATTAGTTCCAAAAACCAAATCAGTGTCGGTGTTGCTTCCCCATCCACATTATCCTTTCTTTGTTTTCAACAGTTCTAACTAACCCTCACTGGTGTTTTCAATCAGCCAAGCTAGGTCTACATTGGTTCCAGTGTATCAATACCCAGGGCAACATTGTGTGTAGGTTCATAACACTGAAACAAAGAACAAGAATGAAGACAAACAGTGACCATTCTGATTTAGTGACAAGCAGTCTCTCGCCCCACTCATTTCTCCTACTGACACTATAACATCAGGTGCATCCATCCTTTCCCTATCCTGGTTTGAAGTCCAGAGTCTCCATTCCATTTCCAAAACCTTTTTCCTCCATCACATATCTATACCTCCTTCTCCTCTACCAAGACCCAGTCCTAAATCCACACCAAAACGATTTCTAAGTCACCACTCCCCAAAAAAAACGAAGCCCACAGTCTACAAACTTATCTGTTTTATCCTCCAGCGAAGCGGTGGATCTGCCTGCCAAGATGGCACCTCACCATCGCCTGTCAGCAGCCACTTCAACCTATTCTCCTTGTCTTGATTCCAGTATTTATCATGCCATGATGGCTCCTCTTCATCCTATGGAACATCCTGTGGCTTGCCAACTAAATACTCTATCCTTCTATGCGTGCAATTCTTCCCTAAGAATTGACATGTTCCTATAGTAAGAAGACACAAAAGCAGCTATAAGCTTTGATTACAGATAACCTGAGTTGACAGCACTTCACATGCCTCATCCCCTCCATTGATTGTGCCCACAACTCACTTCCTTGTGCTTCCGGCAGCTAGCCATTTTCCTTGCTTGCTCATCTGCCCATAACTGTTTTCTTCAAGGCAATGGCGACAGCGGTGGTGCGCCGCTCTTCTTACATGCTCCTACTCTAGGAATTGATCATCACTACGAGAAAAGCGGCACCGCTTCCCTTTACACAGAATACCAAGCAGAAGCACTTAATGCCGCTCTCTAAACCAACCAGAGTCCCATAGCGTAGGTACAACCTCCCAAAAACAGACGGCCCTGCCAACCCCACTGCTCGCAGCAGCTGCTAAGAGTTGCCCGTCATCTTCCTCTTCGTTTTCCTCAACCCGCGTTTCTAGGTTAAACACCTGGGATGAAAACGTTCATCCTACGGATGAAAATACTCATGGTCATGACTTAGCCATTTTTATCCTGGCAAAGCATAAGCACAGTATGCCCATGAAATTACCTGTATGCAGGGATATATCCCTCCTGCAGTTGTACAACAGGCACTCCCGTTGTAGTGATGCAGGGTCTTAACGGTAAAACAAAATGTAATGTCACTCCCCTGCATTCACACTACACTTCACGTGCACTGTTTGTCCCCTGGCCCGAGTGCAATTGCATGTCGCATGCTACTAACCGCCCGCTTTGTCCCTCAGGTACCTCAATGTGGGCAGGGACATTGTCCGACAGGCATGTCTTCGCCTTCGAGCCAAATATTGCCCTCCACAACTCCGAACTTGCAGCGGCTGAACGTCTGCCGAAAAGGAAGAGGCATCCTCGGAGGATGAGGAAGAATCCGACAAGGAGCAGGGGGAGGTACAAGTTGGGATCGAGGCCGAGGAGCCCCCGGTTTACGAGTGAGTGGTCGCATTGTAAGTTGCCTCCTGATTTCGTGAGGCACCTCTCTTCGCTCTCTTATTTCATTGAAAGACCTTTTTTGGCTTCTGCTGGTATTGACATTCTTAAAGTGGATTTGTTCTTACTGCAGGATGCCAAGTACTGCAGGAGGGACGTCTACACCGCAGTTCGTGGGCAGGAGGAACGTGCCTTTTTTGCCAGGGGGGATTTCATGCCTAGTCCGGAAAGGGACTACATCCTTCCTACTTATGTTGCCCGGCTTGCTTCGGTGTCCATTAGGAGGTCTTCCGAACCTAGTCTGTACAACAGATTTTATACGAGGCAAGCCTCATGAAAATGAAGATGAGGGAGGAGGCAGCAACTATTAGAGCCCGTCAGGCTCGTAGATTTGTCCTGGATACTGCTGAGGAAAGTGGGGGAGAAGAGGCAGAAGATTCCCAGGAGGTGAGGTGGACAGTCCCCCAAGGAGAGGACGGAATTTTTGAGAGGCATAGTGGAACTGATGCATCACAGAGCTCAGAGGATGGGGGGGATGAGGGGGATGAGGGGGATGAGGAGGAAGGCGGGGCAAGTTCCTCGGAGGGTGTAGGAGAGTAGTGCCCATTCCGGCTATGACAGTTAGGACACACTTGTATAGATGTGGCTTGCCACAAAATTTGCAATAAAATGTTGCATTTCATTGCTATGACGAGTCCACTAGTGCCAAATTCCAACTTCATATGACCCTATTTCCGTGCCTCCTAACCCTATTTCTGTGGACACACAATGGTCCGCTCATGTTTTTTTTTTTTCCGCTCATGCTCATGCCGCTCATGAAATAGCAACCCCCACTTAAATCCTCTCACTATTTGGCAACAACAGAAACAGAAACTAAAGTATGCTGAGTGAGGGGTACAACTGAGACCACATACCTATAGGATATCCTCTCCAAGAAGCTCATGTGCATCAAATGCAAGAACATGTCCACAACCAATCGGATTAGTTTAATGTAGTGCATACTTGCATCTATGCAATACTTTTGGAGAAATAAGTAGATACCAGACCTTATGCATACATTGTTGGTTAGGATTGGTCGATTGGGGTTATCCGCCCTTATGCTGTCAACTAAGGATTGAATTTGAGAGCTATTTTCGCCACTCCATAGCAAGGTTTTTTCATGTAGAAGCTATTCTCACACACAGGGATAGGGGCCACAGGTGTTGGCTGTGGCTCATAGAGATTCTGCTGTGGTTCGTTTTGGTGCCTTTCTGGCCTCATCCACACAAGAGATGAGAATTATGAAGAAGGGACTACACTCTCCACCAAATTGCCATACGCATCCTTTCTCTCCTCTTCCAAAAACATTGTTCCAAGGCGGAGGTCGAACCGCACGTAGAATTACTGCTCGGACACAATGCAGAATCCATTCTTGCTGGGGATTTTGGCTTTCAAAGTATGGGGAGGACAGTACACGACAGCTCACTTGTTAGCGTCCATGGCGACAACAGAACGATGCTTACGCATACAATACAAGTGCATCAAAGGCATAGGATAGTCTTCAGCCCATCCAAGAGGCCAGCTAGAGCACGATCACACACCAACCATGGAGAAGAGTCATAAGTGCAAGACATAATGACCCCTCTCCTCGAAGACTCTATAGCTCTCTCTCTCTGTGAAATTGCGGAGAACCTGCAGAAGGGAAAGGTCGTGATACAAATTAACTACAAAGACACAGGGAAAAGAGAGAAATGGGGCACAAGAGTGAGTCAATCCGTGAGGATTTGCTAAACTAACCTTTTGATTTCATCAATCAGTGTACGCATAATTATGAGCTCAAAAACTATAGCCGCTCGTATGCAAGACTCCCCCAAAGGAGACAGTGTGACCTCATACTTCATACTTGAACAGACAAAGAGTGAAGGCTTCTTCACACTGTAAGGGCAGACCTCTGTGAGATCATACCCCACAGCCTATAGGGGGCATATGCCTGAGCAGGAAATGCAGATGCTACTGCGTCAGAATCTGTATTCAATTGCACTCTCTCTGATGGAGGCCTATTCTCTGAGCGTTCAGCACAAGCAGACCACTTTGCCAAATTTGCAGGCTAAACTTGGCCCTGATGGCCCTGATAAACTTGGCATTGTGATCCTGATACTTAATTTTGATACTTAATCCTGATACTTAATCATGTTATCCCATGTGGAGCTACATGGGATAACACACCAGTTTCCTTGTTCTTTTCCTGTTTGTTAAGGTAAATGGAGCTCATGGGGCAAACACTCTAGTTTACCTGTTACTTTCCCATGTTGTTCAGATGTCAGAGGAAAGGTCACGGGGAAAAGAAAAATCTCCTTTTACAACTCTTCCCACATCGTTCCCTGTTGCTACACAGGGAACGTTCCGAAAGCTCCTTGTGTGGTTCATATCAACACATTATTAGAGAGGGTTAAGATCTTAACATTTTAACAGAGTCGATCCCACCCATGTAACTAGTAGATTGTTTTGAAAGGTTCTAGTACTTCAGCTTGGGGATTAGTATTGCAGGGGTTTAGGGTTTACCGTAAACACACAATGTATTGCGCTGAAAATTGAATGAAATTACCAGCCACTGGTTGCCAGCCCAAGAGTCTAGATTCAAATCTTGCTACCTTGTTGTGTGCTATTATCCTGTCCCACTTCCTTGGGCAAGGGCCCATCAAATATGTCTTAGAAAAATTATACACAGTACATTTATTATTGTCTCAGTACATGGTTTAAGGGTTTTGGACTGAATGCTACTATGCCAAACGCGTCATTTGTGAACTAGCTCCAAGTCTTATCTGATCATAGCACTATATACTCTTCAAGAAACTGCTGAAAATCAGCGTCGTTGGAGGTACGGTCCTGATCATGGGTAAAGCTCGTGTCTACTCCTTGGAGTGCAGGCGTGACTTCATGATCAGCTTGATGCTGAATGGGCGCAGATACATTGGAAAATGACATAGAAACTCCTAAACTGTGGTCTGTCAAGTACGTCTTATCCATTGACGACTGCATCATGGCTTTGCTTCTAGTGTACATGTTATAACCCCAGTCGTCTTCTTCTACAGATGGAGTTGACATGTATGAGTTTTGGATATTGTCAACCAACCTATTCAACGGTTGTAGGAAACCCTGCATACCATTGGAGGCTTCCGAGCCATCATTTGGGATGTTGCCAAGCAACCTTTTGGATCCGTCTGTCTCACTTTCTCGCCCTAGGAAACCTTGCAGATTGAACTTGGTATGCTGAGGAGACTGACTTGGCCCTGAGCTGGAAGTGTTGTCGATGTTTGCCTTTTCTTTCACCTTCGCCTTGTACTGACGGCCATACGGTTGAAAGTATTTTCTACACCCCTTGCAGAAGTAACGTGGCTGCTTTATGGAGTTGTTGTTGAAATACGAAAATTTAGTATCGGTGGGCTTGACGCAGCCTTCTCTCGGGCAATCAAAGTGAGGTTGAACCTGCAACATACTAGTCAGATTCGTTAGTGCACCTCACCTCAAGAACGGTAGAACTTGCTTCCAGCAATCTCGTGAACACTCCCAATTGCCCTGCGACTCTCCAACCACAATTGAGTGGGGAGGGAGAGAGGGGGGAGAGACCTGAAGTTTGTTAGACGCGGAAACTAACGTGTGAGTGTGGGAGAGGAACTTATCCACTCTTATATAGGCCTAGCGTTGCAAAAACTTTTGAACAGACAACTTTTGCCAAAATAGTGGGACGAAATCTTTTGCTCAAAATAGTTGAATCCGAGTTGAATGAAATCTTTTAACCAACTTTAGTGAATTTTGAGATGGCGGGCCCCATACAAACGTACTGTGACACAGGAGCTGTGGCGCAACAGGAACTCCCTTCAGCTCTTGAAGTTCAGTCTCTTTTACGTTACATGCTTGTCCAACTAGAACACCATGGCAACATCCTTTCTAGATCTGAGTAACGACGCGCGCTGATACACGCACTGATCAGATTTACCGCCCATGATGTCTCCCGCAACAAGCAGCCCAAGGCGACGCGCTTCAAAACAACCTCGGGCTGTACATCTGCAGAGCTCGATCTTCAACAAACAACCTCGAGCTGTTCTTACGCCATTTCTTTTCTCCTTCCCAGTATCAAAGGGGTGAATTACTGTGTTTGCAGAAACTGCTGATCCCTCTGTCTGAGTACTTCAGTTATTAGCAGCATACACCTGTACAAGGCAGTTCATCTCGAGGCATAGTTAGGCAGACCCTAATGGGGTCCATCACTCTTTAAGTTTTGTTTTGGTTTTGGAAATATCTTGAATTTCCTGTGGTCCCATGGGAACTTTGGCCCTCCTGCGGTAAAACTGTATTTCTTATCCACAGAGCTCACCAATGGGTTTAGATCCCATACTTCCGAGCCAGAAGAAAAAGCCCTATGTCCCAATTGGAAATGAACACTAACCTCACATACTAGAAGACACCGAGAAGAGCGACTGTAGAAGGACCATCACATTTGTCATCGGAGCAGCTTGGATCCGTCAGTTCTCCATCATAACCTGTTGATCCAGCTATCAGTTAGTCACAATGAAGGGAGAGATACAGATGAACCCAGTAACGGTTTGTGTGGAGACTTCCCTCCCTTGAGGACATGGTCTACACAATTTAACCCTGCAGAATGTTGCGAGGTCTTGACTGTATAATCTATAGATAAAGAAACAATGAAGTAACTTATATTGTCCATAGCAATCTCAAAGAGCTTATGATATGGAGGAAAATCGAAAACAAGATGAAGTACTTAAAGTGGGACCCCCAACAACCAGCGTCCGGCACAATCAGAAAGCTACAATTCAACTTTTAAGAGAGCCGCGTAGATATGCATAACATGCATAACCTATATCTGATCCTCATAGCGGAAGACTGCAAGGATTCGCCGTCTCTAAATAACAGGTAGCAGCTCCAGAGTACGTAGAGACGACAGTGAAAGAAAAATGTCTTGGGCAGGTGCAGTCTCAATCTCCGGCCTCTCTCCGGCTTGTCTTGTCTTAGTGCAAGCAGGACAAAAGTGCTTAATTAGTGCACTACAATACATCCTGTCTGCCATCCATCCTCAGGCTCTTCTGTAAGCCCACCCTGAAAATCTCGGTAATCTACTGGAAAGCCCGAAGGGCCAGCACTTAACAGGAAAAAGAAGGAAGGAAAGAAAACGCAAGGTAAGGAGCCTTAAACCGTACGGAAGACAGAGTTCTACTCACTAGCAATTTGCTTATTGTAGCAAACAAGTGTTGGGCGCATGCTGAGAAGACAGAGCATATTGAAATGATAGATAATCTCGTCCATAATTCTAGGTTTCATCTGATATGGTGAATAAGGTGCAAACACCTAAATGTGTGTGTGACCTTAAATGGACCCCTATATTTGTGACCAAATGTGACTCATGAAATCTTTAAATGAATGCATTATTTTCATTGGTTGGTTTTAGGTTCACCAATGGAGAGAAGTCCTTATATATAGGGATATGGTTGTGACTTGTATTGTACAGTATTTTTGTTATTAATGTGTTAACTATAAACATGATTTGCATGCCTTAATCACTTATTAAAACAAGTTTAGGGTGGATTTGGGAAGAATAGCGCTCCGTAATAGCCATGACGGCTGCTCCAATTAAATGTAGTGGCTGCTCAATTCAAAATACGGCTGCTCCAATCAAGCAGAGTGGCTGCTCATTTTAAATGGGCCCGCCTACCATTCAAACTCTCATACCAAGTATAACACGGGCCCACTGGCCACCAATCAGATGTGCAAGGGTTCCACTATGCCCCGATGTGGCAGGAGTCCCCGTTGCCGGATGTGCCCTCCCGGAGCGCCACTGGAAGTAGATTCCAGAAGTGGAGCATAGCCAGCGGCAGCACCCCATAGTCCAAGCCCTTCTTTGCTGACCGCTCAGGCTAAGGGGGCGGCGTCGCTGATTGGCTAGGCCGCTCCAAACCGGCCCATACCTCCCCCCCCCCCCCCCAAAATGCGTAGCAGGGTAGAAGCCCTCACCCGGCTTGACTACTTCGAGGCGCTTTGCTATCTCGGCCACTTCATGGGCGTCTCATCCTCCCTCATCGACAACATTGGGCTAGCAACGACCACTTCCAAAGGCCCTTGAAGCTGACGTTGGGCCTTGGCAAGTGCAGCCTTCGCTGCGGAGGAAGAGGTTGCTATGGGGGTGACATCCAAAAGTTGCCTATACCGGGCCCCCGAACGGGTGATATGCTTGCCAAGGTACATTTCACCCGTCTTGGTGGCCGGGGGTGTGCTCAACTGAGCATCCGGCTCAACAACAACCTCCCAAATATGAGAGCTGGCTGAGCTGGCCCCTGGCGCATCCAAGATGGGGCCAAGAGGGGGGGTACTAGCCTCGGGGGGCAGACGAGCCCTTTGGATATGGCTATCGACGGGGCTGGTAAACCGTGAGACGCCCTGGCGCGTCACACGTGCCGGCAGAGCAAACGGATTCTCCGCCCCTTTCTTTGGGGCAGGGGACTTCTTCTCTTTCTCCATAAGCCTGGCACCTGTCATGCAAACCCACAAGTTGGCCTCATTAGGAAACAACCTCTACATTCCATATCAAAAACAAAAAAAACCAAGCATGTCGGGGGCTGAGAGCAGCAAGTGCTGGGGGTCTCGAGAGGGGGCAACAAAGAAAAAGAAAAAGGTTGGGGCGGGGGGGGGGAGTGACTGAGCAGCAACAGCAGCTGCTGAGCACCACCTGCTCAGTCACTCCCCCCCCCCCCCCTTTTTTTTTTGTTTTGTTTTCTGATCTCTCTCTCTCTCTTCTCTCTCTCTCTCTCTCTCTCTCTCTGTCTCCCTCTTTTTTTTGCTACTCACAAAAATAAACAAACCACAAGGGAGAGTGGGAAGATATTCATGTCCTGTCAAGACATGGACAAGACCCTACTAGGGTCATTGTCAATTAAAGACATAAACAGCCCAAAACAGGGCACCATCTAACATTTCCATTCTTGTCATTGTCGTGCACCTAAGCATCGTGCCACAACATACATCGTTGTCCACCACACAATCTAAGCACACAATCCTAGAAAGCTATAACACAAACATAGTCACCAGGGTTGAATCTCCGAACCCCAGGACGATAGCCCCCACCACGTATGGTAGCATACCTCAACGTATCACGATGTTGTGCAATGGCAAGGTTCTCGAAAGCCATGGGCATGACTTTCTTGAACAACTCTGCACGCTGCTCACATACACGTGCCCACACGTCCGGATCGTCAAGGTTAAGAACTGTAGCAGCTTCTCTGCGAATGGATGTAGGCAAATCCGGCTCTCGGCCAAAGAGAAGAAAGTATGGTGAGAAGGAGGCAAGTGATGCTTGCTTGCTGAACCTGTAGCCCATGGCTAACCAGGTAACTGAAGGCCCAATCTCCTAGGTGTCCCTTCTGCAAGCCATACTTGCGCAAACCCTTCTTTACTGTCTGAACAACTCTCTCTGCCAAGCCATCGGCCTCAGGATGATCCCGAGAAGTGGTGCGGTGGTCTATCAAGGCCTTGTCACACAAAGCCTGAAACTCCCCCAAGAACTCTATCCCTTGGTCCGTGAGTACCTCAGCTGGAGCACCAAATCGGCTAAGCACACAATCCAAGAATGCATACGCAGCTCCCTCACTAGCCTTATCAGGCAATGGAACCAATTCAATCCACTTGGAGAAGTGCTCTACCATCACCAACACGTACTTGTTGTGGCGCATGGTCAGTGGCAACGGCCCTGCGAAGTCAAGACTCCACCTGTAGCCCAATCCCATAATCGGAAGAGGGTGCAATTGTGGAGTAGGGGCGTTGAATGAAGCATGCACCCTGTCACACACCATGCACCTAGCCACAAATTGTTGCACCTCTGTGTGCATACCACGCCACCAATATTACCCCTGCAGTAGACTATGAGTGCGTCGCACCCCAAAATGCCCCAACTCCTCATGGGCATGCCGCACTAACCGTGCCCGCTGTGTTGGGTGAGGCACAATCCTCACTCGACCATCCTCCCACACTCGGAGCAGGTGTGTCCCCTCCCACTTGAACCTCTTGGCTCGTTGTAGGATCCGATCCCTCTCCTTGGCAGTCACAGTGGCTGCAGTGTCTCCAGTGCGAAGGTAGTCCAACACAACTGAATCCTCATGTATATTTTTGGCGCCACCTTGCTCATTGCTAGCCTCAGGGTCCTCAGACACTTGATCTACAGTCATCCCTGTTGCAGGTCCAACCTGGCCTTCCGCTGCCAAGATACACAGAAATGCAGATGCATGCCATCCGGGCACCATCTCCTCGTCCGTCTCACCATGCCACCGAGCTCCAGTGTCATCCTGCTGGCTTGTGTATGGATTGCGACTCAACCCATCTGCATTGCGATTGACCAAACCCGGTCGATGCACCACCTGAAAGTCATACTCTTGAAGGATGAGTGCCCACCGTGCAAGCTTCCCCGTAAGCTTGTCTGACTCCATCAACCACTTGAGTGGTTGGTGATCCGTGACGAGGGTGAAGAGATTGATGTATAGATAGCACCTGAAGTGTGCCACGGCCCACACTGCAGCTAATACTTAGACTCTGCAACGTTGTTCAAGCGGCTAGCATAAGCCACTACGAACTCTCTTCCCTCATCATCCACCTGTGTGAGCACCGCTCCAAGCCCCAGCATGCTCCAATCTGTATGCAACTGAAAAGGACGCCCCTGATAGGTCGTCTCAAGATGGGCGCCGAGGTCAACCTCGCCTTGAGCTCTTGAAAAGCTTGTTCTTGCTCATCTTCCCACTGCCACTCCTGGTCCACCTTGGTCAGATTGGTTAGAGCCTTTACAATGGCACTAAATCCCTTAACAAACCGTCTATAATAGTTTGCTAACCCATGAAAGCTCGAACTCGGCTCACATCCGTGGGGCGTGGAACCTATGCAATGGACTCTACCTTAGTCTGCTGTACCCCCCATCCTCCAGGATATATCATGTGACCCAGATACTCAATCTGTGTTGTGGAAAAACTTGCACTTTCTCGGATGTAACTTCATCCGTGCGCCCTCAAGCGCTCAAATACCCCCTGAATGTGTCTCTCATGCTCTTCCACCGTAGCACTAAAAGATGATGATGTCATCTATGTAGCACCGAGCAACTCCACCCCTGCTAGAATCCTGTCCATGACTCTCTGAAACTCTGCCGGAGCGTTCTTAAGCCCAAATGGTAAGAACGCCCACTGGTATAGGCAATCCTTCCCGTGCTCATGATCCCCCAGAATGCCGTCTTTGCTTATCCGCCTCCTTGATCGGCAACTGGTGATATCCGGATCGTAAATCCAACGTGCTAAAGACCTTGGCATGCCCAATGGCATCAAAGATCTCCTCTGGTGTTGGCATGGCATACCTATCGGACTTGGTCTGACGATTTACAGGCCGGTAATCACCGAACAACGTCTCTCCGTCCAATTGCCAAAGACATCTTTCTTGGCTGGCCTCACTGTGGCTGAAGCATACTCTCCCCAAGATAGCTCCACCAAACCAGCCTCCCAAAGGTCCTGAGTTCTCATCTGAATCAAGGACCTCTCCATGTCACTGTATATATAGGGTCTCCGAAAGATTGGCGTGTCAGTAGCCAATTCAATGCGAATCTCTTGACCCTTCAGTGCTCCTAAGTCCTTCAACTGAAGGCAAAGCAGTTCCTGTAAGCCCTCAAGAACCGCCGTATACGTCGTCTCTCTCCTCCGGTGACTATAGGTCCAACATCAGGCTCCCAGTTGTCCTCCGTGACTGCAACCTTGAGTCCAGCAGGCTTAGAGGTAGAAAGACGCGTCCGTGGTTGCTATGCTGCAACCTCTTGAGCAGTGACCACTACCTCCTCTGTCAGTGACAATGTCTCATCCTGCCCATCATCCATCCTTGGGACCTCCTCAATCCGAGAAAAATCCCCAACCTGATCCAATCCACCGCCGCCTTGGCTGCCAACTCTTCTGAACCTCGAAACCTCCCACGTGTGCCATAGATGCGGCCTGCACCTCGTGGTCCTCACCTGCTCGCCCCCACTCGCTTGCCTGTACGTTCGGTAGGCAGGGAGACCATGAAGGGAAGTGTACTCCGTACTCTACGCTGCTCAGCCATAGCCAAGCTGATAATCCAGGTCAAGCAATTGAGATCCATTGCTTGCCCCAACACCTAACGACGTGATGCGTCAAAAAGAGATGGCACCGCCGTGGTACCTGTGGTAAACCATCGCCGTCGAGCTCGTCAGCATTGGGCTCCACTAATTGTTGCAACTGGCTATCCCACGAGAGGCCAGGTCCACCATCCCGAAAAGCGTGGGATCCTGGGAAGCTGAGCAGTGTAGGTAATGCTGCTCGTGGTTGACCCACCCTGTTGACCACTGCCAAAGGCGATCGGTCATCGTGTTTCACACGTTGAGACTGCCTCCCTGTGTCCAAAATGTATCCACTGTGAGGTGTGCTGGCGCTGCACCTCATCAAATGCATGCTTGAGCAGTGGGGTGGCATCAAGTTAGTCCACATAGCCGTGGACGATGAGCCCATGACCCCACTGTAGCTGCATCCAGCAACACTGCTGACCCAAGCCACGACCGACTTGATGCACACTGGCCATCACCCTGGCCCGAGAAGAATCACCCATCAGTGGCACATTCTCCAGATGTATGCTGGAGATACAGCTTGATGAAGCTGCAAGTGGCGCAAAATCCGCACCATCTCCCAAAATAGACTCGTCCTCGAGTCTCGCAATCCATGCATGCCCGGCTGATGAATGCCCTTGGCAGGGCCAACCTGCCATTACCAGATCAATGGAGCCAACCCGCTCCAAATCCGGCGCCCCCCAGCAACGAAATGTCTGCTGGCAAGGCTTGTTGGTATCCACGAAACTGCAGACACTGGCAACAAATCAGGGTACTATTGTACCAACTGAGCAACATGGCACAGTGAGACGCGTCGTGCAGTCTCATCCCTCTCCACATACAGGTAACGTCGAACTCGTACACCTGCCTGCAGTACTGCAGCCAATCCAGTGCTGATCCCGCCAAACAAGTCCAGAAGACATATGTCTTCATCCGGGCACCGCCACACAAGAGGTGTGGTGTCCAATGGCGACAACTGAGGTGGTCCTGGTGCAATCACCGCACCCTCCTCTTCTCCTGACGGTACGAAGGCCTCTACCCAGGCTTGTTGTACCCGTCCATCAGCAGCCTGCTGCAAATCCTTGCTCGTACCCCATAAGGGAGTGTGAGCAAACCATGGCAGACAACTCGCGCCGTACCATGCATGTCATCCTGCTCTGCTGGAGGTGGCACATCCTCTGCATGGGCATTGCCTTCCAGCGACTCTCCAGGCCAACTAATTGCAGCTGTAAAGGCGGCTAGCGTTGGCATCTTGCCCCGCTGGGCAGCCGCAATATCCCCAATGAATGTCACAGGGAGCTGTGCACGACGACCATCCCCTGACTGCCATCCAGGCCTGTAGGATGCTGACTCCTCCCAAAAGTCCAGGGTGAAGCCCATGGGATATAACACTGCCCCACCAACAATGACATCGTAAGAGACCGCGTCTGTCACAATGGCCTTGGCTCGCATCACTGAGCCATCTACAGGATGATCTGGTTGTAGTCCAATGCCAAACTCACGCCGTGTCATGCCACGAGCCTGCTCTGATCCTCCCAGAGATGTCTGTATCTGGAAAGGACAAGCTCCATATCCGCCTCCATGAGGCCTAAACCTGCAATAGCAACTCTGCCCAACATCAGTGGCTGAGCTCCTGAGTCCAACAAGACCCGCAGTGGCCGGTACTTTTGCCTGCCGGTCCACTCAAAGTGAAAATGCCTCTCTGGTTGTCTACCAAGACAACTCCAGGTGTCACCATGGCGCGTCAAAGGCTGGCCTAGCTGGCAGCTCCATCAACCTGGCAGCTGCAGCTTGCCATGGCGCAGCTGTGGCAGTCTTGACCCTCAAATCCGAGGATCCTCTGCCACTACACCTTCCAGAACTCCGCAGAAGATGAAGTGACTCCCCACTCTCGCAGAGTGTTGCTGCTAGTTTGAACATGCAGCTGGTATTACCCCCTGCGTCGCAATCATGGTTGCCGAGAACAGTGGGGGCTTGACACACAGAGGTGGCTGCCCTCAATAACAAACCGACTGCACTAGCCTGGTATAAGTGTCAGTGCTGCACGTGTAGCTCTCCCCATGGCATAGTAACCTCCGCCTCGGAAACAGTCGGGCGAGAACTAGGTGCCATGGATGGCGTTGACAATGTCTTCGCCAATGTGAATGACTGAGGAAGCTTCGCATGACGGCTTGCCTCCCCACGCTGTGGATCCAATTCCACCTTGCACCTCGTGGCTCGGAACTCGTGTTGCTCCTCGAGTCACGGCTGCAGCAGACTCCACCTGCACTAGTGGTTAGTGCTGCTCCGCACATGAATCCCATGCCTCCATATATCCTCCCTCAAGAGCAGGAGGTGACCATCCCGCATGGGAGCCGGTAACCACCTGAGCTGGAGCTTCATGGCAGCAAGCCTCTGCTCTAGCTTGCTGAAGCCGGTTGGCCATGTCTTGGTCAAAACACAATGACCTCCGCTGTGCCTGGCCATGTTGAGCTTGCCCTGGCATGCACCTCAGCCCAACCACCTCGTTCCTCTCTAGGCTGGTCCACCGTGCCCCCGGCCACCATTGTTCCCTTGGAACTGGCCTGGGAGTAATCAGGGTGAAAGTCATAACACTGGGCATCTCCATGCCCATACTTGCCACAATGCCAACACTGAATACTTGAGTTGGGAAACCTTGCCCCCGGACCACGTGTTGGGCAGTCCCTTGTACCGTGTTGGCTGGAACTGCACCTGTTGTAGGCGTCCTTGCCAATCCCATGGTAACTAACTCGCTTCCTCCACCATGTGAGCTCAATCCGCTCAGCCAGCAGAAAACATCCGCTAATGTGGGTTGGGCCCGATGTAACAGGTTGCGTTCCGCACCCTTCTCTTGAGCTCCTTGTCCAAAAAGTCCATACCAGAACTGGACTGCCTGAGCTCAGAACCCCTTGGGTCACACTTATCACGCGCCTCATACGAGTGTAGGCCTCTCGCAAGCTCTCACATGGATTGCGCTGGAAGTCTTGCAAACTTCGCAGCTTCTCTGTCCGTAACCTTGGTAGTCCTCCGCAACTCCTGGAGAACTCCACCAACGGGTGAATCTAGGCACATGTGTTGTAATTGTGGCAGGGAGGAAGTAGTAGCACCTTTGAACTGGTACCACCTGCAGAAGTGCCGGCAACATACTTATTCCACTACTAGTGCTTGTAGTTGGAGATGTTGTGTAGTGCTGGTGGTGACCGCTGCCCTTGTGCCTCTAGTGATGAGACATAGATAGGTGACCAATAATCTCGCCACTCCTTCATCTCCACTGCATGTCCCCGCCTAAATCATGGTAATCATCCAGGGCGGACCCCTCAGGTGCTGGAATAGTCCATTCCACGCCCTAAGGGCGTAAAGTTGTGGATATGGCATTTGCTGCAAATCACCACCAACTGTCAACTCTTGTATAAGTCATCAAGCTCGATGGTGCCCACCGCTCCAGAGTACCTACGTGGCCCCTTGGTAGCTCAACATCTCCTCCATGTGTCCCACCAAATGGCACGGAAATGACTGGCAACCTCGGCTAGACATCCTCCTGAACTCCGAGTCTGAACCTTCCTCAGAGACACTGAAGGTGAAAGTGCCTAAAACCGCACTCTTGTCTTGTGACCCACTAGTATCGCTGGTGCTTGTACCGGCACTCCCCCCTCAGCAGTGTGGCACCTCGGGATGAAAACTCACAACCCAACCGATGTTGTCAATCTGTCTCTAATCCCCACTTTCACAAGGTAACCGGGTAAAGAAACCTGTTGCGGGGCTATGGTTTCAAGCAGGAATAATAGGTTTCTAACGTACTGGACCTGTACATGCACCTGCATCCACCGCCAAGCACTCCTATGGTAGGCTGCGTCATCACCAGCCTCACCAGACAGCATACTCAGGATTGGTCGGTGATCAAATACGGACCAACCACCTATGAAACAAGCGCCCACACAAGCTAACATGGCACACCACTCAAGCATGCAGGGGTGGAGGGGATCCAAACACAAGAAAATCAAGCAGCAACTCCCCCACACCAAAAAACACTCCACAGTGTCGCTCCTGCAAGGACCCCAGCCCAAACCAGGACTGACTTTGCCTCCACCTACGGAAAGGTTTTGGCCTACAGAGAGGGTGAAAGACTATAGAGAAGAGAAACTAAAGCAATCCTAACCCCAGAATGCTGCTCATCCCACACACTCTCATCCTGTCTCATATCCACTCGCTTGTATGGCCGTGCAAGTATCCGTCAAAGATCCCTCAATCAATCCTTCAAGAGCTCTTCAACATTGCAACGACGCAATGGCGTGAGCGTTGCACGTGACGCGCGCGAGGGCGTACGCTCACGCAGCGAGTGACGTGGCGTGGAGCGTACGCCCACGCCAGATGACGTGGCGTGAGCGTCATGTCAGCATGTGATGGGCGGTAAATGATTGACGTGGCACTGTCCGTTCAACTGCCACGTCAGCATTAACATGACGCCGCCTATAACCGTGGTGGTCCTATGACCGTGGAATGAATGCAGGGAAATCTTGTCCTAAAATAGAAATCAGACGAGCGTTGAGGCCTACAATTGCAGCACCAACATTGTGCAATTAACAAAGTTTGTTTCACTTTTACAATTACGAAGACGACACAATAGCCTCACAAAGTGTGCGCATAAAGGCTGCCACGAGAAGACTTCCTCCCTACTCAAATAACAATGAGAGTTATGCTCAATCTTCAAAAAGATTGATTGTAGTGCATAGCGGACAGCAAGACCTGTAGACTTCGAACGGTGCAATGACAATGTGCACACTACCTAAAAGTTGTCACTCAGACCTCACTCCGTATAGTTGGAGGCAATATCATTGCACAGCCGACGAATTGATGTGAATTAAACATTTCAAATCATGGTCATCCACATACCACATTACATAGTTCATGCGACCCATGTGTTGTTCCGCGGCAAAAGGAGTATCGACCTCGTTGAAACTCATAGTGGCCTGGTGAATGAAGTTGTCACGTTTGGGATCGCAACCATTCCTCTCAAAATATGAAATACAAATGTTTGCAGGGTATGAATTTACCTCTCTTGCCCAACTGGTTGATAGATATCACAAAATCAGGACATGTGCAATTGGGGAAATTGAAACCCGTGATGTCGTAGTCCTGTCATGAACAGCAGATGTGGAAAGTGAATGATGTGAATACCCGACCATATCCTGGATCGGGTACTTCCGTGGTGCTTCCGACACGAGCTTGGAGCATCTTGCGGACTCCACTTTGCCAAAGTGTTCAGCGGTTGGAGGGAACGCCGAACGAGCTATCCATCTCGTTTGGTTGGCCACAGTAGTCAGGATTTGCCGGGGGGACCCGGGAGGACGCAGGAGTAGTAGCACATGCATGGAGTAGTGGGGTTGTCTCGCAAGGGAAAAACCTGCATCCTCAAGCATTCAAATCTCCTGAAAGCTGTTGGATGTGTTCCCACCTTCACGGGCCAAACGGTTGGAGGAGATGGCTTCATCACTACGGTAAGGACGCCACAGTTCCATGCACAATCTGGCACAATCATCTGCGCAGAACCAGAACTTTGGTTCTTGGCTTCTGGTTGACCGTATGACGCATCAAGCCCGTGAAAGTCGGAGCAGAGCGGAGTCGGGCACCACCTCTGGATATAGATGAAGTGCACTTCTCGAATTAGTTGCCCTGATCGCTGTACATTTCACACGAGACCCGACACTGTGGTTCTATGTGCCAAACGGGTCGGGGCGGTCGGGGGGCCGGCGGAACTCAAGCACATCAAGGGGGTTGTTTCTCTCTTGCACCATTTCAGTGGAACGGTTTGCTGCTGGAGCTTGCCGTCGTGTGGAGGTTCCTCCACAATGGAGGTTCCGGACACGGAGTGTCATGCAGGGGAACACGAGGCTTCGAGAAGTTATCACGGTCATGCCCTGTGGGAATCTGAATCTGAACGGGGGAGTGTTTCAAATTTCCTCGTACAGGAGCCGAATCTCTCATCCCTTCAAGTGGGAACTCTAGAAACAAGTGGCGTTCCCTGGGCATACATGCTCACCGCCGTGCTATTTGATGGGATCCCCAGATCTGTTTGCCGCACGCAAACATCAACTCCGAGGTGTCCGGACCCTTGCCACCCACCGCACCTCGTAAGAAAATCACGGTATCGGGTTGTTGTTGCAAGGCACGTATCAAATCATCTGTTGTTGCCACATACAAATCCCGACCTCGTCCCAGATGCTTGCAACCATGCATTGTGCACAATTTCTGCCAAATGCAAAGATGGCATGTCTGCCATTTCCTCAATGGCATGTGCTGCAAAGAGGATAACCACACTTCAGAATAGTGCACAGGAAACAAACATAAGAAAGCAATGAGTCAAACTATGGAAAGCAAATGTATGAATAAAGCATGAAATAGAAGCCTCGTACCATTGTCATGGCTGCTCCCCACTGTCTATACCGGAAGTGCCCAAACGCCAGCCAATCTTCCAATGCTCTTCATACTCTCAAGGTGAGCAGGATCCAGAAGGAGAACCCACAGGCACATTGTCTGGAAACAAGTGTCCGCCTCCTTCATTGTTCTAGCACTATTTTACTCTTTGCACAATTTACGGTGCTTGAGGTTGCATCTCTGGTTGATGTACGACTTTGTATGTTTTTCCAGAGATTGTGCCAATGGAATAGACATGTACGCTCTCTTCCTGGCATAGGCCTTTTGGGGTAGCCCGATCCGAAGAAATACGAATAGCATGAAATTTGCTTGAGCACTATCCGCCATGAAAACATGCGAAATTGGAGATGCAGCCCATGGCAGCCCATGACACGTATCAGGGAATTCCCAAATGAGCTTCTGGGATTCCGTATCCTCGGATTTCATGTCACAAATGGGGGGGCAATTGTCATAACTCGTTGGTACACTGGATGTAGACATGAAAAGCCATTGTCGTCCAATCCTTCACTCGTTTCACAGATCAAACATAAGAAAACAGTTCTGCAAGTCCACAGTCTTTTGCATCCGCTTCACGAGGCTAACCCCCACTGCCCTCCCCAACAGTCGACATTTTGAAAAGTCCACAGTCTGTTGCATCCGCACATATGAGGCTAAACCCCACTGCCCTCCCCAACAGTCGATTTTGAAAAGAAAAACTTTGATGGCACCTGATGGCACCTTGACCTGGGAATACATTGTCCTGGATGTAATCGTACTTGCTCAGTCGTTTCAATTCCAAATATTGTCTATGTAGCCTCTGATCCCAGAGCCCATTCTCAATGCATTGATCTGATGCCGAATGTTAGGTGAACTTAAAGTGGAGAAATGATCCATGACCAGGTCCAATGCTGCACCGTCAAGTTTAGTCCCCACAGAATCTCCTTCACTCAAAATATGGCTTTCCAAGAAGGACTTGCTTGCGCCAAGAGCAATTGCAGATGTTGTTGCGGATGGGTTTCTCCCGAACTCCTGTTTGATCAACCTCGATACTGTCTCAACACTCTCCCTGTAATCCCCCTTCGAGACAGGATGGTTATGGAATCCAAATGCACACAAGCTCTCGTCATTGTATTCAAACGGTGGACAACATAGTACATTCTTGCTCGCTCCGCAGAGCGCCAAGCAGGATGGCACAAGTTTGCAGAATTTGCAGACGAAAGTGTTTTGCCGTGGAGGGGCAGTCCCAGGCTGAAATGGATTCTCCGCCAGACCCTCCCATTCGCTTTGATTATGAACTCCAGACTGAAGAAAGTGTCTGCAATTCAAATTATCACACCTAGGTGTCCATTGCAAACTGTCCTCCTGAAAACAAGCTTGTCATCATTCTGATATTGGATGTTTTTGTTCTGCACCACGGGTGCCCGTCGTGTTTCTTGTCCATTCCATGCATCATGATTGTTACACCTCCAACTCGCGGAGGAGGAGGCAGCTCGAATAGGATATCGCCATCAAAAGTCTCCGGCAAGAACTTCACAGGCACCTGCTTCAAAGATTCCCAATCAATTCCCCGCAACTCACTTTTGAATCCAGCCATTCCTCCCATCGCCCGCAATTTTGGAATGACACTACAAATCTCTTCTTCATCAGCTTCTGCAACCACAGTAGGAAGGACTGGATTTGAATTTCACTTATGTCATCATCGGAAGAATCCGAAAGCTCAACGATTGGAGTGGAGGAAGTCTGTTCTTTTTTCACCACCACCTCCCTCTTGTCTTCAACGACCGAAGCAGCAGTCCCGGGCGTCACATATGACCCAAGGGACTTTCGCCGAGGCTCTCCAAGTACTCTGTATCGACCAGGACGCACCTCCACTGGCTGATATGAGCCGTCTCATCACGGTTTTGGAAAGATATTTCACCACCACTTCCCTTTCAGATCGTAAACCTCTTTCTCCAAAAAGATGGAGCCATTCTGCAGCTGAAACGGGTAGCCAAGACATGTTCCAGAACAATTGCAAATCCATTGTCAAGGACTTCCTGGGAGAACGGCACTGGTTTGTCGTCTGAGAAGAACTCCGCTTCAGAGGAAGCCATCTTCCTTCCTCGAGTATGTTTGTACCTTGCTATCGCAGATCTAGTGTAAATCGGTTTACTGCTGTCTCCAGAACACTTGAAGAATGAGCAGAGCATATGGCGGAGGAAGCTCAGATAACGACTGTGCATATTCTGTTATTCATTCCAGATATGCAGCCGTCCATTTTAATTACTTTTCTTGTGGGCCCAGTGGTCAGAGAATCCATAGGGGCAGTGTCGGCAACTGTTAAACCGTTAATCAAACCTCATCAATAAACCCAATAACAAAGCCGACTTCCTGGAAGCATGCCACAGGATCTAGAATGGGATTGCAGATTAAGTAAATGTATCTATATACTACTACCAATGATCATGCGCACCTGGAAAGTTCCAAATGTGCCACGAATGTGGGGTTTGGATAACAAGGATGACCGTGTATGATATTCCAAAAATTTGTCATCAAACTCTCGTTCATTTATATTTATTTGTTAAGACTGCGCATCAATTTCTGGGATTCGCTGTTCTTTTTTAATATTGAACCAGTTATAATTTAGAACACGCCGTTTTTTTGGGCGGCACACACGTTAGACATCCATAACTGAATACGAACAGCTGTACACCAATTGCTGGCATGTGCACTAATAACGAAACGACTATGTGTAACGGTCACGCGGGAGGGAATCCGATGCTTCTAGAGACACGCAAGAACACAGGCAATCCCGCAAGAAATCGGGAGTCACTGCGTTTTTCTACTTTTCGCGCTTAGAGGGAGAGTGGTAGTCAAGCTAGAGGGTTCCTTCTAGAATACGAAAGAGAAGAAAGTCTCTTTATTTACTTCCCTTAGAGAGAGACGCAGAGCAGAGAGAAAATGACGAGGCGTCGTTTGTTGGAGAACACAGGGCCAAGGCAGCAGGTGAACGCGGAGACTGATTCACAAGAGCAGACGGAGACTGAGGCAGCGGCTGCGACACAGTCGGCGATAAGAGTGCGCCAGCCTGTGGAGGCAGAGATGAATCGCAGGGACACTGAAGAAGGTGGAAGCACGCGGAACGCCGAACCTGAAGAAGGTCAAGAAACCTTCGCAGACAGAAACTCCAGCAGATGTGAGAGGAAGAGGAAAGCTGCAGAAGGGATCAAATTCAAAACCTAAGAAGGTGCCAGTAAGTTTATCATATAGTCTGTGTGATTGCCTTTCAAGGAGTCCTTCCTCTTCCTTCTTTAGCAGGAACTACTGAATCGCGAGCGTCGTTAACGCCATTCGATTCTGCTCATGAGATTTATGTACCTATGTGTTTGAAGAGAGAGTCTGCACTTACTATTCTCCCTAAACTACACTGAATGTCGTTGCCGCCATCAGTTGCCATATATGTCATTACACAACACCGATCCGGCAGGTTGTTATCTTTTGTGATTGTCGTTAACGCCGTTCGCTATCGCTCTCACTTTTGTTTTGAATACGGCAGTCTCGGCTTTGCATGTGTAGATTGTGTAGAATTGTGCTGATTCTTTCACACCATTCATGGTGAGTTTCCTTGATACAGAGTGATTGTCGTTACCGCCATTCACTATTTGCAAATCACTTAGTCAGAACTGAATGGCATCGTGCAGAAAACTGTGAGGTCGAAGCCTACAGGATCAGAGGGGAAAGGATCTGGAGATGGGGACGAGTCCGCAAAAAGCTCAGAGATACAGATGAAGCAGATGAATCCGAAGTGCACTACTTGACAAGGTGAAAGAACTCATGTCATTCCAGAAGGTAAACTCTCAGGAGGTTATAAGGGACATGCTCGTATCTGGAGGCGTCTGGACATACCTCTGTGCGGATGATATCAATGCCTGTTGTGCGTCCACCTCTTTTCCCATGACATAACAAAATGGAGAGTGATTTTGTGCATGGATATAGACTTGTGCACAAGTTTTTTATGTGTCACTGACGGATATAAATGGGAAAGCACATTAGTTTCTCCAGAGATCAGTGATAACTGGGATGAGTGCTGGAAAGATGCCAATGAGGAGTTCGAGCTGGGCCTCATGATGGGAAAGAACACCCAGCAATTTTGCAACCACATGTTCTACGTCTGGGACGGCAACCACCGATTGCTGGCATGGATGGGATACATTCAGAAACACCATTCGAAAGACAAAGACAAGCATGTTGCTGTGGAGGCAATGGTTTTGGATCCAGGAAACGACATCGCTAGGCTTCTTACAGCTATGCACGACGTGAACAAGTAAGTCATCCAGGAGATTTGATTCCCTCTGTAGTGTCTTGTTGATCCTCAAACCGTGTTAAGGAATGCAATGTTTTCAAATGTTTTTGCAGATCGACAGAGAAATCGCATGTGACAACAAGCTTGGTTCACACACTATTCCGAATTCAGAGGATTGGTCTGATGAAGCTGGATGATTTTCGGACAGTACTACCACCCAATATCATCAAGAAGTGCGAAACAGGAAGAGCTGCAGGCACTTGGTATTCTTTGACACGAGAGGCGTTTCTGGAGTACATGTATGCAGTAAGCCCGAGTCTGTAATCTGTTACTTTTCGAATACATGTTAGAGTCCCTTCGGAGCTAATCACTACTTGAATGAATGCAGCAGAACTGCAGAGGCAGCTTGAGAAGGGAAAATCCGAATATTACCGCACTACCCAGAGGAACTAAGGACATCACTGCAATAAAGAAGGAGTTTGGAGATGCGAAGAACCAAATTGATGTCAGCCTTCGAAAGCAGCTTAGAATAGTAGATCCTGGACTTGGTCCTGAGTTCCTTCAGCAGATCAAACAACACTATGACAAGCATGTGCATCCGAGATGCAGCAGGAGAAATTGCACCGGCTGGCCATATCGATGGTCGACCCACAAACAAAAATAGGTGGCTGGAGATATGGAACTCAGATCAAACAGTAAAGGACTTGAATCAGTTCCCAAAGAGCACCATACAGCCTGGCACAAAGGTGGAAGAATCAGTGATTTTGGTGTTTGATAACTGGCTCCACAAGGCTACATTTGGAGTCAGGTGTGTATTCGAACATGCTGTTTCTTCTCTCTCAATATATGTGATGTGTTTCTTTTTGCAATTCTGACAAGATACTATTTGCAGCTCGAAAAGCGCGCCGTTCATTGTGCTGGATCAGACTTTGAAGGACCTGAACATTGCGATTGTTTCCCCTCCCCAAATGTCATTGGAGGCATACATAAGGAATGGAGAGGTCTCACCTGGAGATACTGTTTTTTCCGGGAGTTCTCCAAAGATGGTAACATTTACGGTCCAACGACTTTGATTGACAGTCAGGTTGGAGGGAGAGTGGGCCATGATGCGAGTTGTGTACAGGTGAAATGTCATACTTGAAACTCTACTGTTTTTTTGGGAAAATTGTGGCTTCATATGGATTGCAATCTTAGATCCAGATTGAATGTCGTTGACGACATTCACTTCTTTGTCTGAGTCATTCTTAAGCGAGTATATGAATTCACCTGTTAGGATCTAAGGTGCAATTATATTGTCCCTGATTAGAAATTGATAATGTCCTTGAATGGCGTTGACGACATTCACATACGGAGTTGTTGTGTGGTCCTCAAGTTATGTAAATTTTTGTAATGTCCATAGAGGTTACAATGAGGGTTGATCACTTCATTTTGCTGAATGTCAATGCAGACATTCAGTTGTTCTGCATTGTTTTTTCCTCTTGCGATGAATATGGAGGCTTGATAAGCTCTGTTTTAAGAAATCCAAAGTGAATGTCGTTGACGACATTCACAGCTGTGTCTTATTATTCAAAAACGACAAATTCAATTTTCATGGATGGGGAGCTAAGTAATTGGTTTCTTTTTTGTATTTTTGTGAATGGCGTTGACGCCATTCACATACAGTGATGTTGTGAGGTCCTCAGTGATAGGTTCGTTATGAATGTGCATTGAGTTTTCCTGGATGGTTCCTTACTCAATTTTTTATTTCCATCCTGTGATTTTGCTTTCTTTCAGTAATAATTTGGCTTCATTCTTGAATGTCGTTGACGACATTCACTTCTATGTCTGTGTCATTTCTAATCGCTTATTGCATTCACCTGGATTAGGATGTATTTACAGTGTCATGGAATGGAATGTTTCTGAATGGCGTTGACGACATTCATATCTGGAGCATAGTGTGGTCCTGAAAGGTCCTTGGAGCAGTTGTCAGAGCCATTTCAATCCATGTTTATTCTTTCTGTTCTACTTGCATCTTACTCTACTCACTGAGCGCTTTTGTGGGTTGGGATTCATCTCCTTTTTTCAGGTACACGAAATATGTGCTTATGGAAGGAATCACCTGAGCGGAATTCCCGACTATCTTGACATGTGGTCGGACCTGCAAACGATCCAACATGTATACTGCAGGATATTGAAGGACTGGAGTCCTTCTCACTTCAGAGACTGTGGGTGGTACCTTGACTGCCCACCTGAGCACACGACCTTTCAAGAACAGCATATGAAATACTTGAACAATAACGCTGAGATGCTGGCGCCTTTGACTGACGAGAGTATCAACGAAACATTTAGCAACCTTGGCTGCCAAGGAGCCTGATGCTCAGGGAACGCCGCAGAAGGGAAGAAAGGCGGGCCGCAAACCAAAGACAAGGCTGTTGATGTCATAGCCATCTCACCAGCAAAGCCAAAGGACAAAGACAAGTCCAAGAGAAGGAAAAGGACAAGGGGAAGGAGAATGAAAAGGAGATGGAGAGTGGGCAGGACTTTAGTGCTGGAAGATATACCCGCACTCTTCAGTGCGTGTTCGATGCCAAAGCCACACCCTTCCCGTTCTAATTCAGCAGGAGAGATGAAAATTGTTAATGAGGGTTGGCTTTCGATGATGCAGAGTCGAAAGAGAGGATACACTGGGGTGCCATCCCCTACCTGGGACAATATAATCTCATTCCTCAATCTGGTGAGAATTCCACTTTCTTTCCTTTTCTCTGAATGTTTCGTTGGCAGTATTTCAGTCTCGTTCTTTGAAAACATTCATTTGCCATCGTTCTTATAAAAACATGTCTTTTGCAGGTGAGCACAGTCCCACCTTCGTGGGCGGTGTGCAGAAACCTTATGCGGCCGACATTGTCATTCTCGCATCCCGGATGGCCAGGCTGTGCCAGAAGTTCTTCCAAAGGGCAGAACGCCAGGTGGAACAAATCGAGAACACTAACTGGAGTTGGGTATTCGGTTCCAAAGGGCAAGACGCCAGGGTGGAACAAATTCGAGAAACAACTACTGGAGTTGGTTATTCGGGTTCTGTAACAATTTCCTCTCTGATGCAGGGACACTTCTGCTTTTTCAGTCATGTGACAATGATAGTCGTCGGGCATTGGCATCATACCTCAAGTCTTCAGGGTTTGAAGTTTTGCGCACATGGAATTGTGTGAACAGCCTCTACCTTGTGAAAGGGGTTTCCCTGGTCAGCTGGTATGCCGTCTGCCTTCTGCTTATGCTTTGATCATGAGTTTCAATTTTCTCTGCAGCTCCACTCTAGTAGAATGTTTTATGATCGACACCGATCATCAACGATTCATGGTTTTTTGGTGTCAGAGTTCTGAATAGCCGATGTACACACTTCCACTTTAGATTGTGTTTACCACACTAACCTGCTATCTTTGGCAGACGAGGATGTTCGAGGCGATCTGCCTACGGAGGATTCGCACATCAAAGACACCATCCTCCGATCCGCAGCTTTGAGATTTCTGACCATGGTTGTTTCGTCAAAACCCCCCCTATGAGCCCCATGTCGATGACATTTTGTACAACTTCATGCAGTCCAGTCAGACTCTGAAGAAGAGACCAGATGGCACTCCCTGGAGAGGTGCAAAGGAAAAGTCACCAGCATTCATGCAAATACTGCTGAGTCATGCAGCCACCGCTCTGCACGGGTGGTCGATCTTTCTGTCCACAGGTTCGTTTTTCCTTCCGAATTGGTTCCTTTCAACAGTTTCATCTGCTTAAATCCCTCTCCAAACTGCTATGTTCTCCTGTCTGGTGCAGGAGCAACTTACCACGCATGCAAGGCAGGCGGAAGAAGAAGCCTTTTTGGTATGGAGGTGATTCTGACCTCTACAACACAGTGCTCCTCCCCTTTTGTCTGGCTCCACTTCAGGCACACAGACTGGTCGGATTCATATTCGAAATGATGACGATCCCGAAGATAAGCAGGTCGACAACGACTTTTCATGTGAGTAAGTGCTAAACCCTCTTTGGGAGTCATACTCAATTTCTCGATAACATCAAAGTTACAGTAATAACTTTTTCAGGCTGTCTTTCAGGAAAGCCAGCGGTGGATCTTCAGGAGATACAGTCATTTCTGGCGAGTCTGTTTTCGACAGCCCCCTTTCCAATTTTCTGCTCCCTGCACGCGTCCGAGTCCCTATCCCCTGACTTTTTAGTGGCCAGCCGTAGGTGTATCCAGCATGGATCCGGTGTTCTAAAATACTTAGACTTAGATGCAGAGGAAGAGGGGATACATTGTACTGACTCTGAGTCAGACTGAACTGTATTCTTTTAATATTCATTTTCATATTATCTGGAATTGCGCAAACCTCTCTTGACTATTTGAACAACTCTCTCCGCCAAGCCATCAGCCTCGGGATGATCCCGAGAAGTAGTGCGGTGATCTATCAAGGCTTGCTCACACAAAACCTGAAACTCCCCCAAGGACTCTATCCCCTGGTCCGTGAGTAACTCGGCTGGAGCACCAAAGTGGCTAAGCACTCGATCTAAGAATGCATACGTAGCCCCCTCACTTGCCTTGTCAGACAATGCCACCAGTTCAATCCATTTGGAGAAGTGTTCCACCATCACCAGCACATACTTGTTATGGTGAACCGTCAATGGCAATGGGCCTGCGAAGTCAAGACTCTAACGATAGCCCAAACCCATAATGGATAAATGATGCAATTGTGGAGTAGGGGCATTGAAAGAAGCCTGCACTCTATCACACACCATGCACCTTGTCACTAACTGTTGCACATCCGTGTGCATGCCCCGCCACCAATATTGCCCTTGCAGCAAACTATGAGTGCGCCGCACCCCAAAATGTCCCAACTCCTCATGGGCATGGCGTACCAATCGCGCTCGTTGTGTTGGATGAGGCACAATCCTCACTCGTCCATCCTCCCATACCCGGAGTAGGTGAGTCCCCTCTCACTTGAATCTTTTGCCTCGTTGTAGGACCAGATCCATCTCCTTAGTAGTCACACTGGCTGTTGTATCTCCGGTACGAAGGTATGTCAACACTGCTGCATCTTCATACACATCCTTAGCACCACCAAACTCCTCATTAGTCTCTGGATCGTCATGCACACTATCTACATGACCAATCGCATTGGATGGACCAGCTTGAGCTCTCATTGCTAGAATGCACAAAAAGGCCGATGCATGCCATCCTGGCACCATCTCCTCATCCGTCTCACCATGCCACCAAGCTCCAGTATCATGTTTGCTTATGCATGGATTACGACTCAATCCATCTGCATCCCGATTGACAATACCGGCTCGATGCACCACCTGAAAGTCGTACTCTTGAAGCATAAGTGCCCACCGTGCAAGTTTTCCTGTAAGCTTGTCTGACTCCATCAACCACTTCAATGGTTGGTGATCCGTGACAAGGGTGAAGGGATTGTCATAGAGGTAGCATCTGAAATATGCCACTGCCCATACCGCAGCTAGACACTCCCCTTCATAGAAACTATACTTCGTCTCGGCATCATTGTTCAAGCGGCTAGCATATGCCACTACGAACTCTCTTCCCTCATCATCCACATGTGTGAGCACTGCTCCAATCCCCAGCATACTCCAATCCGTATGTAGCTGGAAAGGCCGCTCCCGAATAGGCTGCCTCAGAATATGTGCAGAAGTCAATCGAGCCTTGAATTCCTCAAAGGCTTCCTCCTGCTCCTCCTCCCATTGTCACTCCTTACCCACCTTTGTCAACTTGATAAGAGCCTTTGCAATGTTGCTAAATCCCTTGACAAACCGTTGATAGTAGTTTGTCAATCCCATGAAAGCACAGACTCTGCTCACATCCATGGGGCGTGGAATGCCTGCAATGGCCTCTACCTTTGTCTGTTGAACACCCAATCTTCCAGGGTATATCATGTGGCCCAAATACTCAATCTGATTGTGGAAGAACTTGCACTTTCCGGGATGCAGTTTCAACCCGTGCGCTCTCAAGCGCTCAAACACCACCTGAAGGTGTCTCTCATGCTCCTCAACCGTAGCACTAAAGACGATGATGTCATCAATGTAGCACCGGACGAAGTCTAGCCCCGCGAGAATCCTATCCATGACCCTTTGAAACTCTGCAAGAGCATTCTTCAACCCAAACGGTAAGAACCGCCATTAGTACAAACAATCATTCCCATGTTGGTCAATCCCCCAGAATGTCGTCTTTGCTTGTCAGTCTCTTTGATTGGCAACTGGTGGTAACCGGATTGCAAGTCCAATGTGCTAAACACCTTTACATGCCCAATGGCATCAAAAATCTCCTCTGGAATTGGCATGGCATATCTATCGGACTTAGTCTGACGGTTCACAAGACGATAGTCCCCACACATTCTTCTTTCTGTCCAATTGCCATAGATATCATTCTTAGCTGGCATCACCGTTGCTGAGGCATACTCCCCGCCTGACAACTCCACCAATCCAGCTTCGAACAACTCTATAGTCCGTGACTGGATCAATGACCTCTCTATATTACTATACCGGTAGGGCCTTCGAAAGATTGGCATGTCACTTGCCAAATCAATACGAATCTCCTGACCCTTCAAACTCCCCAAATCCTTCAAACCGAAGGCAAAGCAATTTCTATAAGCCCTTAGAAATCGTTGGATCCTCCGTCTCTCTCCTCCGGTGACTGTAGGTCCAACATCTGGTTCCCAATTGTCCTCAGTGACTGCAACCTTGGGTACACCAGGCTTGGAGGTAGGAGACGAATCATTTGGTTGTTAGATAGCAACCTCTTGGGCCTTGTCCGCCCAATCTGACTGTGGCGTAGCCTCCATTTGCTCTGCCATAGCCACCTTGAGAACATCCTCTGAGCAAGAAACATTCTCAACCTCTTCAAAAACCTTGATCACCTTGGCCTCCAACTGATCCTCAATCCATGGCTCTCCCCACTCCTCATACTGTTGCTTGAGAGATCCAATGACTCTCTCTTTGTGCATCTCATCCCACATCTGCCATGAGTGTTTGCAACCCACGATCCTGTGCTTGCCCCCACTCACTGCCTCAACCATCCCGGTTGGCAGGGAGGATGCACTATCCAATGGGAGTGCAGAAGTAGCCACCAATGCTTTCAATCTCCGTTGCTCAACCATGCACAAGCTAATGACCCATGTCAAGCAATTTAGATCCATTGTCTGACCCAACACTTGACGGCGTGATACCTCTGATAGAGCTAGCACATCTGTAGTGCCCGTGGTAAAATCCATTGCCCGCTCTCGCTCATCCGCATTGGGCTCCACCAATTGTTGTAGCACACTGTCCCAAATCAACCCAGGACCATTGTCTCGGAAAGCATGAGACGAGGGGAAACTCATGAGTGTAGGCAAGACCGCACGTGGCTGCCCCACTCGATTGACCACTGCTAGAGGTGGACGGTCATCATGTCGCACCCTCTGTGGTTGCCTCCCTTGGTCCAAAATGCCCTTAACCGTGAGATTGGGTGGCCGTTGAATGGAATCGTATGCTCTATTGAGTAGTTCTGGTGGTGCAATATAGGTCCACCACAATCGAGGTCGATGCGCGCGTGATCCCATCGCTGCTGCATCCAATAGCACCGCCGATCCAATCCAAGACCGCACCTGATGCACACTGGCCATAACCCTGACCCGAGAATCCCCTATAAGAGGAACATTCTCCAAGATATAGCCTAGAGGTTGCACTTGCCTCGTCTGCAAGTCACGCAACACTCTCAACATCTCCGAAAACAAATGCGATTGTGCATCATGCAAGCCATTCCCATGACCTGCGGGAGAGTGTCCTTGGCAAGGCCATCCGGCTATCACTAAGTCAATGGAACCATGCCGGTCCAAATCATCCGCCCTGAGCAAGGTAATGTCTGCTGGCAATGCCTTTTGATACCCTTGAATTGCTGAGAGAGGCAACAACTCAGGATACCGGTGTGTGAGCAAGGCGATGTGGCGCATAGAAATACGCCGAGTTATCTCATCCTTCTCCACATACAACACTCCTGCAAGCCCAGTGCTTATGCCTCCAAACAGGTCTAACAAACAAATCCCTAAATCAGGTGGTTGCCAAATAATGGGCACTGTATCCAAATGAGCTAATTGTGTCGCACACCTCGCTTCGGTAAGCTCTCATTCAAGTCATAGTTACTCGCTTTGATGCGCGCGCCTAACTCCCAAACTGGCCGCCGGGCCAACTCGGAGCTTCGGCTGCTCACCGGGACATAACGGTCCCCCTTTACTCCTCCACAAGACCCTCTCTCAATTTGGGCCTAGTGGAAATTCCCTTTGGTTGTTGGCAGTCCGCACTACAACAGATCGCGGTAATTATGACTGCCAAACCGTGGTAGTCATGGTTTTCTTGACTTTGACCATGACTACACCATGTTTTTATATAAAATTGACCTCCCGCAGTCGTTCATACGACTGTAGTCATGTAAACAACTATCTAAGTAATCGTCTGTATGACTACATGGCTTCGGATTGGGCGGAAGGCTGGTCAACGACAATTGACCAGATTTAACTCACCACTGATAGTCATTTCCATGACTACAATGTACATGGATGAAGTTACATAGTCATGATGACTACTTGGGATTTTGTAATTTGGTGTGTATAATACAATTAAAACACCATATGATCACATAAATGACTAATGGGTATGTTGGTTAGCAGGTAGTGAACTATAACTCTTATAGTAAAGAGGTTCGAGGTTCAAACTCATCTAAGTACAATCAAATGGACAAGATGGCCCTAGGGTTAGTAGGCGAGCTAGAGATAGCACGTGGTACCTTAGATGAGCTGCCACGTGGTTTTTTTAAATTAATATAAAATGCATTATGCCACGTGGCATAACGCAGTATGACGTGACATCTGACATTTTTAAAAAAAATTATTTTGAAAAATATATATTTTTATTTTATTTATTTTTTAATTGTGCCTCGCCATGTGGCGCGGCAGCGGCGATTGCAGTATGGTATATATGACTGCAGTGAGAGATATCACTTATTTATTTGACTGTAGTCATCCGGACCGTACCATCCTGTACTCATTGTATTGACTTGGTTTGCACGACTTACAGTCATAGAAGTCATATGTACCGTTTATGACTATAGAATAGTCATATATACAGTCATAAATACCGCGATCTATTGTAGTGCCGGAACAGCTCCCCACACCTTGCTCGCTTTCTGGCTCGCACGTTTACTCACTAGTTTTTGGTCACCAACGGGCTTGCACCGTTCTCGGGGTTACTACTTCCTATATATACACTTCTGTGACTGTCCGCGGGGGTTTACAAACAATACAGTCATTTTGTCGCACACCTCAGTTCGTTAAGCTCCCCCCTCAAGTCATAGTTACTCGCTTGATGCGCGCGCCTAACTCCCAACCTGGCCGCCGGGCCAACTTGGAGCTCCGGCTGCTCACCGGGGCATAACGGTCCCCCTTTGATCTCTCAAAGAGCCCTCCAACGATTTGGAACCAGCGGAATTCCCTTTTGTAGTTGGCAGTCCGGAACAACTCCCCACTCTTTGGTCGCTTTCCGGCTCGCTCGCTTACTCACTAGTTTTTTGTCGCCAACGGGCTTGCACCATTCTCGGGGTTACTACTCCCTATATATACTTCTGTAGCTGTCCGCGGGGGTTTCACAAACAACCATGCCATTTTATGGCGAACCACCACGAACACCCTCGACTCCCAGTGATGAGTCGCGGTGAGTCTTGGCCCACCCACCACGGCCCCTATGGACCGTGATGAGTCCCAAGACTCCCACCACGAGGTCTCCGCCCCAGGGTGAGTCCTATGCCCACCCCACTAAGTCCCGCTAAGCTACCACCACCCCTTGTGGAGCCACCCCCACCGCAACCCGGTGTGCGGGGCTCCACCTAGTGAGCGCCTCCGCCTCCTTGAGTGCCTTGGGCACTCAAGGGTGCTTCAGTCCCCCCATACCTATTGTTGCCACTGCCCCCACCACAGGGGCAGCCCCTCTTGTGTCCCAACCCCCTGCCCTCAAGGCAAAGGGCCGCGACACACACCCCTACCAACAGGGAGTCGATGTCCTCATCGGCTTGTCCATTTTGTGGAAACGAACATCCAAGTTGTGGCGTCCCACATCAAGGAATTTGTTTCCGTACCATGGCGTCCCATGGCAAAGAACCAAACCCAACACTTGACTCTACTCTCCACTAGCTAGTTCGGCCGACTTCCTCCAAGTCCCTGCCAAGGGTGGAGCCTCTCAAGCTCCTCCCAGTGCACTCTTCTTGGCCTACTTCAAGGCCAAAGAACGATTCTCTCCGAGGATCGAATCGCCTTACTGCAACAACATTGCTTGCAACCGCTCATGATGCCGCTTTTGGCATCACCTTGAGCAAGGGTTCACCTCGAACCCTCTTTGACTAGGAAGATAACCTTGAACCAACCGCGCGCCCCAATCACTACAATTGGGTCCGCCTTGGAATGCTGGCCTGAGGTACGAAAACACGCCGAAGCCGCACTACGATTTCGTCCCGAGGCTACACGATTATAGTACGTGAACGGAAGCACGTAGCTTCCGCGTTAGCCCGCACTACAAAGCAACCCCCTCAGTAGCGCAGTTATAGTATGCGCACGCGCAAGGTGCGCACTAGCACGTGAACTCCTAAAGAAGGCGCAAGTTTCCTTGCCTCTTGGATGGGAGTCACCCGATTTCGGCACTGCGCAATTACACGATTAATCCAATTTACCTCTCACACTTTTGTAAGCTAGCATGCATTCTACACACTTGCCAACCACATCATGCATCACCATTCCAAACAAAATAGGACACACAACATTTGGAACCCATTTCCTTTATAACAAATTTTTGTACAATACAAGTTTTTGCAATCGGGTTCCTAAGCTAGCTAAGCCGGGCTAAGCATGCATTTCCTCCCCCACGCTCTAAGGTTGATGTCCCCATCAACGCTTCTTCCGCTTTTGAGGTCGCCCTTTGAAAACTGCAACCACCTCGGATGCGTTTCCCATTTCTGAGGCACGCACCCAAGATGCCTCCACATGATGATAGCCCTTCCATTTGACGAGATACTCCGTTTCTCGGTTCTTGAACCTCCTCGACTTAAGTACTGCCTCCACCTTATACTCAGGTTCATTTTCATGATCCAACAACACAGGTGGCGGACGCAACAGTTGATGCCGATTCAGACGTGCTTCATCTTTGAAGTAAGGCTTCAAAATGGAGACGTGGAATACTGGATGCACCTTGCTGTTTGCCGGCAGCTCCAATTCATACACATCCTCATTCATAACCTTCCGGATGCAAAAGGGTCCCGCATACGGAGGTACGAACTTTGGACTCACTTCCGGAGGTAGTCGGAAATTCTTGATGTTCTGTAGTGTGAATGCAGGAGAGTAACAGTGAAATTTTGTTTGGCATCAGGATTCGGCATTACTACAAAGGGAGAGCCCTGGTGCTAATAACAAGGAGGGAAGTATCCATGCCTACAGTTAATTCCATGGGCACAATATGCTATTACGCTGCCAGGACAAAATGTGGATAAGTCATGAAATGCACCTTTTCCATCCATAGGATGAATGGCTTTCATCACTGGTGATTACCATAGAAACACAGGTCGAGGAAGCTTAGGGCTTGCTGGAGGATAATCGTGCAGGGAACAACAAGGTAATTTTGCTCAAGCCAGGTGAAGGGAGGCGGTGCAGTAATCGTTTCATAGTTTTGAAGAGAGGGAGTGTTGCAGGACGATTCATGAAGGGCAAGTAATATCATGTGCTACTGACAGAAGTAATGAAGGCATTGAGGCGGTGCTGCTTGTGATTTGACCTCTGAAGATATAGGAGTTGCGGGGAAAGCAGCTCGGTGGAGGGGCGGCAGTGCCATCGTTACTCTCATGACCACGATGACAGGGAGGATGAACTTGCAAGGGAAACGGCCTGCTGACAGGGAATAGAAAGGTGGGGTTGCTGGCACAATCAAAGGCTAGTTAAAGTGATGGAGCAGCTCCATCACGACGAGCATCTGCCGAGGTAGGGAGTGCAAACTGATACTGCCGCCATTGCATTCATGTGCGATTATTGAAAGCTGCACTTGTGGGAGAAGCAATTGCTGCCAGATGACGGGCAGCGATGGGATTACTGACTTGACCACATGTTGATTGATGCAATCGCCAGCATGAGGGCGTTGGCTTGTGGACAGTGGTACAGGTTATCTGTAAATAAGGAGGCAAAGGAGTGAAATGTATAGAGAAGAAGCTTTCAGATGATGACTGTCTGCTTGTTATCATATCAGATCGTAGGGTAGATTAGCAGAGATGGTAGGATAGGGTAGTTAGTTGGCAAGCGACAAGGTTACTGCCATAGGTTGAAACAGAGCCGTCATGACTCACTGAACGCTTAAATCGACAAAATATCTGAAAGGTGGAGTGGCAGAGCAATGACAGGATCTGACATGCATAGATCTTTGTTTTTACAACGTGGCATTCAGACGACAAGAGGAGTTAGGGGAGCTGCTGACAGAGATGGTGAGGTGCCATTTCGGGCAGGCAATCCCACCGCTTCAGCTGGAGTATAAGAGAGCTAAGTTCATAGATGCAGGGCTCTTCTCTTACTTAGGGATAGTTGCTATGGAATTTTGGTAGAGATACTCTCAATGGAAATGAGGGAGATAGAAAAAGATTTTGGCAAATGGAATGGAGACTTCTGGAATTCATACCAGTCCTGGTGGTAGAGAGAAAGTGAGGCAGGGTGGAAGTTGTGTGGAGTGCTGCAAGAAGTTGGGAAGTTAGTTCTTAAACATAGGATGCTTCCTATTTTGGGAGGATGTGAATGAGGTTGAGTAAAGAAGAAGTGCCCATGACTTACAATGAGGGCAACATGCATATAATTAGGTTAGGCAGTAGCATTTTCAGAGAGAATGAATCAGGTGGAAGTAAACCTGTTGGCTGCTGATTGCATGATTACTTAGAAGCATGCAGGGGCTAAGGGCTGCAACAGAGAAGATCACTTGAGGGTGATTATTGGTAGCCCATTTTGTATCTGCAAGAAGGGATTGAGAGGGTTGAAAGTGTCATATGTCCTTGATGATGCAAAGGGATGGGGAAAAGAGATCTTGAAAGAGGAATGGTGGATCATCAAAGTGAGGCTATGTGTGTGTGAAAAACCTGGAGCCCGTTGTAGTTGAACCAGTGACCATAAAACTTGATGTGTATTTCATGGGTGCTGGCTAACCTGATTTTGTGATAATGTATGTCTTGAAACATTTAGGAAACAGAACCCTGGCATATGCAATACCCTGTTTACAAATGAGCCAAGTTATAAGTTTGAGAAACTTCTCAACCCATGTCCATGTCTTCTCTTCCGCTGCGGCGTGGATGAGGGTACCCAATCTCTGATCATGAATAGAGTAGGAGTGATTAAGTGTGGTGTGAGTCTTAGGGCAGTAAGTGTGTATTTGGGTAAGGAACAATTTAGGAGTTAACTAGAAGGGGATTTATGCCCCCTTCTTTTCACACTACAGTTCAACCAGACCTCCGTGCCTGCCTCAAACTTCACTTCCCTCCGCTTCCGATTCGCCTGCCTTTCATACCATTTCCTAGCTTTGGCTATGTTGTACTTTGCGAGCTTCAACAAACGCTCGCGTTCTTCCAGTACCGCCGCGAGGTTTACTATTTCATGAGCAGAAACCATGAGCCATGAGCCATGAGCCGCATGAGCCGCATGAGCGGTGAGCCGAAGTCTAAGACACGCGGATTTCATGAGCGGACTCCTCCAAATTTGGAAATGCGGCAGATTAAACAAGTATTAAAATAATAGTTTTTTATTTGACCTTGCCGTTTTTGGACGTTCCAGATCATGTAATGCGGCGAAGATATGTCGTCAGTAACAAGTTCGCTCATGGTTTTTTAGATCCGCTCATGGAAATAAGTGACCGTGCAACGGGAAATCCAGTATACCACTGCAAAAGGACGTTGCATAATGGCCTGTATAGAGTATTCCGCGGTTTTACATGCCTTAACATTGGAATGAAGCTGACCCTTTTGCCGCGATTGAACCAATGGAGTCTGCACCAATAGAGTCTGCAGTACTTCACAATTCTGTCTTCTTCGGGTATTCGGCGGGAAAGGTTTGCAACTGAACTGGGAAATAAGGTGCCGCATTAGGGTTCGCACGTGCGAAATTTCGGAGCGGTTTGGTGTTGGCGAAGGCCGCCTCTACCAGTACCTTCAACGATACTTGGAAATGCGGCGCCGCATTTCCTTGTCGGAGGTCGAATGAGGAAAGCAAGTTTTCGGAAAGCGGAAAAACATGAACCCTCCAACATACAAAAATACATGCACGTGGAAACAAGTGAACGATATAGTAATATCTTAGTTCGAGCAAAACAGGTTACTGGTAGGCAAGACATATGTCGGACCTTTCTGTGGCCAGAGTCTGGCAGCAGTACAGTTCTACTATCCGAAAAGGATGGGCGTACCATTGTATTGGGACCGCAAGCCAAGCTCACTGGTCCCCTGGATCCATATTCAGAAGAGTGTGAACCTCCTGGGGGCTCAACCCTGGTGCATGTATGAAGTGATGAGTTGTGGAATTACAACGGAGTCTCTTTAGGTACACGTAGTACAAATGCTTGCAAGGGCAGTATGATGCCCCCTTGTTCGCCATGATCTGGAAGTCGGTGCAATTGCAGGTGGGTAATTCTGAAATGGTGATGGTGTACACCTCATTGCGAACAGCTGAGCCTGCCGTGGCCATCTGATACACACGCCCGAATCCTGGTGGGGGCACTTCTGTCGAGCTCTAGATTGTACAGTTCATCCGAAGTGCATTCCCCATCCTTGTCTCGTTCACTTTTGAGGGAGGTCGCCGCCTCTTCGGTTTCCCCCAACGGTGTGTAGGATGCTTAGAGCTGTCGTGTCCCATTGTTCTTGCTCTCACAGGGGTCGGTGGTGGAGGCTGTGGAAGCGGAAATGGTTGTCTGGGGACGTCAGTGCGCTGCACCATCCGAAATCCTGCGGCGGTAAGGGCGTCGGCCTCAACCTGACTCAGATCGCAGCCTGGTTCCACCGGCCACACCGGGGGAGCCTCTGGCATTGTTTGTATGCCGTACTTGGGCTTTCCATACACGCAAATCATAACGTCGTGCCTGCAGAACCAGAACTGGGTGGTTGTCGCCTCCGCAAACTTTGCATGGACAAATCTTCCTGTAAAAGTAGGAGCAGGGACAGCCCCATCTGGATTCCTCCTTATCATCTCTAAACAACGTTGCCGTGTATCCACATGAATTGCGGAACACCTTCCTCGAAACGACGGCTTTGTGCGAGCAATTCTCCACTGTGATGCAGACACAGTCGTCTCCACAATGGCTTGGCCATACTGCAAAACGTTGAATCCCCTTACTCTACCGTAGTTGTTCCTTTAGAACAAATAATAATCACAGAATCAACTTTCGTTTAAATTGCTATATGTATGAATCCATCTCACAAACCTTCCTGACTCTTCTCATATCCATTGTGCATTCATCTACACTGTATTCATGCGTGCTCCATTCATGAAAGCTTCCTTTGTACAACATCCATTGTACATTCATCCTCTGTACTCTTTAATCCACCCCACAAACCTTCCACACTCATTTCATATACTTTGTGCATTCGTCAAAAGATTTGGTCATGCATCTTCCTGTCATGAATTTTTGTCATTGCTCAACATCCATTATCCATTCATCCATTTTACTCTTATCCATCCGTCATTCATCCATCTACATAGATTTTTCAAACTCATCCATCTGTTTATCATCCAACTGTACATTCATCCATCATTTATTCAATGCCTTTTATTATGTCGTCCAGCTTGTTTCCGCGGTAAAGGGTGCCAATCCGCGGGAATACACTCCACTTCTTTCTGGGTGCGTGGTGACTCGGCCTCCACGTGTGATGACGTGGACTGAGCCCCGTGACGTGGCATTTGCGCAAGGTGACGTGGCGTGAGCGCAGTCGCGCTCATGCGCTCACGCGCTCACGTGACCAGGCTCACGCCGAGGCATCCCTGTCAACATTGTCCACCAAAGCTCCTCGAAGGGTCCTCCAAGGACCCCAAAGATCCTCCAAAAACTCCTCCAAGGACCCCAAAGATCCTCCAAATACTCCTCCAAGGGCCCTCAAATATCTTCCAAACAATCCTCCAAATGCCCTTAAATTTCAGTAAGTCCTTTCACTGTTGATACCTTAACAGAGGTGGGGAATATTCTGGTAAAAATAGTACCAGGTAAAATACTGCCACTTAAGCAGCCACGTCGCCCACACGGTGGCGGTATCATCGCGTTCCATCCCTCGGCTAGGTGGTGTGGCGCAGGAGACAAAAAAAACGCCAAGTCCCAGCCCTCCTCTCTGTTCACGATTACCCTAATGGACAACCTTATTAGCAACTTTTTAATTTTTTTAAACCTAATGGGCAACCTTATTAACATTATATGTGCCTTCAAAATGACACGTGTAGTGATGTAGTCGTATAAATAGAGTTGTGAAACCATCTTCAGTCATGGAGTCATAAGATTCCATGAAACGTCATCCACGTGTAATCAAACATATCACACTAGTCATATAAACCATCCCTGTCATCATGGTCAACTATGTTTGACCAATGCTCCCTAACTTTCCGGAGTCATGTAGTGATATCCATTACTACAGAGGGGGGCTGCTATTTCATGAGCGGCATGAGCATGAGCGGAAAAAAAAAAAACATGAGCGGACCATTGTGTGTCCACGGAAATAGGGTTAGGAGGCACGGAAATAGGGTAATGTGAAGTTGGAATGTGGCACCAGTGGACTCGTCATAACAATGAAATGCAACATTTTATTGCAAATTTTGTGGCAAGCCACATCTATACAAGTGTGTCCTAACTGTCATAGCCAGAATGGGCACTACTCTCTTACACCCTCCGAGGAACTTGCCCCACCTTCCTCCTCATCCCCCTCATCCCCCCCATCCTCTGAGCTCTGTGATGCATAAGTTTCACTATGCCTCTCAAAAATTCCGTCCTCTCCTTGGGGGACTGTCCACCTCACCTCCTGGGAATCTTTTGCCTCTTCTCCCCCACTTTCCTCAGCAAAATCTAAGACAAATCTACGAGCCTGACGGGCTCTAATAGCTGCTACCTCCTCCCTCATCTTCATTTTCTTGAGGCTTGCCTCGTCTAAAATCTGTTGTACACGACTAGGTTCGGAAGACCTCCTAATGGACACCAAAGCAAGCCGGGCAACATAAGTAGGAAGGATGTAGTCCCTTTCTGGACTCGACATGAAATCCCCCCTGGCAAAAAAAGGCATGTTCCTCCTGCCCATGAACTGCGGTGTAGACGTCCCTCCTGCAGTACTTGGCATCATGCAGTAAGAACAAATCCACTTTAAGAATGTCAATACCAGTAGAAGTCAAAAAGGGTCTTTCAATGAAATAAGAGAGCGAAGGGAGGTGCCTCACAAAATCAAGAGGCAACTTACAATGCGACCACTCACTCATAAAACGGGGGCTCATCGGCCTCGATCCCAACTTGTACCTCCCCCACCTCCTTCTCGGATTCTTCCTCATCCTCCGAGGATGCCTCTTCTTCTTTTGGCAGACGTTCAGCCGCTGCAAGTTCAGAGTTGTGGAGGGCAGTATCTGGCTCGAAGGCAAAGACATGCCTGTCGGACAACGTCCCTGCCCACATTGAAGCACCTGAGGGACAAAACGGGTGGTTAGTAGCATGCGGCATGCAATTGCAATCGGGCGAGGGGACAAAATGTGCATATGAAGGCTTACCCGTGCCGCATGTGAGGTCAAGAATCCGCCCTTGGACATCCGAGCACGTCTCCGTGAGGGTTTGGATGAAAGTAGGGCTCCGGGTCCGGCTGTACCGCCACGGTTTGCCTGTCTTTGTGTCCTTCGGCATACTGGATTGGGGCACATAGTTGTAGAGGACATCGTAGGTAACAAGGTCCACAACGGCATCAACAAGACAACCGTCATTGCAGAATTTGAACGTAGACCCTCTCTTCACAAAACAATATGCCTCAAACACCAATGTCTGCACATCCAACAAAAGAGGGATCCACTCCAGGGTCTAGTTTAGATACACCACAATATGAAGTGAATGCAATAGATTGATAACTTACACTCTGGCCCTCTGTTCGCAACCCCTGCGTATTGATGCAGAACCATTTTTTCAGGAGGACCGGGGTGACACTTTTTGGTGTCCACCTTGCCACAACATTCTCTGTGGTCTTCCTTCTTGTGGCAAGGACCACCATACGTCCACCGTCATCCAAGAGCATCCCCACCAGCCCAAACCCGGCTCTCCAGTAGTCCTCCGTAAACCTGTTCCAGGTGGGCACACCATCCAGGCCCTCCAGCAGCTCCCCATCTGGAATATCGAGGAGAATCATATCGCAGGCTCTCTCCACCTCAAACCCCACCCCCCCACCCCGAGTGCTCTTGCAATCCGTACTCACAGCCGTGAAGAATTCCATCATGGCTTCCAAACCAGGGGTGTCTTTAGGCTCTGTAGCAGCAGCCCTCTTCTTGGCTTTCCCCTTCAGCTCCTCCAGAGACTTGTTGTGTGCCACCTTCTTCGCCTTGGCAGCCAAACCGTCAAGAAAGCTCTCATTGACGCATTGGATGATAGTTGGGGATTCTAGCTTTGGCCTTTGCGGAAACATCACCGCCGAATACCGCCGTGTAGGCTCGCCCTCAAATGCCAACTTCTTGGCAGAGCCAGTCCCAGTCCGAACTGACTTGGGAACCCGGGCGACCGGTGACTTGGTAGCAGCAGTCGCAGGACCTTGCACAAAGTCGTCATCGGAGTCACTCCCTTGGGGCCCCTCCTACGCCTCCTCTAGTGCCCCGGTGGTTTTCTGTTTTTTGGGGGTTACTTTACTCCCCTGTTTCCGTGTCCTTTTCATTTGTCATTTATTCTTCTCATTCAATTTCTCCTGAATACCTGACTGAGCAAGCTCTGCCGCTTTCCTGGACTTGGCAAGCGCTTTCGCCTCCTTTGGACCCAGCGGAGGCAGCGGAGCCCGGTTTTGTCGGGCCTCCGCATCCAGCTTCAATTGGAACTCGGATGAGTCGAGCGAGCCGGGCGGAAGGTCCACATTCCAAGGGCAGTCGCGCAAATGCTCCAGATGCCACTCCTTCACGATAACGTCAGTGTACATGGAGTCAGCTCCAGGGTTCCTCCATGCGAGGAAGAATGGCGGCTGGAAGGACATATGACCTTTCTCCAACAGGGAGAACTTACAGTACCTGCATTCAAAAAACACAGACAGAATCACATCCATTTTTCTAGAATGGGTCCGAAAATGGCTAAGTCCCAGATCTGACTGGGCCCGGAACTGGAAAAATGGCGCTGAATTTCCAGAATATGTGCCATCTGCCCCAGGGACTTAGCCATTTTCAGACCCTGTACTGGAAAAATGGCGCCATTTTTCCAGTACAGGGTCCGAAAATGGCTAAGTCCCAGAACTGACTGGGCCCGGAACTGGAAAAATGGCGCCGAATTTCCAGAGTGTGCCAGCCACCCCCGGGGCTTAGCCATCCGCCCCATGGCCGGAAACAAGAAATTCGGCGCCATTTTTCTAGGGGCTTCACAACTAATTTTCATGCGCCACATAAGGCAACTTACATCCTGGAAATGTAGGGACTACAATGGCCACGGATCAAAGAAAGGCAACGCATATGTACCTGTACAGAAGGCGCGTTGCCGCTTTGTCGCCGTTCAGTTGGTCGGCATTGCCGCTGTAGAATAATAGGAATTTCTGACTTAATGACAATTTTCAGAACTTTTTAATATCTTTCTAGCCTGCGATACTTTCGATATTGCTGCGATAGGGCAATGTTCTTCGATATCTTGTATACAGTCGATAGTATATCTTGGACTGAATGATAGAAGAGATGGATGAAAAATTGTAAAGGATGGTTGAAGGAGTTTTTGAGCGGTTATTACAGTTATTGAAATACTCTGCTATATAAAGCGTTAATGAGAAGCAGAAAGTGTCAATTGAGCCAGAGAGCCGTGACCGGGAGTAGAGAGAGTAGAGTGAGTAGGAGGTAGATTATAGAGTTATTCTGCAATGGTAGATTTAGTATTGCGTTCTTGCAGTGTTGTGATTTATGAATGAGAAGAAGAAGAAAAAGGAAGTGCAATTCACTTTGTGTACGTGTGAAGAATGGAGTGATGGAATGAGGATGTGTTTTCGTGTGTAAGAACTGAAGAACCATATGAGATGATGAGAATGCGCATTAATGAAACAGATAAGAATTCGATGTGAGGATTAGTTCTGGTCCATCAAGAGGAATATCGATAGAGAGATATTCAAAGCTCAAGAAGGAGCCGATTAAGGAAAAGAAGACAGAGAGAGGGTTTTCAATTGGATTCATGATAGGAGTGAAACAGTGAATTAAAATCATTTGCATGGCGGAGAGCAATAGTGAAAGAATAAAGGAAGTGTCAGAATTGATCTCTGGATTACCAGATCATTTATCGATAACAATCTTTCAGAAACTTTGTTGTAGTGATAAAGAAGTATTCTTATTGCAATTGGTCAATAAAGGATGGCATAGGGAGATATCCATTCTATACCGGAGTTGTTATTGGAAGCATAGTTGGTTGCAGAAGTGGTATAGACCATTTAAAGGCTATCCTGAACTTATGAAAGAATGGAATCATAACTTTGGTGAGGGAAAATCTTTGGAGCGACTTGAGAAACAGAATTGGTGGTGAAGAATGATCACTAGCGATGTGTGAAGGAGAACAGATAGTATATCCTGTAGAATTGATTACTCGACTGCCTCATAGTTTGTCTCTAGATATCTTTAAGAGATTACAATGTAGCGACAGGGAGATAATCAATCTATGGTTAGTTAATAAAGAATGGTATCGAGAGCTGTTGACTTTGTATCAGAGAGATTATTGGAGGAAGAATATAATGGAGCAATGGTATTTGATTTCAGCCGTTGGAGCAGAGTTAATAGAAGATGGAGAGAATATTCATGAATCTGGAAGAATGATGATCGTGTGATGAAGAGGACTGTTGGTAGAAGTTGTTTCAAAGAAGGGATAGAGAGAGATAGAATAGTCTGGCATCATTATGTATTAGTCGTATAGTGCTTTCCTCAGCGAATGAACCTTAGAACTAATTGATCCTCTTTTAGGATTGATTATAGTTTTATATTACAACCGCATTGCCGCCCGTAGTATAAAGGCTTCAGTTTGCGACGCGGTCTGGATGTGGGGTTTCTCTCAAGAGAGCCACGCCCTTCTCCACGCGGCATAAGTCCGAGTAAAAGAAAAAATCTCCCGCAGAATGCGTGCGTACATGCCTCGAATGGAACTTCATCCACCCGTCACAACAGGTGTCGAAGGCGTATCCGGGAAGCAAGCACGGTATCCGTGTGGAACGTCCGGCTCAAAACAGACTGCGGAGGACATTTAATGCGCAACTGCGCCCTTTAATGTAGGTATGGAGGTCGCCCACAGGCGCCACCTGGCCCACCCTTCCCCCGAGACTTCATCAACAGCCCGCTGGATGGAAAAAAACAGCGCCAAATTTCCATTCAACGGATGAAGTGGGACGCACCGCGGCCCTCCCTCCGCCCGAGACGTTCTCATCCAGAAGCAGCCGGATGGAAAACCGGCGCCAAATCCTGCAGGCAAGCGGGAGCACGGCCGGATGGAAAACCGGCGCCGAATTTCCATCCTGCAAGTAAGTCGGTCCACCTCATGGATGGAAATCCGGCACCAAATTTGTCTCTACCGGACGACAATGGTGGGCATAGCTTGCCAAAAAATGGACCGCAGGCAAAAAACTCTAAGTTGAGTGACTGCTTAGACAAAAAAACGCGAAAAACGAATCAAAATTGTTGATGAAGGGTCGATACAGGCGTCAGTTGATGGATATTCGGCGCCGTTTTTCCATCCTGCAGATGATCTCTTTCGGCCACTCCCCCCGAGACGACTCCATCCGTGCGACCTTGGATGGAAATACGGCGCCGTTTTTCCATCCGAGGGATGTTCTCTGTCGGCTAGATGTCGGCCTCTCCCCCCCGAGACGACTTCATCCGACGGGCCTCGTCTGGAATCTCGGCGCCGTTTTTCCATCTGGGGGATGTTCTCTGTCGGCCAGGTGTCGGCCTCTCCCCCCGAGACGACTTCATCCGACGGGCCTCGAATGGAAATTCGGCGCAGTTTTTCCATCCGGGGGATATTCTCTGTTGGCCAAGTGTCGGCTTCTCCCCCCGAGACGACTTCATCCGACGGGTCTCGAATGGAAATTCGGCGCCGTTTTTCCATCCGGGGGATATTCTCTGTCGGGCAGGTGTCGTCCTCTCCCCACGAGACGACTTCATCCGAACGACCTCGGATGGAAATTCGGCGCCGTTTTTCCATCCGATGGCTCTTCTCTGTTGGCCAGGATTCGGCCTCTCCCCCCGAGACGACTTCATCCGACAGGCCTCGTATGGAAATTCGGCGCCGTTTTTCCATCCGGGGGATGTTCTCTGTCGGCCAGGTGTCAGCCCCGAGACAACTTCATCCGAACGGCCTTGGATGGAAATTCGGCGCCATTTTTCCATCCGAGGGTGTTCTCTGTCGGCCGGGTGTCGGCCTCTCCCCCCGAGACGACTTCGTCCGACGGGCCTCGTATGGAAACTCGGCGCCGTTTTGCCATCCGGGGGATATTCTCTGTAGGCCAGGTATCGGCCTCTCCCCCCGAGACCACTTCATTTGAACGGCCTCATTGGAGATTCGGCGCCATTTTTCCATCCGAGGGATGTTCTCTGTCGGCCGGGTGTCGGCCTCTCCCCCCGAGACGACTTCATCCGACGGGCCTCGTATGGAAATTCGGCGCCATTTTTCCATCCGTGGGATGTTCTCTGTCGGCCAGGTGTCGGCCTCTCCCCCCGAGACAACTTCATCCGAACGGCCTCGGATGGAAATTCGGCGCCGTTTTTCCATCCGAGGGATATTCTCTGTCGGCCAGGTATCGGCCTCTCCCCCCAAGACGACTTCATCCAACGGGCCTCGTATGGAAATTTGGCGCCGTTTTGCCTTCCGGGGGATATTCTCTGTAGGCCAGGTGTCGGCCTCTCCCCCCGAGACAACTTCATCCGAACGGCCTCATTGGAGATTCGGCGCCGTTTTTTCATCCGAGGGATGTTCTGTGTCGGCCAGGTGTCGGCCTCTCCCCCCGAGACGACTTCATCCGACGGGCATCGTATTGAAATTGGTGCCATTTTTCCATCCGTGGGATATTCTCTGTCGGCCAGGTGTCGGCCTCTCCCCCCGAGACAACTTCATCCGAACGGCCTCTGATGGAAATTCGGCGCCGTTTTTTCATCCGAGGGATGTTCTCTGTCGGCCAGGTGTCGGCCTCTCCCCCTGAGACGACTTCATCCAACGGGCCTCGTATGGAAATTCGGCGCCGTTTAACCATCCGGGGGCTATTCTCTATAGGCCAGGTGTCGGCCTCTCCCCCCGAGACAACTTCATCCGAACGGCCTCATTGGAGATTTGGCGCCGTTTTTCCATCCGAGGGATGTTCTCTGTCGGCCAGGTGTCGGTCTCTCCCCCCGAGACGACTTCATCCGACGGGCCTTGTATGGAAATTCGGCGTCATTTTTCCATCCGTGGGATGTTCTCTGTCGGCCAGGTGTCGTCACCCTCCGATTTGACGCCATGTCGAATTAAATTATGCCCCTCATTCCTGGGTACGGCTATATTAAATGTTGCTCTTTTTCTTTGGCACTTGCCCGACCTTCGCTCTTGACCCACGCGTTTCAAACCGAGACAGCAACAACACTTGCTCGCTCCGAGCTCCTCTCACTTCAGCTTCCCCACACTCCCCCTTTCCTGCGCACCCTCTCTGCTTCCTGGTAGCCCTTTCAATAGTCGGCGATGGCGTGCCGGGATCCCAGCAACTGCCCAAACAAGCATCTCACCCCGTGGGACTTCTCGCCCAAGTCAGGGGATATTTTCATATACTTGCAGGATTGGATAGACCACTCTCAGCAGAGGAGGGTGCACCTGTCCGCTCTTGAGTACCTTCCCGGTCTCCACGATCAGCCTCGCCGGGATTCGCGGCTTTGGTGCCTGCGAATCGTTGATCTGCAGTTTCCGCCAGCATGGAACATCCCCAAAAGCCGCACGGCCTTCCTACATCATTGGAGGTGCTGCCAGTGGGCGTACGAGGATTGCATCGGGTGTACGTACATGCCAGAGAGGATTCCATCGCAAACAGTGTATGGGGACATTCTCATAAGCTACGAGGATGAGTCCTATGGACATAGAGTCTCCACAGCAAAGATCTCGATTTACGATGGTGCATATATCGGAGGAGATGACACCGTTGTCCACTACACCAAAGGCGAACGGGCTGCATCCATTGTCTTCACCTACCGACACCCTGTCAGTCATGAACTTGTTGAGAGGCCAATTGAGGTTCCAGCTTCTTGGTGAGAATAGTGCAACACGGGAGCAAATTTCCAACTTACCGGAGCATGGATTGCATGCATACTTTTGGCTTCCCTCGGTTTGTGAGGGCATGCATACTTGTCACAATTCATTATTAATAAAAATGTCTCCTTTGAACCAAAGTTCCACTTTTTGTGCAATGTTGCATTTTGTTGAATGTTGACTTTTGGCAACGAGGGTCTCGCATTCAATCTTGCAATCAGACCCACTGGAATGCCACCTCTGTCAGTTCCCTCTGTTTATGGGGAAGGTGCTTGCACGCTCGCCTCCCCACGCTTTTTGTCAGACGCCACAATTATTGGTTTGTGCAGCGCATCTGCACTGGTCATATACCTTCTGACTGCATACCATTGGCAGTTATTGCGCAAAGGCCAGGGGCCGCATTCCTGGACTACAACAAGTTTGCAATTAAATCCGTTACATGCCTTCCCGCAGACGTCGACGGTAATATCTTCTTTGAGTTCCCTCCTCGAACGGAGTATTCGAGGGCGTCCGGAATGTTGATAGATATGGATAGGAAACATGACGGTCATCTTTGGTGCATCACCAAAACCACCAGCATGAAGATGCTCAATGGTGTGCGGGTGCGCTACGTTGTTTGTGCAGGCGCGTTGCGGTGTTTCTCCCCAACTTGCTTCCACTTTAAATCCAGAGGTCACAGGAACGAGACGGATTGGACAGACACGGCTCATCAACCATTTCGAGCTCAGGAGAAGGTTTCAAACTCCACATTGCAAAGAACCACCACATTGCGTGTCTGTTTATAATGCCAAGCAGTTCTATGTGTTGCACCGTTTCCCTGACCTCACACGAGCTTGCATACACGTTGGTTCCCATTGTCACAAATTGGCGAGGGGTAACTCGCGGGAGGCTACCCACGAGGCAGAGTAGCTCGTTCAAGAGGAGGTTAAGTTGAGACCTGGTGCCAAACCCAAACAGATACAGCTGCAGGCCGCCCATAAGATGGCATTGGCCAGAATTATGTCGGAAGACGGCTCCGACAAAGTTTCTTTCGATGAGAAGGAAATGGAGGCATTGCTGGAGTCAGTGTTCCACGTCTATTCACCAAATGTCCGAAACCACATTGTCTCCTGCAAATAGAGAATTGGGCGTGGCTCGGATATGCACTCTATTCTGGAGGTGAAGCAACGATGTGGATATGACTACATTCATGGAAGTAGATTTCCAGGACAAGGGACTGAGGTAGATTGTTGTTTCGTATTCAAATGTCAACGGGTGGGCCTGGCAGCGGCGTCGAACTTGTCCACCGGATGACGAGTGGGGACTTTGTCAAACAGTTGGGTCATGTTTACCATATCAAGCGAATTACAAATCACTAGTGGGTGGACAATGGTGCACATGTCCTACGACACCACTGCAGGATGCTAATGACAATTGTTATTTGTGAGATGAAAAGAGAGGACACACAATCGGAGATGCTTCTTTGGGAGGGAATAAACGAACAGATGGCCAGGGCAAGGGATTTCCCCCTCCCAATATTTCCGTGGTTTCATGGCGGACAACGCACAAGCAAATTGCGGCTGCCATCCGAAGGGTGTACGGGGGGGAAGACCCCAATGTTCCGATTGAAAAGCAAGGAGAGATCTTGTGTTCCATTTTCTGCAGAGCTTGTCGCAGTAAACAACCAGGCTCGTGGCGCCAGATTTCAGAGAGGAGCACCGTTCCATGTGTCTTGCGTGAAGCGTGCTCCCACCTTGGATGATGCAGAGACACAGTTTGCATGTATCGGGCTTGGTGGACAACGTTAGGTGCTTGTAAATGTAAAAATCAGACGGGGAGCAGCAATGGTCAGTTGGCTAGCATGGTTGGCATTATCGTTTCCTCCAGTTCGGCGACTATATGCGGGAGGTGAGTTGGACGAATTTGCGTTCCGTTGAAATTATGCTAGCTATCATTATTTGTAATTTGTTTGTAATCTGATGAATGTGCATGTGCAGGAAATGTGTCTCGACTCCGACACCGACATGCCGACAACAAACATGGCCGAATCAGTACATTCTTCCTGGCGTGCCTCAATCTCGCGGCGCATCTGGTGGACATCCTCACTGCCACAACGGAGGACATTGTGAGGTCAATTATGCAGCAATGCAGGTACAACAAGTTCTTGAAAGGGAAACAGTGGGGCTTGGGGCCGGACAGACAAGAAATGCTGATGCGGACTGCCTCCAAATCGAAAGAAATCCTCGCAAGTGGGCAGCAGCCTTGCCGAGAGGGCCTTTGGGACACGCCATTGCTTCGAAGTGGCCAACACTTGGAAGGAGATGTTCACCCCTGTCGAGTGAGACGAAGACTTGACGAGGCATTTGGCGGAGAAGAGGATTCATGGCGAGCTGACAGAGATATTCGCACGCTCCCTCGTGGTCCCGTTGATGTTGTCCGAGGAGGTCTTGTCGAGCACCGCAAGTCCGATGTCTGAACAAAAATGGCGCCGAATCTCCAGTTACAGGGCCCAAGAACTCCCCAAAATCTGTGCAATCCCCGGCACCATGTACCGAAATTCGGCGCCACATTTCCAAATTTTGGGCTTACACACCTGCCATGTTGGGACATATAGCCGCGAAATTTGGCACCATTTTTCGCCGGAGACACCTATTACCGCGAAATACGTCGCAGATTTCTCCGGTTGTGGAACCTACTACCGCGAAATTCGGCGTCATTTTTGCAGATGTCGCTCGGAATTCGCATCAGCGGAAGACAAAATATTATGAGCACGGCTCTCAAAACTACAATTTTTACTTCAACAATGAATATATATATTGGTTTTTCTGACACATTCCATTAAAAATAAGTTTTTTTAATGTTTTTATTTCCAAACTTTGTACTTCTGCTCATGAAAACCGATTGTCTTGCTACTCGCTCATGCCGCTCATGCGCTCATGCTCATGAAATAGCTAACCTCTACAGAGTCAGAAAATATAACTGAACGCATTTCAGCGCTCTGTAGTCGTCTGCCTAGTGCAGTTTTTATGACTCCGCCAAAGCCGTAGTCCTTAAAACGCTCATCTCTTGTAGTGATAGTCATGTACACGACTACCTCCCATCCACAGAGCCTCCGCCATGTACCACTTTCACCCCTCGTGTTCGCCCATACTCATGCCACGTGCACCATGGAAGTCATATGTTCTAGTCATAACGACCACCCCACCCCCATCCTGCATAATTTGACTCCACGTGTGGACCTGGGATTAAACGTCCGAAGTCATATATGTCAGTCACGAAAGACCATCCGTCCATATTGTCATGCCACGTGTCATGTCCAGTTCTAATCCGTGTTGTCCTGGGGTTAATCCGCGGAAGTCGTATATGCCAGTTGTGAAGACCCCATCGCCTTCCCTTTGATGTGACACGTAGCATATCCCTTCCGTTCCACGTGAAGCTGACATGGATTTGCAGTCATTTAATACGGTCATATCAATGACTATGATTAGGCGTCCCGTTTGCCACGTTCAATAGTGAGCTCCAACGACTGGCAGATATACGACTCATTCTAATTTGTCACAACCGACTGGGCTTATCTGACTGGGCAGTCATGCAATCATAAAGGAATGATACGACTGGAAAATAACAGAAGTCGGGTTCTGTTGTAGTGTCCCCATCCGAGAGAATGTGGAGTTCGAGTATTGGGGGAGACGGTATGTCGTGAGAGCCGCTACAGACCCTGCTATGGGTCAGGGTTTATTCACGGTCCATGATATTGTGGTTCCTCCTCGGAGAAACAGCATAGTGGACTTGCTTCCCTACTACCGTTCCATTACTACACCTCCGGGGAGTTCCGTACATTACGCCTCGAAGCCCCATACATCCTACCCTACATTTTGTGTGTCAAAAGACAGGATGTAGACGGGGGTTGTCTCCCATTGAGATCAGATTTTGTGATGGTGACCCCGATATCTTCAGCAATGTTGCTGGGCTGGTCAACAGTTTTTTGGTCATCCTAGGAGAACCAAATGTAGTATGGGACGAGCGAAGCAATGGGCATGAGAGCTTTTGTGGTCATACGTCGGTATACTATGAGGGGATGACATATTTATGATGACATGTGCTATTTGCATCATACGAGTTCTCCCGGGATGATTGGGACCTCCGATTACAGCGTGAATGGGATGTGTATGATAGAAATTGGGTTCCTTTGAGACAGGGATTCGCATAGAGGGGCATTGTAGATTTCTCATGATGTACTTTGTTATACAATCCGATTAATCGATTGATGTAAATATTTTTCTTCTTGCTCGTGTGGGTTGCAACTTTGTATATGTGATCTAAACATACTTATGCACATGTGGACCAAATATGAGCTTGAACCAAGTTGATTCCATGGGTCATTCTAGTGTTGAACGTAGCTACGTGTCGTAGAGACGGAAAATTATGTTTCGCCTGCACATTTTTTAATTCCATTTTCAAGCCTTATGCTTAATGATAGCATATGCAATGTGCGTGCAAAATTTGGGAGTAAACAAAAGTCATTTGGACCCAGAACCATATTTTGTTCTCTCATTTGCACTCCAAAATTGAGTTATCTTCTTCATAGAGAGTTATGCAAAAGTGACCCTAGAAACACTTTTTTTTTTTCCCATTTGTATTTTGTCCAATTTTTGCATGGATGTAGTGGTGCAAAGCCCCAATGTCACAAAACAAAATAGAGCCAAAAATAAATTCATTACGCCCCTCAAAACCGCAATAATATATTTTCTAAATGCAAATATTTATTTTAAATTCATTTAATTTCGATTTAATTCAAAATTGGTGCAAGGGTGAGTGCGTCGTTGGGGAGGCAAATGTTTTTTTTTTTTTTTCTGCTGGATCTTTGTACATGTGTTGCACACTATATTTAAGCACATGTAGGAAAAAATGAAGCTTGAGCCACATCCGTTTGATGGGTGCAATGGCATGAGAGGATTTTCTTTCACATTAATAAACAAAAATTGGTTGATATGGTGAACACGTCCTGGGGGGCAAAATGATTTTGTTTGGGTTTGAACTTTGCATGCGTGACGTTGCGCACATACATGTATTATTGAATGACATATTTGATGCATGCACACATTGAAGGTTGTTGTTTGCATTTCGCTTATAATAAGTTCTATGGTTGTAAGGACACATTATAATATATGTCTCTATGTTTATTTGTTCGTATCAGGACTTTGTCCATCCCTTCCCAGTCCTTTCTCTTGGCACCCCATCCGAAAACAAACCCAGGTACATCAGGGTGGGAGCCGTGGGCGAGACGCCGCCCCCACGATACCGGACGATGATGACGATGACATTGACAGTGACAGTGACAACAACAATGAGCATGGAATTACCCAGGAGGATGTGCAAGCCATGGAGGATCTCTTAATGCATATGTGGGCGCGATGCGATGCATCCCATGGAGAGGGAACCCAGCCAATCGATGATCCTGAACTTGGCTCCCTCAAATGACATGGAGAGGGAGGCGAGAACTCCCTTGTACGAAGGGGCGAAAGTGAGTCGACTTTCAACAATCTTACTTTTGCTCAATCTTCAAATTCGATCTGGAATAAGTAATGTTGGGATGTCTGCCATAATGCAAACTATTGCGGACGATAT